>JARKIE010000056.1:0-405979 GCA_029378255.1 Mycena rosella
GAGGAGCAATCTGAACAACTCTGTCCTCAACAGGTCATGTGACACACACCGGCTGAGACCTGCGAGGGTAAATCCATGGTGAAGTAGCTTTGAAGTTATTCGGGAGGGAGAATTAGGCCTGCTAGAGAGCATAATCAGCGAAATTATCTGTGAAACTCCAGAAAATAAGACTCAACCGGGTTGAAACAAAGCCTTTGTGGTTCAATTCCGGTTCAGGTTCGAACGCGTTCAGGAAAAATCGCGATAGCCCGAACCTTGAACCTGAACCTGAGGTTCAGTTCAGTTCGGTTCAGGTTCGAACCGATTTCTGAACCGAACCTTGCCATCACTAAGTTCGATGAACTAAAAATGAACCCAGCTCGTAACAAGGTTCTGGGGACATATTCAAGGACTCCATTACATTCTTGAATGTCAGAACTCGACCTTGAAAACCAAAAAGGATCGAGGAGAGGTTGTGCGGCTTCCTCCAAATTCAAGCCGTGGAGAGTACAAGATTTACAACGACATGGGCAGTGCTATACTCCTGTGCACTTCAAAGGATATATCGGATGTCCAGAGCTATTCTGGACACACCGCGCAACACCTCACTCTACTCTTTCAGTGAACTCTATGATCAGTCTCTTCCTCGGGTTGTCACTTCAACTTCGAATTGTTGTCTACGTCATGATTACAACTGCTGTGGCTTCGCCGCTCCCCGCGGTGAGCTAGCCTTCGATTTCCTCTGGACCGAATATTGGCCATCACGCCGCACAGATTCTTCTGTTCCTGTTCCTATCCCTACTGCGCCGGCAGGATCCCGCAGTGTCTTCGTTGCCGCAACGGATCCAGGCATCATATGGTCCCCGACCTGGGCAACAACCACATCTTCATGCTCATCTGGCACCGTGATGACTGCATCTGGCACCTCCAGTCCCGGCGCCTATTACGGTAGCTATGACTTCCTAGACAATTTTCGACCGGATTCTTTTTCTGTGAGCTCATGATATGTTGCAGGGACTGGCATATATATGAACCTTCAGTCGACGAATATATAGTTCACGATAACCGTTGACAAGGATGAAACAACATTTGGGTCGTCTGAGGATCCGGATTCCATGGCGGTCCCTCCCAACTGCACTTACGGCTGGTCTGCAATGGGCCTGAATGGGACAGACCATCTCTTGGAAATTATGGTCAAGGGTGCCAACAGTGCGACAGATCCTAGTTATTTGGGAATTGGGAGTTTCGTGTATGTCTTCACTATCCGAATATTACACCGCTGACGATGTCGTTGTTACAAGCTCATTGAACCTGATTCCAGTGGGTCATCTGAGGGTCGACGAGATTAGTGGGAGTGGGACTCGGGTAATCCTTGGTTACGCTCGGCTAACGCTCGTTAGTGGGACTCGACGCCGATAGTGGGACTCGCATACATTCGGCCATCAATAGATCAATCGCAGCCGAGGTGCCTGCACGCAGTGGGCCCCGCGGCGAGCGGTAGCACCACAAAGTGGGCCCAGCGGCGAGCGAAAAGCTCCACGCAGTGGGTCCCCGCGGCGAGCGGCAAGGGGGGTCCGCGGGGGTCTCCCCCGCATAAGATATTCATTTAAGATCTCTTAATTAGCCGCAAAAACACAATAAAATAATATTAAAAGGCTCCGCGCCCAGCGGAAAAGGCCAGCGCAAGTGAGTAGGCCTCGTGCCAGCAAAAGAAAAAGCAGCGCTAGCGAAGGGGTGGGGTCTGGGGGAGCCTTCCCCAGTGGAAGTGCCGATGATGCCGCATAATTGATGAATTGATGAATACCCTCGGCCCGCCCATCATTAGTGGGACTCGCTTAACTGTGCGAGTCCCACTCCCACTACTCTCGTATATACTCCGGGTCATCTGGCGAGCCCAGCAATCCCGCTCTACCTACGGGCCTGCCAGTGTCCAATGTTAGCATTGGTTTTAGTTCCGTGCCGTCCCCAACCAGCACAGTCCCAGAACCCCAGCGCCTCTGGAAGCACAGACTCCGGTCACCAGGGTCTCAGCGCGACAGACACAATCAATATTGTCACGTCTATTATCGGAGGCATAGCAGGTGTGATTGCCATTATCGGTGGAGTGTACCAGTGTAGGAAATGGCAACAAGGAAGAAGAAAATCCAAATTATCCAATCCGGTTCAGGGGGCTGCGGTCCGATAGAAACAGGGCTAGCAGGCTAGGCTGGTGTGTTGAAAAAAGAAATTGACATTTCATCTTTAATAAAAAAACTGTTACGGACCGCATAATCTCTCTTATATAGGTCCAAGGCCAGTCGTTGTGGATCTGATTTAAGCACCTTTTAGAGGCTATATTTCGGCCGCTTGAAAACCTCCGTCTTTTCACTTTAAAAAAAATGTAACTGAATAAGGTTGATATCCCGTTGATATATCGCACAAAAAGTCCGTCCCTGCCCGCTCTTGCCTTCGAACGGGTCCCAAGACGGTCCTTCCAGATTATCGTGCCGAATGATTGCCGAATGATAGGAGTATCGAAGCCATCATACTTCGCTGGCCAATCTCTGACCCTTATCTCCGATCTCGACTCACCTTGCCCAAACCTTGCCACCGTCACTGGTGTTTCTAGAACTCGGGAATTCAAGCTCCGATGGCAAGAGACGACCCTGACTATACTATGTCCTAGTACTAGTAGTTATCGCGAATTTGTACTAGTACTGAGGGCCGAGACTGATGGGCTTCAATGCTCACCGGTCATTTCTGCCAGGTCCTCCTCATCTCTGATCCAACCTGAAATTCGGCCTTGGCCCCAGGCTCGGGAATTTCCCCTCCAGGGGTTCGTTCTCTGGAGCTGTTGCCAGCAATTCCTACGGATCCCTGGTACCGGTGCCCGATAAGTTCTTTTGCGAGCAAGCCAAACCGAGTTTTGATCAAACAACCTCCGTATTTATCTGGGGGGTCCGACACGCCGGCACCGCTAGTGGCGTTAATGCTGTATTGAAACGACGTCGGCTCTTAATTCATAGTGAATTTCCCTTGCCATTGTCTTTGGCGGCTCGGTTGGCTGCTCGCGGCTGGGCGCTCGCACGCTCTGGGTCGGGTGTTAGTCATCGAATATTGGCCATCTTTCTGATGCGATGCCAAGTTCAACTTCTTAGTGGCTCACAGTTGGCAGCGGCCCAATTCAAAGGCGTCAGCTGGAGGCGTCGGTGACAAAACTTGTGCCGTCGGTTGCCGATACTTTCACACCATTATGAATTTTTAGTCGCCGGCCTGTTTGTCCATATATAAACGACATTCTCCTTAGATACCAGGGCATTCGCAATGGAATCTTTCCCCCAATCGATCTTCGCGGTTCCCCTCATTTTGATAGTCTACACGATATATCGTCAGTGGACGCGCATCTCGGTTGCGGATGTTCCTGGCCCCGAACCCGAGTCGTTCCTTCTGGGTAGGTGTATTATGTTAGTAAGTAGTTGATTGGGCCCTTACAAGGATCCAATTGCCCAGGATGCCTGCCCGAAATGCTCCAAAGCCAGGTGGCCCAGGTGAGTCCTCCACGTTCTGTGTATTGGTGCAACGAATTGACAGCCTCCCCAGGCCGATTTTAAATGGCAAGCGCGTTTTGGGCATGTCGTCCGGGTGAAAGGCATCCTCGGAGTACAGAATTCCCCCCCCTTACGGACCTCGGCTTACAACGCAGCGCAGAGCGATCGCCTTCTCATATCCGACCCGAAAGCAATACAATACATATACAACTCGGGACACAATATCCGGAAGCAGGGTTTCAGGAGTGAGCTGACGCGCGTGATCACGGGACCGGGTTTAGCTTGGGCAAATAGTACGTCTATGCCGAACTTCAATATTTTCCTCCAAAATGACGTGAGCGAGACGAAATCCATCGACGCCAGCGCAAGGTCAACTCCGCCGCATTTGGCACCAATGAAGCCCGCTCTTATGTGCCTATTTTTGTGGCATACGCGAGCGTAAGTATTTATATTTACATCATATCATTGGGCAAGTAATCTAATTCCTCTTCAGAAGGTAAGTTGATCACAACACCTAGTTCCCACCATCGACATTGGGATCAGCTTTCTACCCAGTGGAAAGAACTCTTAGCCATAGATATGTCGGCCGTGGTTAACACGCCCCGTTGGTTCTCTCGGTTCTTTCTCGATGTCATTGGTGAAGGTACGCTAATCTTCTTACTGTTGAGACGACTTAAATTACTGTCGCCTGATTTTAGTTGCCTTTGACTACCAATTCAGCGCAACAGACGACGAGGATGATCCCTTCGCGATCGCCCTTTCCAGCGTTGCGTTCGTCGTAATCAATATCTGAATTCTTGCAATTATTCATCGTTACCCCACAGCCCGGGATTGACCATACCGAGCAAGCTAGCGATATTCATTCTCGCGCTGGTGGAGTTCCTCCCCCCCAAAATGATCCATCTCTTCATGGAATACGCGCCTGTCAAGGCTCTGCAGAACAGCCGTCGCGTAACCCGCATCGCCGTTGGCGTAGCGAAAGACCTCGTTGATGAGAAAGCCGAGGCGCTTATCGCCGGCAAAGGCAAGCGAGACATCATGAGTTTGCTGGGTGAGTGGCAGCAGGCTCACTCTCGTGCCAACAACTGATTAGACACATTCCAGTCAAGGCGAACGCTTCGGCCAATCTGCGCATGAACCTCTCCGAAACTGAAATGCTCGCACAGATGCAGTGCGTGTTCTCTCTATAGACAGTCACTGGAACTGAGGTAATTCTGCGCAGAACGATAATGCAAGCGGGACATGTATGAATACTAGCACTTGACATTTGGCCGATATTTAATTGACCTACAGGAAACAACTGCGAACACTTTGTCTTGGACCATGTTCGAACTTACTCAACATCCCGACGTACAAAGCAAACTTCGCGCTGAGATCCGAGTGGCTGAAAGCGCCATGCACGCCCGGGGTGCAACAGAGTTCACATATGTGGACTTTGAAGCAATGCCATACACGGTCGCTGTCATGAAAGAAACATTGCGGTTCCACCCCGTGGCGTAAGCTATGCAGCATTCCCTTATGATATGGTCCGAGCTGAACCGAGCGCGTATTCAGATATAGTAGCGTCCGCGAAGCAGCGCGGGACGAGGTCCTACCGCTTTCAACGCCTATTGTCACAAAGTCCGGCAAAACGATCACGGAACTCCCGATCCCGAAGGACATGATCCTCGTCATATCGAATGCCGGATACAACAGGCTTGTTATCAATTAATATTGTAAAGACATACATCCTTATTTTTGTTTCTGTTCAGAAACACCGACGTGTTCGGACAGGATGCGCAGGTTTTCAACCCAGAACGTTGGCTTAATGGCACGGTGCAGACGACGACTAGCGTCGGCGTCTATGGAAATTTGTATGATTCCCGTTTTCTTTTCCGGCAGGAGAGTCCTAATTTACAACCAGGATGACTTTCGGGAGCGGACATCGCGCCTGTATAGGTAAATAAATCCAGACGCATCTTTGCAGTAATAACAACTAACCGCTCGGCATTTAGGCTGGAGAATTGCGTACGTTTCAGTATAACACACGCTGATTATCGTTTTTCACCGAAATTTCAACAGCGTATACGAATACCAAGCGTTCTTGGTCGAACTGGTGAAAAATTTGAGTTTTCGATGGACCCTTCCCTGTCCGACAAGGTCCGCCGTGAACCAGGCATAGTAATGATACCCACAATCTCCGGAGAACTCATGAAGGGACCCCAACTACCTATTACATCAGAGCGGTTGAAGCGCTTTAGTTGTTGCTTGATTTGTGCATTGCTTGGAATTTGACTTCATTTTTGGACCGCGAGTCGGCAGGCAAGAATAGTGCGTGCTTCAGGAGCCATCTTTTACTTGAACGGGGGCTTTTAATGGTAACTTCGAAGATCCTTGACTACCAGCAGTATTAGTTGAGAATCGGCAATGAACGGATTCTTTTATCCGGTGAATGGGGGAAGGGAATGTTGTTCAGGAGCAAAGGGCTCTTTTATAATATAATACACTTCCTATTTCTCTCAATCTCTTCTCCCTTCGGTAAACTGACCATGGCCTCCGCACTCGATTCTGCCCGTCGTGTCCCTCGTAATGTGCGTATGAGATTGGTGAATATGCGATTGACTGTAATATTGCCGTCTTTGCTGAAATTTCGGTGATTTTGCAACCGGATTGTCGCGCCAACGCTGCTCCTCCTCTTGTGACACCTCACACCCATACACCTCGTCGCATCTGTTGCCAATCACCACAATAATAGGGTTTCCTACTCTGAATTCCGCCTGAGCCACGAAGTGTCGGCCCAAGTCGCTCAAATGCTGTCCGGGATGCGATCAAATAGACAAGCATAAATCCGTCGCATTCGCTGTTCATTGGATCTCAGATTACCTGCCCTTATACAAATCTCATTGAGTGATTGAGTTTGCGATATTCTTCTTCAGTTGGATCGTAACTCTGGAGCCTAGAGGGTCACAGTTAAATCTAATGTTTTGAGTTTGCCGATTAGTGGGGCAGAAATACTGGGGGGAACAGCCCGTGGTGAACTGGAGAGCATTAGCTCACAGTGAAGATGCGTGCCACATTCGTCCACCTGGGTGGCCAATGCAGTCTTACCAACCCCAAGATCACCCAACAGACCCAATTTTCATCTGTTCATCACACATACCATAGTGGGTATGGTGGACGAGAAAGGTTGAGGTGCTATTATAGTAAGTATACCGAAGTACTTCATCCAGAGATCCATTATCAAATTAACAGATCCTCTAGGTTACTTGAAATCTCGCGCTTTCTGAACCGCGAGTAAACGTGAGGAAGTTACCAGCTGTTGCCAAGTGCAAACGGACTTGATGTGTGCCGCAATCATGTTTTTACCATTTCGGGGTGCGATGGGTTGTTCTGGCGTGTGTCCAGCAGCCGTCATCACGACTCAGGTCACACTTCACGTGTCAGGCGTAACACCGCTCCTTGTCCGCCAACCATCGCGTCGCTAGTCTCTCTCCACCAACTCGCGTTAAAAATCATGGGCGATTCGCTTACCTCGACTCGCGTCAACTCGGCCCTCTTACCACGATATTCTGGAAAGAACGTCAGGCTCACCTGCCGCCCAATCAAGGCGCGTCCCCTTACTGAATAAAAAGCAAGAGGAAAGTGACGCTCGTGGCACAGTTCATGGGCAGCACCGCGACGGTCGCGGCCCCGGACGGCGAAGAAGTAACCGTTACCCTCCTCCCAGTGCGTCCAAAATCGCCTTCCCTGTATCGTTGCCAACTCACGCCACCCGGTCGCGATCGCAGGACACGCACATGGCGCCCGATGCGTACTACGAGGTTATCGGGAGCGTGGTGAACCCCACCACAATCAAGGTGAACTATAACTCCACCGCAATCAACGCAGCATCTCACCGCAATCTAGATGTACCAGTGCATCGATATGGGAACCAATCTTGGTGCGCAGATACCGAGCCCCATCGCTGAAATCTCGCTGACGCGGCGGTTTGCAGACATGAAGCTCGTCGACGACACAATCAAGCTCATGCACGACCAACGATTCTACGCAAAGATGTTTTCTCCCGGGGATTAGGCCCTAGGGCCGCTGACCAGCGCAATTATTTTTTTAGTACTGCTTTCTCTTTGTACTCTATGCTAAGTAATTATATGTATTCCTTCGTTCTCACACTAGATTCTGAAGGCGAAAAAAAGGACCGAATGCCTTGGAGTCCTGTCGCAAGCGTACAACGTAGGATTTTCGCGACAATGCACGAACCAGCGTCGAAACGCTGGTTGATTTATCCCAAGTCTTATCATTCCCTTGGTTGGAATGCCAATGCGTCACAAAAGTGCTTGGGAGCAGCCAGACTATTTACAGCAAGCATTGAGGGTAACCGTAATACAATACATGAACTCTGCGGATATTATGGTATGTAAGTATGCGATGCGATACGATGCGACAACGATGTGATGCTCGAAAAGGATTTTGCTGAAACGACGATAGTAGATGCAGATGCAATGCGATGGAGTGACTTGACTGACTTGAAGATGTTTGCTTGGATGTCTAACTTGAATGAATGAACCCGTTCGAACCCAAACCCACCTAGAGCTTCCCGAACCCCAGCCGCTGCCTCCTCTCACGACCTGTCCCGGGCCAAGCTTAAGCAGCTCCGCACACCCCCCGCGTGCGCGCTCATCGCGTGCCCCACGAGCTCCCCCCACGGCGCCGTCGCTGACAGCGACACCCCTTGCGTCCCCGGCCTATTGGAAAACGAAAAACGCGTGAGGGGAAGAAGGGCGCGCGAAGGGAAAGCAGAAACGTACAAACACATCCGACAGCGCATGCGCGCGCCAACCGTCTCGCACAGCAGGCCGAGGTGGCTGATCCCGAGCTTCCGCGGCGCGGGCGCGACGCCGCCCAATCCGCTCCCCATTGCATCGACGGCGTATCCGGGTCCCGCGCCGTTAAGGGCCTTAAACGGGGTGCGTTTCGCGGGGGCAGGCGTGTGCGCAGTGGAGTTGGCGTTGGCGTCGGCGGTAGAGTTGCCGGGGCGCTTGCCGGGCGACTTGGCGGGGAATAGATGTGCCTTACTTGGGACACGGATACGCGCGGCTTGACGGCGGACCGCACGGGGGACGCGTCGGGGGAGCCCGCTTCGTAGGATGCGCGGCTGCGCATGCGGGGGGAGGACGCGGCTGCGGTCGGGCGCGGGGGCAGCGATGGGTGCGGTTTGCGTGGCTACCTCGAAGGCCGCGCGGTTGGCCTCGAGCGGAGCGTCATGCACTTGGTCGCGAGCGCCATACACTGCCCTCGAGCTCCGCGCACCGGGTCTCGAGCTGCGTGTGCACCTGGCTGTTGCATTGAGAGCGACTCAGCTGATACTCGAGCTCTGCGATGCGTGCGTCGCGGCCCTCCAGGCGCGTGCGAGGCTGGTCGAGTGCGCGTCGAGCGCCGAGAGGAGCGGTGCGAAGAGCGGCGTCGCAGGGTGGCTGCGTGGGCGGGCGACGCTAGGATTGTATGGCACGACTTGGCCTTGGTTTAGATTTGAGATGCTATGCGAGACATGGCGTCTCTGGGCAGTAAAGGTTCCATGCGGTTGTTGAAAATGGGAAGTGGTCGGCGCATACTGTGGGGCATGTCCCTGCTGGGGAGCATGTCGTGCAAATAGGTGGTCGTGTGTGGGGAGGTTGCGACAAGGACGAGGAAAGCTGTCAGACGGATGGGTGGGACGAGCGGGGGTCTTGTTGGAGGGGTCACTGGGAGGAGTCCGTGCGGTATTTGTAGTGCAGGGCGACGGAGGTTGATCGCATATTTTATTCAACACGATCACTCCCACGCTCCATATCATCGCCGCTTAATTACCCGAGACGCGTCGCGTCGTCGCGTGCTTTGGTCCGAATCGGGTACAATACTTTAAACGGGACCCAAGCTCGCGAGGCTGAGCAAAACCACGCCGCATCCTGCAGCTGGATATCTACGTTTTAACTTTACATAATTATCTTACAACTATCTTGGTGAGGCTGCTAGGTCAGGTACAGATAAGGCTGAGTAAGAACCACTGGGCACACGGTCACAAGCTTGTCCGGAATTGATTGATTTATATAGTACCAGTTTGGGCTGCGCTCTAGTGTACACAAGCAGAGCAAGGCCCAGCGATTTGTAGTGGAGGGCGACGAAGGTCGATCGCATATTTTATCATTATGGCGGCCGGTGAGGAGGAAACCTCAACACGATCACTCCCACGCTCAAATATTATCACCGCCTAATTACCCGAGACGCGCCGCGTCGCATCGTCCCGCGCTTTGCATAGCAGCAAGTGCTTTATTCATTCACATAATGCATAATAATATAACTAGAGAGCTCCGACTACATCGGAAGAGACCTTGCTTGACAAAAATAAGTGTAACTTGGTGTCTTTCCAGTTCCTGCTTGTGCTCTTCAATTTTGTTGGTCCTGCAGATTGCTGTGTGCGGGCACCCGGGTGGCAATACTAGCCGGTAATGCGTAATAATTGTGTAACACTCGCGAATTTACCCACCGTATTGCCACAGTATGTAAACGACAGCAAAGTTGTATGATTGGTTCGGGAGAACTAGGATCAATGGGTGGGGCAAGATCAGAGCCAATTATGAGTGTGGAGAGACCTTGACAAGCAAGGTAATACATCTTCACCTGGCTATAGATCTCTGCTAGATTTTACCATGAAATAGATCAATGGCATGCATGTTCATCAACGAGGTCATAGATGATCATCAAAATTATGTTGAGCTAAAAAAAAACGCAGTGTTGAGTGGATGAGTAGAACTCCCATCAGATCTTTCCCCTTCAGGAATGATCGCCGAGCTGTTCGGCTCTCAAGTCGGACAAGTCTCAAAGGCGGTGCGCCGGTGTGGGTGAGCCTAGACAGTTGGAAACGGGTTATGTTTTGCTTTCCGTTCATGCCTTTCCAAATCTTCGAGAGGGCAATTAGAAAAACACATACCAAAAAATCTAAGAAGTGTCGAAGAGCGCCGGCCGTCATGCCGCAAGCGGCATGCGCAGAGCGACCGGTCGTCTTCACTCAGTAAAAGGGAAAAGAAAATGCAGATCAGGAGAACATTTACTTATGAAGAGTATAGACATGGCCCGCAAACCCAATTCCTCAGCCAGAAGCCCTTGTCAAGTACCGGCTCGGGCAGATCATGGAGCCCAGTTCAAACTTGCCTCACCCACGAAGATAAATAAAAGTAAAAACATGGCACATAGCTATATGACATGCTCAAATGGCACTTTATCTCAGAAGTTTTTGTCCTTGTTTTCGCCGCTGTACCTAGCTTGGTTCTAGAACGAACGAGGATGCGGCTGTGGCCGGCAGACAACGGCACCCGCCACTTAGACTTTCCGACATGATCGGAGATCTACTCATCCACTACAGATCTCTTTAGACAGTGTCGTGTGAATGATCTGCCAACATTTAACTGGTGAGCATCACTCTGGTCTGAATCAGCCGAAACAACACAAACCGTCAACGCACGATTCACATCCGTGTCCAAGCGCTGCACGATAGAAACAAGGTCACCGAATTTGCCGGCGGTCATACGCACATCCACAGCTGTACTGAGGATGTTTGTGGCCTACGGAACGTAAGCCAAGGCTGGAAGGAACGCAAAGGACGTAACGAGAACATAGCCAGCGCCTGGTCGAGCACTTTATTCAGCTCGACGAAACAGTCCTTCTCCTGGTTGGCAAATATCCAGGGGGCAAGGCGCCGGCGGGGGTTTCCGAGGAGTGTAAGGTAGGCCTGGATGTCGTCGAGGGCGCTGCAAAAATATCAGACGAAAGTCCAAATGAAAATATGAAGACCTCACAGCTTTATAGCCTCGAGCGCGTTCCCGTGATTGGCCGCTACCCCGTCCATCGCAAACGCACGGTTCACGATGGACGTCGTCACGGCGCTCGCATGGTCCGCGAGCTCGACGGCGGCAGCACGATTGCTTTTGACACACTAGCATGCCCGGTCAGAAGCATGGACAAGTTCCGGGTACGGTGGTCTTACCTTCGCCGTCTCGCATATCAGCGCTGCGATTCCAACCACGGGTTTCAGGAAATTGAGCACCGGCGCCTCACAAATGGCGCCCACCGCACGGGTGCCCAGGAAAACGAGCTCCAGACCCGTGTCTCGTCCCCGCCGCGTCGCTCAGCGTACTTGGGCGCGAGCCCGAAGCGGCTCTGCGGCTCTCCTTCCAAGCCGCCGTCGCCGCCGTCGCCGCATTGGGAGACGCCGTGGTACAAGCGCTGGGAGATCCTCATCGAGCTCGTGCGGCTCGATACGGAGCGCGAGCGCGTGCAGCGAGCCCCCGCGCCGCTCGCCGTGCGCCCGCCGCGGTTTTTCATCGGGGAGGACGACGACGAAGGCGAGGGTGACGAGTCGTGGGGGGAGGAGCGGTGGGACGAGGTGCTGAACGAGGACGAGGTTATGATCGTGTCGAACGAGGTGTGCTTGGGGCGGTGAATGAGTTCGTTCATTCGCTTCCCCTCCTTCCCTCCTTTCCCTCTTCCTCTTCCCTCCTTTCCTCTTTTCTATTTCTCTTCGCGGAACGGAACATCGGATTCAATCAATCAATTAGACTCGTAACCAGTCTGCCTATAACTGGCAAAAATGTGGCAAGCACTTTGCCGTAGGCAGACTGGTACTATTCGGACCAAACAAAAGGCACAGGCGGGATTTCGATGCCGTCCGCCCTGGGCTCAATTTAACTCTATTACACAAAATGCAAAGGGGTGGAAGGTTTCAATCATTCTTTAATTAAATTCTGTCTCCTCAGAATTATCCGTAGGTATCTGAGCGGCCTGTACACAAGACTCAAAGTTGCATCGAAATTGATGGCAAGGCTCAGCCACCGTGATGCCGTGATCGGCACCACCCAAAAAATTCAAGCTCAGGCTCGTCTCAATTGACAGCTCCGAATAGTACCAGTCTGCCTACGGCAACAGTGCTCGCCACATTTGTTGCACTCCGTAGGCAGACTGGTCACGAGTCTATCAATCAATCATGGCATTCACGATTCACATATTACAATTCACCATTCACAATCACATTTAAATTTCCCTCTGGTACTCCCCACCGCATTGGCATTTTATTACCGCATCCGTTCTACATACATACATACCGCATCCATCCGTCCGCCTACATACTCGATTTGTTCCGCGACTCGCTGTACACCCATTATCCATTGGCATACTAGCTGTTTGCGTGTCTGTTGCGTGCATGGGTCTGTGTAAGTGGTTGATAGCCAGTCTAAGATATTAGGAGTATGTAGTTCGTATGCGAAGGCAGATTATCTGGCTCCTCCGCTGCGCCGGTTTAGTGCAGCAGCAACGCGAACGCGGTCACGGTACCTGCAGCTGTCGCCGAATCAGACAGGCAGGGTAACCGCAGGGTTAATCTAAGCTTGGATTTTGTTTGGAAGCATACTTGAGGGCCAAGGCAGTACATGTTAAGTAGTGGGTGAATGGTATTCAAAATTATCTATTACGACAAAGGATACCGGTGGAGATCAAGAGGGAGGAGAGGGTGCATGGGTCTTTTCGGGTATTACGTATCAGAAGGGAAGTCCTGCCAGAAAGTCGGCCGCAGTCTGGATTTGCGCCCCGATCGTTCGGCTGGCTGCCGAGCTCATTCGGCGTCCTCTCCAGCGCCTCATTTCGTCTCCGGTGTTTCGTCGCTTGCCTGTTTCGAATTCACATAAACGGCGGAGGTCCTGACTCAGACCAATGCAAAATTGAGGTGGATTGAAATATCAAAACAAGCACACTGATGCCAGCCCAATGAATGAATGTTCCTCGTCGGCCAGGTCGGAGTTTTGCACACATTTTACAGTTCCTGGCAAACATTACAGCCTTGGATTGAATGAATTTTGATTTCTCTACTGTGGCCCTTTGGCTCAGGAGAATTCTGGAGAAATTCACGCATATTGGAGGGGAAGTGACCTTTAAACTAGCATGTGCACTGGCAGTAGCTTCAAATCAAATTCTGCACTAAGACGCGAGCATCCGCGTTGAGTTAATTTCATGCTGAGTCTTATCTTGAGCTGTGAATTAACATGGCGAGCTTGGAGACTCCGAGTCCGCACTACGAGAATTCGGTCGGTGTCTTGACAACTAGACAATGTCATCCAGCCTCGAAATCATGGTGGAATAAATAAATAATGTGAGTTTGAGACCCGGAGACTCAAGAGATAATTCATATGTACCAAGGTTGAGGCGCTGCCATGGCAGGAAAGGCGAGTGAATGCTTAACACCGGCTCCGGATCAGATTCGGGGCTGATAGGCCGTCGGCACGACGTTCCGACCCTATTCCCGACGTGAGCGGGACAGCTTCCGTTGGCGCCGCTGCTTCTTGATGCCAAGCGAAAAGACCCATGCACTAAGGTAGCGGCCAGGCATGTTCGGTTACCCCACGTGATCCAGCGTTACACTACCATATTGGGAACGAGTCCACCGAAGAGGTCGGAAACCGCGAATAATTAATCTACATGGGGCAGACTCAAAATTTGGCCACAACAGTTCCTTGAGGATCGGTCCGCCATTGCCATTTCAGGTTTAAAAGCGGCAAAATCTTCAAAATTGAGAGACTAGTTCCCAAAATAGGGAGACCAGTTACCTCGATGCACGCCTCTTGCGGGCGCGTTGCAAAGTTTCTTTGGCCGCCGTTCCATGAAATTTTTCCAATGCCAGTCCCTCGATATTCTCCCTCATGCCCCCACTCAAGAAAGTCTTCCGGGACCGGGCAGCCATTCTCAATGCTAGATTGGCCTCACCAAAGAAGGCCATCAAACGCGTCGCGGCCATCGCGTTAAGTCCTGTCAAAGCGCGTGCACAAAAGAAGCACCGGAACGCAGATCCCGAGGATCATGATGTAAGGATTCTCTGTAGCATCGTGCGCGCGTCTGATTATCTGTTCCAAGATGAACACTGCTAGCAGGAAACTGAGCCAATTGCAGCAGAAAAAGAGAATGAGGATGTTTTCCTTACAGACACAGATCCTGCGGCACAATACCAAAGCGAATTCCATCAAGGATCCACCCCGGAAACTCCGACGGCGGCACCGACAGCCTTCAAACTCAAGGGCAAAATATTTATTGCGGAAAATCCTGGGCACCACGATGATGACAACACGTCCGCTCATACATTCCCCACCTCCCGCCCACCATCAGTTCTGGCCGATTCCGACAACGACGATGATTTGGACAGCGAGATTGTTCCCCCGGAACATGATGAACTCTGTGCCGCCGATGCCGGTGTTTTTACTGGAGATGGATATCCCCGTCCGTCCCCGCCTGAAACCTATGTCGAAAAAATGGCGGCTCTCGGAACCAAGCAGGCGCTTTCCACTGCGCCTGATATCACCTCTGCCAAAGCCACGTTGGTGGATATACAGCTTGTACTTCGAGGCCCGAGTCGAGGTAAAAGCGGTGGATATATCCCTCCAGACTTCAGTCCATGGGTTCGGGTTGAATGGAGGGCATTCGCAGCCATCTGCGCTGTATTCCAATCCAAACTCAATTACCTATGGGAAATGGGGCCTTTCTGTGCGCCAAGCTGCCATCGCGGTGGGTAGAGACGTGTACTGTGCCCGTCGCTTTGCCAGCCTTAGCCGAGAGTACATCACGTCTCGCAAAGTGTTGCCTATCAATCCGTATGGAATGTGGCGGCAATCAATGCTGGCGGACGAGGATTTGGCCACCGATGTTCGTGAACATCTCCAGGAACTGGGAAAATTTATTACAGCTGACAAGCTCGTTGATTACCTGTCCCGAGAGGATGTCATGGACAAACACGGCCTGGACAAGAAAATCAGTGTTCGCACTGCACGGAGATATCTAAATGAGCTCGGCTATCGGTAAGCTATCCATGCGTGCGATTCACTGCTTTAAATGACGAACACGGTGGCAGGTTCAAGTCCGAGAAGAAAGGCCAATATTCTGACAGTCACGAACGCGACGACGTCGTGTACTACAGAGAAGAGGTTTACCTGCCGACACTCAAAGGGTTTCAAGACCGCTCCTGCATCTTTGACACGGACGGCTCTGTCACCACACCTTCCCTTCCTCCCGGAGCTCGACGCACTGTGATCTGGTATCATGATGAAAGTATTTTTTATGCTCATGATCATCGCCGAAAATCGTGGTACCACAAAGATGCGGATGCGGTCCCATACAAAAAGGGTGATGGTTCATCTTACATGGTGGCCGACTACTTCTCTGCCGACTTTGGTTGGCTTCGTTCTCGGGATGGCCGCCCAGTTGCCCGACGTGCTATGCGGCCTGGAAAAAATCGTGATGGGTACTTCTCGGCAGCAGACATAGAGGAACAGGCCATCGTCGCCTGCACCACTGTCACTGAGAGGTGGCCGGACTACGATCATGTTTTCATCTACGACAATGCGACAACGCATCGTAAACGAAGTCCCGGGGCCCTCTCGGCCAGAACTACGCCGAAATCTATCTCCGGTACACGCGGTGGTGGGAAGAAAAGCAAGGATTCGAAACCAGATCACAATTTCCTTGTTCCTGTCAACAAACGGAACAGCGACGGCTCGCTGATGTATGATGTCCACGGCACCTTGTTGAAGGAAAATATCCTGATGACAGGCGCGTTCTTTGCCGATGGGAGTGTGCAGAATCTATACTTTCCCTCTCGTGCTCGGAAGCACGCAGGGAAGTTCAAGGGCATGGAGATACTGCTGGAGGAAAGACGAAAACAGGGTGATCTTGGTGATATCTCCGAGGCGGAACTCAAAAAGAAGAACGCGGAATGTAAGGGTTTTAAATGTACTGACCCACAGTCGACAAGCTGTTGCATGCGGTGTATGCTTTTCAATCAGCCGGACTTTGCAGCAGTAAAGTCCTGTCTCGAAGAGACCTGTGCCGAACACAAGTGCAGTGTTTTTTTTCTGCCGAAGTTCCACTGCGAACTTAATCCCATTGAGATGGTCTGGGGGTATGCCAAGCGGATCTATCGGCTAAACCCCGAGTCATCACGGGAGGATGCCCTCGAGCAGAACACACTTGATGCACTCGAGCGGGTTCCGCTTGAATCCATGCGGCGGTTTGTCCTGCATGCTCACCGTTTTGCTGATGCATATCGGCACGGACTTGATGGCGCACAGGCTGCTTGGGCAGTACGGAAATACAAGGGACATCGTGTGCTTCCTCCGGAATTTTTAGCAGACATGCGGGCGGCGGGAATTCTACGGGGAGGGAATGTGAACGCCGGTTTGTAGGATGTTCTAGTATAATTGGAACTCGTCCTTCATTTTTGCATCAATATCCCCAGAAAAATTTGTGAATACACTTAACATGTATTTGAAAAAAACTACTGTGCCGGATTTCCTATGAACCACCGGAAAGGTGTTTAAACATGGGTGCGAACGTATTCCATCCCAAAAAGGCGATGTGACCGTAACATCACGTGGGGTAACCGAACATGCCTGGCCGCTACCTTATATACTCATCAAGAGGTATCTGATCGGGTTAAGGATCGGCGACGTCCGACGCGTCCTGTCACGTCACGTCAGACTAAAAAAAAAAAAGGTGAGCTGTGAAGGGGCCAAAAGTGGAACGAAAAGCTGTTATTCTAAATTCAGACTGTGCGCCGACTGGCGCCGGTTGCGACAATTTCAAGTTCGCCAAGTGGCGTGGATTATCTGAGGAACCCGATTCAGCGACACTATAATTTGAACGGACCATACGGACCGTCAACTTCTGATCGATATCGCTGCCCGAGCGCTCCTAAGCGCTCACACGGCCGCGGCCGTGCAAGGGATTGCGCTGCCTACGAAGGGTGAGCCAAGTCAAAACAAGAGAAATGAAAGGGCACACCGAGAACATCGCGAGAGCGCTATCGAGCGCTCTGCTGAGCTGGATGAAGCGCTCCTTCTCTTGGTTGGCAAATATCCAGGGGCCAAGGCGCCGGCGGGGTTTCCCGAGAAGAATGAGGTACGACTGGATATCCTCGAGGGCGCTGCGAAAATATCAGACGAAGTCTCAATCGAAATGCGAAGAACCCACAGTTTCAGAGCCGCCAGCGCGTCCCTGTTGTTGGCTGCTGCGGCGTCCATCCAGATGCACGGTCCCGATGCATTTCGTCACGGCGCCGTATGCTTGGCGAGCTCGGCGGCGGCATCGCGGTTGCTTTGACAGACTGCAATTAGATAAACTCCGTCAGAAAAATAGCAAGTCGAGGCGCGGAGGCACTTACCTTCGCCGTATCGCATATCAACGCTGTAATGCCGACCACGGGCTTCAGGAAATTGAGGACAGGCGCCTCGCAGATGGCGCCCGCTGCACGGGTGCCCAGGGAAACGAGTTCCAGAACACATTCGCTGCGCGACGCGCCGGGAGCACTGTGCTACCGCCGCCAGCTGGAGGGGATATCATCGGTATGCCTCAAGTACAATGCGGAAGGACGCACAAGTGCGTATAACTGGTTCTCCAGCTCCGCTTTCAAACGCTTGTTTTCTCTCTTGAACTTGTTTCCCAAAAGGAAGTTCGCCTTCTTGCCGGGCATTTGCTCGATGTGACGCCGCATCGCGTCCAATTGCCTGGAATTTTGATGAGCCTTGGTAAAAGGCACAGAATAAATCGCGCACTGCTCGAATATCTCCAGTCCTTTGAGGATGTCTCGAGAGAGCGGGACATGGGCCGTGCTCTTGATCAACAGCGCCGTACAGTCCACGCCGAAGGCCGCAAGTTTGTCCGCCTTGCGCGCCTTGGTCTTATCTTCGATGAGCGCAAGCGCGATAGAATGAGAAGGAAACATACACAAGCCGCAGCAGCGCACACTTCGACTGCAGACGCAGCGATCGGCTGATACGCGTTCATATCTGGCGTCGTCACACAGAACGTCCGGAGGTTCTCGGCGCTGGCCATGGATTGGGGGAGGGTCTGGGGCATTATCCTGGGGTGCATGGTGGGAGGAGGGAGGAGGTGCTGTGGGCATCGCTCTGAGACTGGCCGCAAAGCTGTTGACAACTTGAGAATTGGATTGGCGCCGCAGCGCGCCTAAAATTCAGCGCTGTTGCTTTCGTGACCGGGCCATCTAGTGAGCAGCGGAATCATATTCATAGTAATTTCAGCCGGCCAAAGTTTCGATCTCGAGCGTAGGAGGAGCGCGCTTGAGCGAAGGAGGCTTGCCAAAAGCGGTTGCAGCGAGGGGGACGACGTACCGCTGGGCCAGGCGCTCCAGACGAGCTCCTTGACGCGGGCGACGGTGGTGGCGGGGTCGAAGGGCATCGTGCGGCGGCGGCCGTCGACGAGGAGGAAGGTCAGCGCCGTCTGGGGCGTCTGGGGCACGAGCTCCGGCTCGGGGGTCTTTGGCTCGAGCTCTGGCTCTGGGGCGGATTCCTGGGGCGGCTGGTGATCGGCGTTGGGCTCCTGGGTGTCCATGTCGACCTGGGTGGTGGAGGTGCGGGCAGAGGAGCCGCGGTAGGGGCCTGGTGGTGGTCGCAGGGTGTATGAGTAGGCTGTTTCCATTTGCAGTGCCGTCGATCACACGAGCGGCGGTTGCTTTATACCCTGTCTTCTTCCACTGTCTTCCACTCGCGTCTGCAGTCAGCTGCCTCTAGGAAGAAAGGAAGTAGTATTTTAACGGCCTCCAGGATCCGATCACCGTCCTGCACCCCGCTCCAGAGCGTACTCGACAATCATGTCAGCGCTTTTGGGCGTGTGCAGTGTATTGTCATGCCTAGACCGCGCCACCGGTACCGTCATCGCCCGTTTCTCATTCTCGACATCCTGCGACTCCGCCGACACCCGGCGCGCGTTATAGAACACCCGCACTGTGCGCGCCCCACGGACGTCCCGCGTCTGCCCGAATGGTGCCCGAATGCGCATCATCAAACGCTCGGGCACCCGATTACCCGACTAGTACTGCGCTCTCGACATCACCCGTTCAAGCCGCCAGTCAATCCGGGTCACTGGAATACCCGAACCCCCACTCGCCGCATATCGGCGGCGATTCATTATCAAGTAGTACTCTGCACCCCTGTCCCCGCCTTCGTACCTCGCATCTATACGCACCTGGATACTATGCGTCCCACCCAGGATTCTATAGTGCGCATTCTACATTCAGCTACTATGTTCCATGTTTCAAGATCGCCTCGCTTGCCAACCGCCGGAACGCTCGTCCCATAATATAGCCCCATTCCACAACCGTCACGAATCGCAATAATGACTTACGGACGCGCGTGTAACCGCCGCCGCGCTGTGCCCATTCTTTTATGCCTGCGTCCTCTCAAGAGCGTGTCGAGGCCTAATAGAGTTGAGGTCAACAACCCGCGATGTTCTCGAGCTGCTTGTCCTTGGTTTCGCCGCGTGTCGTGTATCTCGGACGCATCCTCCAGAATCCTACAACTCGCATCCAACGCGCGTCTCGCACGCGTCCTGAGCTGACGCCCAGCGTCGCTTCTAGTCTGTATTGCGCCATGCTTCGTTCAAGACGGCCTTCACTCGCCAGGCCCGCCCTTCGTCGACCCCGGGGCCGCAAGCGCCTTCCAAGTTCCAAAACCGCGTGTCTCGAAGGTCGAAGGCCGAATGACGTCAGCGCGCCTGAATCATTCGACCATTATTCGCCCGCGGGATATTCTCCTGGCCCTTTGCCCCCGGCCACGGGTCGGTTTGCAGCTGTTCGTGCGTCGAAGCCGCTTCTCTCCCATTTTTTCTTGTTCGTTTTTATAAATAAAAAATCGGAGCTCCCCCACTATGACGGTTTAGATCGATATCTTCTACCTGTCCTCGCGCCACAAGTCTATGTCCATAAGCCTACCCAAGTCCAAGTCATGATCTTCGGCCTTCTCCCGCTGTTCGACCCGTCCTGCGCGTAGGCGACGACGTCGTGGAGCTCGTTCCCAAGCTCAAGTACGTCGGAATGTGCACTCACCGCAATATGTTCGCGGCGCATTATGCCGACAAGGCGTCAAAAGCAAGGAAGCTGGCAAACGCGACATTCGGCGCCGAAGAGCCACCTGGGCTCTCTTCCTGTGAAGGAGGGCCTGCGGCTTTACATGGTACGGGTGGACTGCGATCTCATCTCGGGCGGCGACATTTCGCTCGACGTCGACGAGGGCCTCCTTGAGGAGCACGTCGAGGTCCAACAGCTGTTTCTTGCGCAATCTACTCGGACTGGATCCTGCCTTCATGCATGCAATATTATATACGGAGACTGGCCAAACCCCGATAAAGGTACACCGCCTGCTGGGTGCGCTCTCCCGCCTCCGGTATCTTCTCGCCATCCCGGCGTCCGAGGACTGTAAAATCACACTGCGGGCTCGCAAAGTTCGTCGCGGACGTGATGGCGATGTATGATGCACACCACGATACGTGCTAGCGACGCTGTACCTGCCCGCCCCGTAGCGTGAATATTTTATTGGGCGCCGTGTCTTCCACACCTTTTCATGGACTCCGTGACACGGAACCGTTCGACGCGTCATTCGACTGTTGTCTGATGGAGCTAAAGGTACGAGCTAGTACTGATATTATAAAACATCTGTCAAGAGAGACTGGTCACAGCGGTAAATAGGAGTGGTGTCCGTAGCATAAGTACCGTTAACGGGCCCCGCTACTGTCCCTTAATGGGACCGCTGCGGTTAAAATATACCTCCTCCTCCTCCTCCTCCAGCAATGTTCTCCATGCTACATCTTGTCTTTGGTCGCGCGCTCGCTTCCTGCTTATTCGCACGACGATCTGCACTAGTACTGATTCCTTCAACTACTCGGGCAATTTACAGCCTACGTATACAACACATTGAGTCCTTAGTGCAATACGCCAACTCGAAATGGGGTTTAGCAGGTGCCAAGTGAATGATGGGTTCTAATGGGCTCTAATGTGAATTTTATACGTACAGTAAGAGGTAAATGGCGCACCACGTAGTCGCATCAAGGCGCTGGCGGCCATCGTATTGCCGCAACGGCGATCGACGGCAATCTCGGCCACAGTTTCCCACGGTTGCTTTTTCCTCCACAACACCGTTCGAACACCGATCGCACAGCGAACGGAGTCCGGCAGTTTGCATAAAGTGAATTGGCAGAGGGAATGCCTTGTCATTAGGTGTGACAGGTGCTCTGTTTAAATTATTTGCAGTATATCGCCCCCCAAGGGACCTAACATAGGGGGCGGACTTGACTTGACTTGAGCTCTATTGGTTGCCGGTGACCCGGCTAAAAAGAACTACTACAGTACTTCTACCATGTAGTACGGGGTATGGAGATGCAGGAGTGTGGGTATCGTCGGGAGTGTATACCGATTCACATCGAGTAATGCCGATTGATCCAGAGATCTATCAATGATGCGCCATCAATGCAAGCGCATCAACGTCGATGGCCAACAGCAGCGGGAAGGATATGTAGCCCGAAGGTGTAATATACAAGGTGGCGCAAATTGCGGGTGTAGAGCTTCTGGGATGGGATCGGGTTGGCGTCTTGCACTCACCCCTATAACACATTCAAGTTGGTCCGCGCTGCAGGGACGCGAATTGCGATTCTATAAGTACGCACCACCCGCCTGCATCTCACTCCCACCCCCACAATGTTCTCCCCAGTCAAGCTCCTTGCATCCATCACCACCGCGCTCGCGCTGCTCGTCGCCGGCGCCGCAGCCCAGGTCCGCCCCTTCTCCCTCCCCCCTCCCCTTCTCCCTTCAATTCCCGCTGACAAGTATCGCAGGGCCCGACGCTCGAAGCCTTTATCGCCCCACACTGCACCGGCGTGCACACCAACCCCGCATCCCCCAGCACTGCGTGCACCACCGTCCCCGGCGCCTTCCGCAGCATCCTCGCTGTGTCCCCCAGCCTCGGCTCGGTGCAGAATCTGCAGCTGTTCGAGTGCGTCTTGCGTCCCCGCCCTGTTTATTCAATACTGCTATTTTGCTGTCGCCTTTCTTCCTTTTTTTTTTTACACTTTCTTTTTTCCACGCATCGGCCTGCTAACTGACAAGTGTATTGCATTTCAGGAACAACAACTGCGCGGGGCCACCGAGGCGGACGGTGACGGCGCTATCCGGGCTGTGCGTCGAGCTGCAGTATTTGGGCTTGGAGAATGGCGCGGGGAGCTTCAAGGTTGCCAGTTAAATAGGTGCTTTTAGCGCGGAGCCGAGGAGAGGTGCCGCAACGAGGTGTAATGTTGATAGACCGGTATATAAGCCCTTCCTTTTGTCTCTCCGAATGCATGTCTACCCTCCAGTGGTTGTTGTCCGTCTTGCGAAGGCTCCTGCCAGTGGTCCGCGGCAGCCTCACCCTCGCCCGGCTCTCGACTCGGGGGTTGTTCATCTTCCTCTCTGCTGTGTCACGGGTCCTCAATTCGAATGCGAATGCGACCGACTCGGATCGGCTGGTTCTCATGGAACGAATATCTCTTGCACCATCCATGTTGACCGAGAGACTCCGCTCACTGAGGAGGATGCACTTGTATGCGCCAGCCTCATGCCCGTCCCTGCCTCGTGTTCACGTGGTTTTAAGGCCATTGCTTTGCATGGCAGTACGAGTCTATCGGGAAGCTGTACTCCAACAAGCCCCACACGGATTTCTGCCAGCGCCTCAACTTTCGATCAACCCGCAGCCATTTCTGCTGTGCCACCACATTTCTTTCAACCCCCGCTATTTCGGCCTGTGCCTCGCCAGGACCCCTGAAAATACACACAAATACCTGACCGAGAATGTTGAAAGGTTTTGGGACTTTGGATCCGGACCCCAAATCGGGCAATCCTTATCCGAATTTTACCTAGGCCTCGCCGGACTCGAGTTTTTATCTGAATTCCCTACCGGGCCCTTGGGGGGGAAAAAACCATCCAGGGGTGTCTAATTTCGCACTTGCGGCCCGTGTACCATGTGTTTATACATCAAAATGTGCAATCTGCTCTGCGCCTTCTTCATCGACATCAACTTCGTCCAAGTCGTCCCAAAATTCAGAACATGCATAGTTATTACTGACTTCCCACAAATTTATCCGAATTCCACCCAGGGATCTCTCGTGGCCCTCAGTTTTCATCCGAAAATTGGACCAGACAAGGCACTCAACACTTTGACTTTTCATCCGAATTCGGGATAGGGTTTTTCCTAATTTCGGGCAGTTTTTATCCGAATCTAGAAATTCGGCGGTCAGGCATTTGGGTGTATTTTCTGGGTCCTGCCTCGCCCATGTTTTCGACCTGCTGCTTAAGTTTCGCCGCTACCTGCCATCCGCGGCACGCTTGGCACAGTGCCAACTACTATATACATGGTTGATCGGCCCGCCCACCCAACATTTCGAATTACGCAGATGTCAATCGGCCCATCTTGCTCCTCTTCTTCTCTGCCCAAGCCTCTCTCTACATGAAACAGCGATATAGACAGGTAGGTATATTACATATACAGCACCAAATGCATGCTACGCAGCACCAACATTTTCTAGTATACAGAAACACTGTCAGTTCATTAAACAAGCAACAAGGTATACAATTCACGAAGAAAGGTTCCCACAGCACAACAAATCTGGGCCCCCACTGGTAGTCATCATGGATCCCAATACTTGTCTGTGATTGCTCGTTCAGGCGCATGATGACTGGGCCATTGAGGAATTGCGAGATCATGAAGAAGTGTTTTTATTGGCTGAAACTATACAACAATATTTAGCATCACATTGCAGCCTGCCATAAATGTCAGGTGAGGAGTACTAAGGAATTAGAAAATCCACTTACTGTTTCTACACTCATTGCTCTATTCCAGACTATCTACAGTGGTGGCCAAAAGTAATGAGCAGGGTGGTTTGCGCCCATTTCTGGACCGAATCACTTGAACTAAAATTTTAGCATGAACCTGGGATGATTTCATGACCCTCTGCAAGGTTAAATCCATACCTTACCTATGTGGCTGTGTCACAATAAAATGGTCTTCCCAATGGGGTTTGTAGATTCACATGGTACGGGAAAATGGTCAATACAACATGAAAGTACCTGTAAAGGGGACCACATTGGTATTTTAGTTCAACTGAATTGCATTGGTTTTGAGCTCACAATTCCCAGGGCAAGATGGCCATTTTCGTATTTTGTGTCATTTCAAGGGGAAAAATGCCCAAAATGGCCAACTTGTGAGCCACATAATGAGCCCCAACCAATGCAATTCCATTGAACTAAAATACCAATGTGGTCCCCTTTACACGTACTTTCATGCTGTATTGACCATTTTCCCGTACCATGTGAATCTACGAACCCCATTGGGAAGACCATTTTATTGTGACACAGCCACATAGGTAAGGTATGGATTTAACCTTGCAGAGGGTCATGAAGTCATCCCAGGTTCACACAGGGGGCAAGTTTGCGGCACTTGTCATAATGGCATTCGACAGGCATGTTGCTATGGCATCGGACAAACACGTGATGATGCCTCTCACACTTTAACAAGTCCAATCAATTCCAACTCAACTTTTTTTGGTTGTGTGCCCCATAGTGAATTTAGCTTCAGATACCAAGCTCTTTATTTTGATCTGAAGTTCAATGATTATCACGGAGAACATTTTCTGAGGGAAGGCACAAAAAAAAAAAAATCACCGGCGTTTGAACCTATAATGACGGCCAGCACATTAAATAATGGAGGAAGTATACAAACAACCACTATACAAAATGGCAGACATTTGGAGAACATACGTGAATCCAGAAGTATATCAAAGTATACCGGATACTTGGTATACTTTCGTAGACCTGATATACCTGGGTATACTTTGAGAAATTCAGTATACTCTGTATACTTTCGACCGTCCGTAGACTTGGTAGACTTGGTATGCTTCCAGAACAGCCAACAAAGATTATGTATTACACCGTGACCGGCCGGCAACAAGCGACAGCGGCTGACAGGAATGTGACGACAACGCGTTTGTGACCACCTCCCTCCTTCCTGCCCGCCTCCCCGCAATATCAGTGCTCGAGAACCACGCCCCCGCCAAGTAACAAACATCGCCTAATGTGTTTATACATATTCTGTCCCAACTGTGACCATCAAATTCCCCGTGCGCTTCAATGTCGCGGTAACAAGAACCCCGCGCATCGAGGTCTGTGGTTCCAAACCGTGAGTGTCTCCCTCCGCTCTCGGGATGCGGTCCTTACCATTCTCAAGTGCAATAATTGCGACTTCTTTCGATGGATTCCCCCACCATCGCCTTCACTATTTGACCCGTACGCGATAAATCCCGGTCAAGGCCCTGGCGATAATGACCCCTTCGGCCGCAATGAGGTTTTCGCTCGCCGACACCAGGAAGCCCCCAGGTCGACCCTACGCTCCAAGACCTCTCTGCCAGACCTGTGATACCCATAGACCCGCCGCTTCCTCCTTCCTCAAGCGTCGACATATCCCGACGACAGTGCTCCTTATTCCTGAGCTGCAAGCGCCTTGCGACGGCGAAACACTGCACGCACACCATGTGCAAAACATGTTGCCAGCGCCTCAATAAAGGCTGTGATTACCGCGCCCACCGCCTCAACGAGCTGACCATTGTTGCCAACGGGAATCCCTCCGTGCTCGCCCGCCCACCGGCTGTCATTCCCCTTCTGTCAACATTGGCATCTTCGTTAGCCCTCGACGGCGCCGCTCCTGCTCCAGCAGCCAAGCTCTATCGCAAGCCATGGATGCCGCATGGGAGGCGCAATACAAAGCAGACATATCTGCGCAACAACAGAAGAAGGAGGAGGAAGAACGGAAGCGGGTAGAGGCGAGACGGCTGCAGAACCAGCTGCAGGTGTGCTATTACACTCAGGTGTGTTTCCAGTTCATTCGCGCCGTGTATAACCGTACCAACACATCATTCAGGACGACGAGGAACCGGAGCATCACCGCGAACAAGACCTATCGACTCTTCCTTACGTCAATCTCGCCAATTGCCCAAATCTCCTTCGCAAGATGGAGCTTGCTGCCAGCGACGAAATCAACACGTACGACTACGCAATGGGACTTTGGGCCGCGACGACGTCAACACCACATTCCAGGTGGTTGCGGGCAGACCATGCTCGTGCGGCGCCTAGGTGTTACTCGCTGTGCTGGTCTAGATAAGATGATCGAGTTGCACGCCCGGCCCGCAAATCTGGCAAGAAATCGAGCACGCACATATCTACCTCGAAGCGGAAACCAGACCACGAGCGGGACCCTTCCAATCGTGTTGTACAAGTCCGCGGACTACTGGGAAACACCCGCGCCATTCTCATTCTACTACTCGAAGCCCCAGCCCTGCAGGCAGCACATCATCGCTACCATCTGCATCGACCCTTCTATCTCTATCCAAACCCTCTATGTCTTCAACCACCCTCGTCGACTTGACTGATTCACCCTCATCGTCGCCATCCCCGCACGCTCTCGCTCGCGCTCCGCAAGTGTGGAACTCGTCGGCAAGCCTACGCTCGCGACCAATGCTGATGCGTTGTGGGCACGAGGTCATGTCCTGGTGCCCACTGGGTTCGGTGCTTGGCCCGGCGGCATTTATGCTCGCGACATGGCATGGGCATTTGGGAAGATCTCGACTGGACGCCGCGCTGATAGCGATGTTGAGCAGCGATTCCAGCAGGTGTTCCCAGAGGTGCCTTATGTAAAGCCGACGTGGTCCCGCCATCAGCAGTTCTGGCGGAACTCGACGCAGGAGGAGCGTGATGTAGCTTCGACGATGCCTCGTGACGCGAGTGGCGTCTGGACAGTGTGGGTGCAGAAGTCCTCGGGTTATCGCCACTTTAAGTCTAAAACAAAGGTGGAAAAATAGGATTTCATTAGACTCGGATTCTCGTTCCGGTACCACTTGATATTCCATTTGTACAGATATGTAGACTCAGAAAATGTACATCTATTCATTCCTATATGATACATCTGGCCGAATTAACGGGTTGCAGCCGCTCTTCTCGAGTTTCGCCACCGTCAAGCGGTTCTTCCGCATAATCATTTCATCCAAGAAAAAATTGAATTTAGTAACCCCCATCTCACGCAAAATGGAATGATAGCTGCCAAGCCAGACGTTTGTCTGCTCTGCGATGGAGGAATTGAAATACCAGCCCGTACTTTCCGCACCGATGAGCTCGGGGAACAGAAGGGGATTGCAGTGGAACGAGCATTCCACTCCGTCCTTCTTGTGCTTGCATTCCCAGTGAAAGACATCAACTGGAAATCCCACCATCTCGACAAGCGGGTGTCGATGCGAACGAGGTGCTTATACAGTGTGCAGTTGTTGTCATAGAAGACGATGTCGGGCATTGATCCTGCGACTCGGAAGACTTTACGCAGCATATCCTATTATCGACAACTGCTCAGCATTAGAATGGTACAATCAAAGCAATCTTACCGCAGTCTGCGTTAGGGTCTCCGAGCCGAAAAAAGTCGCGCACGCCACGATAACTCCACAAGGCCGGACAATGATCTGTTCGTTGTGGGTTTTGCGACGGCTGAAGAGGGCTCGAATCCTGCGATTGCCGGAGGGGTCTTTGGATGCGGGACATGCTGGATCTTTTGTGTCATGTGGTAGCTCTAGCTCCTCAATTTCCTCCGCGGTAATCTCGGCTGCGAAGGCGTTCTCAGGATTGATACCCCGGGCCGCGCGACATTGGTTCGAAGCTGAAACATCGCCTTATCGCGTTTCTTGTGTGTCGTTTCCAGAAGGTGATGATTGGCATCGTTGCATGTCATGAAGCCGGTCTCTGCATCTACCTCGCAGCCTTCGACGGCACAAACCTTGTCTCGGAGAGGGGAATGGTGGGGACAAAAACGATGTCTATTGTTGCCGAGCGGATTGGACAGTGGAGGACGCCGCAACAGGGATGTCCTATCGTAATTCCGTCAATAACAATGACGTGGATCTTTCCTGTGCAGAGATCAGGACGAAAAACTGTAGACAAGTTAATTGAACGTACTTGTGACTCCATTATCGTCCCAGACTCGTATGCACTTGGCACAGTAGTGGCCCCATTCCGGCTGGCCGCAGAGCTGAATGCGAGTGTTGCGCTCCTCCATTGCGCTGGTGAATCTATCTCGCTGTTCGCCGGTGTGTGGAACCCGCAACGTTGCTGATCGGGCTTGGTGATCTTCCAGCAGTGTAAGCACTATGAAACCATCCCAGACGTGCTCCGGTCGAAGCTTGAAGCTCGTTTCTATCCAATCGGGGTGGCCGGGTAAGTTTTCTGGTCGGGAGAGGGAGGTATTGTAGACCTGAGCACCATTGGTCGCAGAAGTCCATGAAATAAGCATCAAGTTAATAAATAAATTGAGGACGGCCCGTTCGACGTATTGGTGTCCGGCGACCTGTATGGCATCGGGGATCTTGTCATAATATATCCGAATACCATCCCGAACAACATAATTGGGGTAGTAGCGCGCTTTGCAATCTTTGTGGCATCAGGCGCTGGAGTGTGACCAATTAAAAAAAACATATACGTACCCGAGCAGCTGAGATGAGTAGCAAATGTGGCGCAGGCGCCATCGGACAGCGTGTAGAAAACCACTTTCGACGGTCCATCTTCATCTCGCAGAAGGCGCGTGTTTGTGCAGCCGGGTGTGGAGCAGTAATGACTCGGTGGGAACAACATGCGAGATGCTATGTAACTCGTGTTAGTGAAAGACCGTGAGGTTAGCAGATCACAAACAGAAATAATTATCGAGTCCATGCTTCCTGAAGGCCTCCGCGTCGGTCCCTTTAGTCTTTCCGTTCTCGTCGTACCTCCAGATTAAGCTGCCGAAGGCCTTCCAGCATCCGTCCACAAAGTCCAACGGCGTATCCATCGCACTGCCCAAAAAGTTGCGTACACCGTCCGGGATTTGCTCCGGGGCTTCCTCCGCATCATGATCTTTGGATTGGGCCACGGTAATGGTATCCCGTAAGCGCGCAGCCAGCCTAACAATTCCATGGCCTTTTCCATGCTGATGGAGTCACAGAGGCCGGGAACGGCAGTAAGCTTCGCATAGATTTCAGTGAATGTATCCATGATGGGCAGGATACGGCAGGATACGGGGTGTAAAGCTCAGGACGCGTAAAGAAAGTCGTATGTTAATTGACGCGTCGCGGAGTTTGAATTGAACACGGCCTCCAGCTTTCAATGGTAACACGGGCAAATACAGTGTGTGACGCCTACAGAACATGTTTTGAGAGTCTACAGGGTATACCATGCAAGGGAAAAGTATAGATTTGCTAAGAAGGCGCAAGGTATACCATCGGTATACCGGAAGTTTCCGAAAGTATACGAAAGTATACAGGGTCTATCAAATATCTGCAAGTATACCACTCATTGGTATACCTCTGGGCTCACGTTCTTTCTGGACATTTGAAGTTGCTGGCAGGGCAATATCACAACCAAAGGATTTTCACCCCTGTCAAAGTGTGAGAGGCATCATCACGTGTTTGTCCGATGCCGCAGCAAGTGCCTTGCACATGCCTGTCGGATGCCATTATGACAAGTGCCACAACCTTTGCCCCCTGTGTCATGCTACAATTTTAGTTCAAGTGATTCGGCCCAGAAATGGGTGCAAACCACCCCGCTCATTACTTTTGGCTACCACCGTATATACTGTCGGGGACTGGGTAGTTGACCACTTGCCAAATATAAGACTATGGACCACAGATTACACAAAGCCAAGCTTGTGGGAGGGAATGGGATATTTGATGATTGTTCATGCCAAATTTAGAGGCAAAGTGATGGTCGATCAAAAGTTATTGCCTGTTTACCTGTCGGCCGAAGCCCGAAGACATCACTTCCTTAACTCCGAACGTCAATCAATAGCTGACCACACTATTTCTCAACCAACTCTAGGCCAATCCACAACTTTGGGGGCTCATTCTGGAGCCCTGATTCTTGGCATCAAAGCACACTATTTCAGGGAGGTCATAGCTCCCATTTATTCCTCCAGGACCCTCATGAATGCTTGAAATCTGACATCAGGCAGTACAAGATGACCACTCGTACCACAAGTGCACTGCTGACGCTGCAGGCCTGAGACCAGAACTGGACCATCTTAGTGATTAGCACCCAACTTTGAGATGTCGTTTAACACCATGTATGCTCTATTTCTTTCTCCCAGTGATGCACAACATCAAATCACCCAAATATTATGGTTGTGAGTTCTGGATTTTTTCCAGAAGCTGTGGGCATCAAGAGGTGAATATATGTGCTCTGAGACATTGATATACTTCATATGAACCCATCAGCAACATACTTCGACCCTCCGAACTCTCTGTGCTTCGCACGGGAGTCAATTTCTCAAACACATCAATTTGACCAAATATCCACCCATGTACAATGAAATCCATACAGCACGAACAGGGCCCAGGGACCTCTCCCGCCGACGTGTAACGTGGGCATGGAACCTAAAATGAAATCTCAGATGCCAGGGTGCCATATTTCGGCCCTCAGAAGCATATTTTGGTGGGTGGTCAACTACCCCGTTTTCTGCCTGTTTGGGAAAGTTGGCCAGAGGAAATTCACTCCGGCTTCAAATTGGCATTTAAATTCACCAAATTATTTTAGCCTATTCATAGGATGCAGTGATGGGTAGCTACAGTGTTACACCAAAAACGCTTAGGTGGTCAGCTACCCAGTCTCCAACAGTAGACATCATGATGATGCCTGAAACTCCGGGCGGCTTTCGCATGATCATGGTGGCATGTGATGACCTGTCTGGAGCATGTGAAGTGCAGGCTCCTCAAACCAATGACAACCTAGCCCAATTCTTCTGTAGGTTCGGAGCAAGCCCGCGTGTTCTGGTCCGGCAAGCCGGCCCTTCTCAGGAAAGGGCTTGCTTCAAACTCCGCCAAACAAAGGATGCACAGATCGCTTCACAGCAACCTCAGTCTTTACCCAAATCCCTAGCTATAAGTTCTAGTATACATTTCATATGTATGAGTACCTATGAGCATATTTACATCACTGAATGAGGTGCAGATTCTCCCTCAATATACACGGAAATCGATTTCTGTTGCATTTTTGCAAAGCATTAGTTCTAAGTCTTGGAGGTGGCTCGAAAAGGGCTGTTAGGGGGCATCCCAGGAACATCCAGAAATATTTACAGGGTTTTAGAGAACGTGGTGGTGGATGTGTAGGCCTTGCAAGTGGGTGGACACGCCGTGTCCCAAGATGTCACACTTGTCACTGTCTTGTGCTCAACCACGACATGACTTTGGGATGTTCCAGATGGATAATAATGGTATAAAACACTTTCTTTGCATTAAGGGCAAAAAAAGATGGCCTCCAGGAGGTCAAAAATGATGTGAGGTTGTGTCCCTGCCTGAAATGCCACAATTCTCTTCCAGGGAGGGAATGCATCCATGACAGAACATGTAATAGGTTGTGGAATCTACTATTGAGTGTGGAGAGTCATTTTAAAGCTCATTTAACCGTCCAGGCTTCTTTAGAAGTTATCATGTTGAGCCTTGGCTCAGCTTATTATTTGCTGGCATTGCCTGCTCCCTCTACATATTTTCACCAGGTAACACATCCATAACATAGATATCAGCAATAGAAGTAGTTCTCAAGCTGAAAAGTCATTTTACAGTGTCTCTGGGGGGAGAGGAATATTTAATGCTGTTGTATCGGTAGTCATTTGCCATCAGATGTACGTGATTTGACTGATTTCGCGGAATGAATGGGACCTAACATCGGACACAGGCCACGGCCTACCTCGGAATGTCCTACAATTCAAAGTATCATGTTGCAAATATCTGCCTTCCAGATATCAGATTTATAAACAGCAAAATAAATATCTGGAGGACTGCTCAAGAAAAGAGCGAGATAGGGCACTTTTAGGAGGCCTCAAACTCGATAAAGACATAGTCAAACTATACATACTACTAGTACATATTGTAGCCAGGTTGATAAACTAAAAGTCTCCTCAATTGACCCAGAGGCAACGAGGCCGCAATGTAGCAGTAGAAGGCAATTACTAGGTCCTCTGTTTGACGGAGTTTGAAGCAAGCCCCTTCTGACAAAGGCATGCGTGGCTTGTTTTGTCTGGTCCGGGATCTCGTGGCATGTCTGGCATTGCGCGGCATCGTCAAAAGAGGGCTTTTTCCGAACCTAATTTTTCTGGATCCATTTATACTGTTAAGTACGGGTGTCCGCGGAAGGTGATTATGGACAACGGATCTGAGGCAAAAGCCGGATTCAGCAAATTGATGAAGACCATAGAATTCCCCCCACATACAAATGTCCACATACAAAAAACATGCTTCAGGGGTTGTTGAGCAAGGCCACTATACCTTGCGCGAGGCATTGGTAAAAGTGTGCAGAGGAAAGATCGAACTTTGGCCGGAAAAGCTGCGACGGCTCTACCGGCTGATCAGATCACTGTTATTTGAGTGACAGGACTTTCACCTTATCAATTATTATACTCCACTGATCCGATCCTGCCCTTGACCTCATAGAGGCAACCTTTCTTGTCAACGGGTTCCAATCAGGAATAAGCACCAAACTGCTCACCCTACGAATTTGCCAACTATCCAACATGATCGAGATATTCAAAAGGCTGTCGAGACTCTGAAGAAAGCCCAATTCCATTCCAAAGAACAATTTGAGCAAAGCACTGGTTGAACATTTCGAGTTTTTCAGTGAGGAAATTGGTGAAAAACTTTACCGATATTACAGTAATTTTTCATTGAAAAAGTAGGTGAAAAACTCGAAATTTTTTTCTGACTTTTTATGTTTTTGGTCAAAAAAGTGATTGTGAGTCAAAAAATTCTGTATATATTTTGAGTTTTTCACCTATTTTTTCAGTGAGAAATTCCTGTAAAATTGGTAAAGTTTTTTTATCAATTTTCTCACTGAAAAATTGGAATGTTCAACCAGTGAAGATTTATAAAGAAGCTACAAAGAGAAGAATACAAGAAGGGAGAGTTAGTGCTTATCCAGAATCTCACTATAGAAACCGAAGTTAGTTTGCAGAAGAAGACAATGGCAAAATATTTTGGACCTTACGAAGTGGTTCGAAGGAATGCAGGAGGGGCCTATGTGTTAAAAGAAACCGATGGGTCCCCACTCCGGGGAAGGGCTCTTGCGCTACTTCGACTTCTTCCACATATTACTCGGAATCATTGATTTATGCAGACAGGGTGGATGGGAAACGACGGCGGTGATTCGAGAACAGAAGACGATGAATCCAGCTCACAAGACGAATAAAATGTAAGTTGTGACAAAAATTGAGTGTTACTCAACCTGAGGCTATAAAATTCAGGGTGACTCGAGGCACCATACCATATCGGTAGGGAACCCCGACGCCTACACTCTCCTTCACCCTGTCTTCATGAACACCATTGATGAAGAAACCCAATGAAAGTTCGAGGCCTGGACACTGTACCATGTTCATCACTGCAGGATGATCAGTGAGTTCTGCCCGACTCCGACATAGCCCACTCCTGAGCAGGAGGTCCTCCTCTGTCATGATTCGGCTTTTCAGATCCCGAAGCCGGATCAAACCGCGATCATGGGAGCCCGTTAACCCGCGATCGGATCCCTATCTGTTTCATTTAAACTCCTTTCTGGTTTCAACTAAAGCCCTTTCTGTTACACATAGGGTATATTACGATTGGACTCCTAGATACTTTGGCCTGTTCTTGACCTGTATTAAGCCTAAGCTTTCTCTGCTTTTGCTATCTCATTGACTCAGGTTTCCCTCTCCACTTTTTCTGCTGGCAAACCCTTGTCTCCTATTTCAACTCCTGCCTCAGACCTTTCTCAAATTCCGTCAACGGAGCCTAGTGGTGGGTTGTAGGGTTGTGAAGGACTAGCCTATGCGATAACACTGGTAAATCCCGCTGGTAATCCCATCGGGATATGCCCCACATCGGTTCGATTATCCCGGGCTCGTCAGGACTACTTCAACCACAGTCTAACCTCTGGTTGAACTACTCCTGGGAGCAATCCTCGTCGTCGGCCATTCATATGTTCACCATGAATGGCCAGTTCTTCTCAACACCTGGGCTAGGACTTGCGGTTCTGTTGTGCTTGGTCGCAGACAGGTTGACCCAAGGACCGTCGTTGACATCCTCATCAGAAAGGACTACACAGAAAAGCATATCTTCGGTTGGGCAGCATGCCCTGGGCATCACTACAAGCAGGAATTAACATCAAGTGCATCAGCAAATTAGTAGGGCCTTGGCAGGCTACAGCGCACTTTGACTGGTGTCACAGTATGCTGTGCAATTTATGGAGATGCAAGGGGACCAAACAAAAAGCCTGGGTCTGAATGCATGGGCATTTTAAGGCTTTGCCCACCCTGTACAAATGAATCAAGGTTCGGTTGAGGCGGATCAAGAAGGGCCTGCTGCTCGTTCGTGGCCACAGAAGAACCGGTTCAGGTGGCTCGTGAGGATAACTGAATGACAGCAATATATAGGGGACTGTGTGTGAATTTGGGAAAGATTATGTACCATTGCCACGAACTTTGATGTGAACCGGCTGGTAGCAACTTTGCACCCCAACGGCCTCTGTAAACACAATTCTGAGGACACAAATTGATTTGGTTTGGCATTCTAAGGGATTTGGCTTCTTGATATATGGCCTATATTGCCCCCAGGCAGAAGGAAAATGTTGTCAAAAATGCAAAGTCCAACAATTATGTAATAAAGTCGAGCTCCCTATATCAGGCACACGGTAAACTACAGACTAGAATTCAATGCATTACATGTATATTTATCTAAATCGTGGATCTATAGAAGCGCCTAGACTGTGCTTTCAAAGGCATAGCAGCTTGAGCTTCAGTGAGTGGAGCAAACTAAAGCACAAAGCTGGCTGGCTAAGCGAGTGCCGAGGAATGATCTCCTTCGATCCAATGATCGTCGATCAATCATTTCTCTTCCTTTCGACTTCTTTGCAGTGGTGAACTGCATTGTCTTGGGCTCTTTCCTCTGCTCTACCTGTCACTACACTCTCAACGATGGCCCCGGAAATCCCGGCATTTCTGGCCAAACCAGCCCTCACATTCAAGGGCCACTTGAAACCCCTATCCCGGCGGGTGGAAGAGGGAATGTTGTATTCTCTGCCGGCGCCATGAAGGTTCTCCGGAAGATGGACATCAGCGCTTGGAACGGAACAACAACCGGGCGGAAAGAAGGGAGAAGGGGGAAGATGGGATTAGCGACAATGAGGCTAACGAGCTGACCCCTTTCTTAATGGTCGTCCCCTCTGGTGAGAAGCCCATACCCGGAGATGCTACCAATACTGCTCCACAGCCCATAGTCCCATCCCATACTTTGACCAAGCTCCTCTTCGATGATACCGTCGCTGAGAAGAACTCCTTCCGGCCAACGATAATAGCATTCCGGAGGCTATCTATTCGTTGGCCAAGAACGGGATTTCTCGCCCTTGACGTTGTTTTTGCCGGCGTCGCTCGAACTTATCCTTCCAGTAACTTTAAGATGGTGAAGCGGCGAGACGACTAAGGTCACGGTTATCGACGTCCTGGAATTTCCAGATGAAGAAACCTTGGACCAGGCTAACTTTCTGACCTGCTACAACACCTTCCTCACCTTTATGGAGGGCTCAGCTGGCAAAAATATCTTCCGAGGATTTGTGACCCACTACGGCACATTCTCAGCGACCCGGATATCTGTACCTGATTCCCAGCTTATCGTGTTTTTGACAAGAAGACACAGGGTGTCGCCATCTGGACGGCTTGAAGGGAGGAGGTGACTAGCCACAGAGAACGACGTAGTATGCAGTAAAGAAGTGAAGTGACGGTGGCGTGACAAAACTTTCTCAAGAAACCAATTGTCACGGATTTCTGATGCACCCGATCAAGGCCCTAAGGATGAACGCATGTGCAAGTAGCTCTATTACTTACTTGGGGATGACGGCCACCAAAATGGGTCAGATTTGTCAAGTCAAGTACTAGTCTATTAGCTAAAGGTGTTCTTACCATCCTTAACCAAGGGATTGGGACGACCCACATGTATCCTATCAAGGACATACCAATACACTCCATTCAGACTATGGGACTTACCAGGGGCACGTACGAGGGATCAAATCAGGTTGCGGGACGGTTCTAGATAATAGAACCGTGCGCAGCCCAATAATCTGAACAATTCCGAAAATCCGATGATGCCGATCACAGAGATCACCGATCTGAGCGTGGAAAGAGATCAGATGTCGGAGATAGTACCAAACCCTTGGCCCGTGATGCCAAGACTCGCTTTGACCAGGGCTGAAGGGTTGACTAATTGGGCAACTTAAGGGTTGATGGACCAGGGCTCGGTGGAGCTGGCACATGGGTTGATTGCCGAGGGCACATACATGCTATGGCGCAATTCCCCTTCCAATCTCCCAGATTATCTACCAAAATATACCATTTAATCGGAACTAATTACCAACAGGGTTATTTCTTGAGCTAATACTGCTCATCACCCCGATATATCCGTGTTCCGTTTATCCGTTTGTACTAAAAGTCGTTTTAGAATCATTTCCTTATTTAGAACGCCAGTTTGTATAAATACCCGTAGAAAATAGAGGGAACGCCAGTAGATCCTACCCTTCCTCTTCAGTGAGCACGAGCGTGAGCTTGAGCATACAGGGGACATCTAGCATCTATTCGGAACACCTTCAGAAAGCTTATAAAGTTTCCTTTTGTTGTTTCTGTTGCAATATATAAAGTGTTGGATATTTGTGGAGTGATATAAGACAGGATCAGACCAGACCAGACCAGACCAGACAGGACAGGACAGGACAGACAGGACAGGACAGGACAGGGCTTGCTTCGTTAAAAATCACATAAACATTTGAAGGCACTTGGCTTTGTGCAGTAGTCAACCTACCAAACTCTAGCTGATACATTGGTTGTCAGAAATATATCGTTGGAATAAAAACTCTCGATCTACGGATCACCCCTTGGGCTTAGTTCCAAGTCTTGCACATAAAACCCAACTTTCCTTACCTTCTAAGGTCGTGTAAAGCACCTAGAACGGTTTCGATCGTCTCGAAGTCACCTTTAGCTATAAGCTACTGCACTTGCCTGTAAAACCCAAATTGCCACTGCCTAATACCTGGTAGGAACCCCGAACCTCGCACGTTTGATAGTTGGATTTGTTGGTTGTGTTCACTTAAATGTTCATCTTGCACACTTAATTTCACCGGTGGTTCTATAGTCAGCGTTTCATCGGGTGTTGGGATATCAACCGAATCACCAACGCATTGCCTCTGGGAAATGCGAGGGCTGCGCGAGATGGTCATCTCCAGCGCTCACGACTCACCCTCCATATGGATACAACTCACTTCGACTCACACCCTCATGGACACAACTGATTGTTGTTGCTCCTTCATATGTTCACTTTTTTCTGACTCCTTGTGCGCGCTGTTTTCCTGTTCTGATACTTACCTCCTTTCGTACATATGCGGCCGATATTTGTATAAGTAGCCCGGTAATTTATCGAGACCTCTGCGGTTTTGCAGAGGGTCACTGTTGACTACATTGGTGTACGGTCTAAAACCTACATCAGGATGATGAGCAGCACTCCGTTCTCTGCTTCCACTGTGGACAAATGGGCCACAGGCTCCTCAGTGCTGGGAGTCTGACCCGAGCAGGCACGGCCGTAATTTTGTCATCTTCGCCAACCGCGAGGGCCTTTTCCGCATCCACGATCAGCACCCTGTCTGTATGTGCTTCAACTGTGGCACTTGCTCATCTGTCGGCAACAACAGCCATGTGCTCCACATCTGCTCCCTTTGCAGCGACTCACACCACGGAGCGATCAACTGTACTCGCAACTAGTTTGCAAAGCCTCACCAGGCTCAATACCCATCCCTTTCTCAACGTCTCCTTCTCCGAAGCTTCTTCGCCGGCAAAAACCAGCTATTATGCCATTTCGCAATGGTGAGTTATGATTTCCGTATCTATTCAACTCGCGTTCTTTCAGGTCTTCATTGCGCTCCTACTTGGTTCTTGCTTTCTGCCTGACTGGCTTCTCTATTGCTCATTGTTCTCCCCCTATTTGGCGTTGCTATGGCGCACCCATGCGCTGTTTCTTACCCCCCATTTGGCATCTTCATTGCACACCCATTTGGTGTTTGTACTCCACCCATTTGGTGTCCTTCATTGCGCACCCATTTGGTGTTTGTACTCCGCCCGTTTGGCATCTTCATTGCGCACCCATTTGGTGTTTGTCCGCCCATTTGGCATCTTCATTGCGCACCAGTTGGTGTTTGTACTCCCCCATTTGGTGTCTCTATTGCGCACCCATTTGGTGCTCCGTCCCTGTGGTGCACTGTTTATTTGCAGACATCTGATTTATTTATTTTTCTAGCCTTAAATTGTTCTTATTTAACAACCAACTCGACCACCACGCCCGGGCGGGTGTAACTGATTTCCATGTTCCTTCACTCCAATGTTTCTTTCTCTTTGCTATTCCCCTGCCATCTGCTTACTTACTCCGGTTCACCCCAACTCTATACGCCACAATTCCTTTTATTCTGGTTTGTCATTTGAATGCTCGGTCCTTACGGTTTCATTCTGCCGGGTCCCTGCCATTTGCATTATTCTGGGGATTTTGCTCTCCATTTTGCTGCCATCATTCTTGTGGGTGAGGCGTGTTCTCGGATTCCGCCTGTCCAGTCTCTGCGTTCCCTGTTGTTGTGGGTTAGTGCTCATCCGGAAGCCTCACTCACAGAGAACCCAGAAACATCGCAGGTGTTTCCGGATTCCTCTTCCCAAAGCTTTACTTCATTTCACATTCCTAACGACTTAGCCAGCTTACCATTATTGAGGACACTCTCATTGTCGCGGATGGCAGGATGATCCAACGGCAAGCACGATGAGGCAGGATGTTCGCTACCGGGTTTGATGACTACCGGATTGCCGAAACGATGGTCGCACGTCCCATCACTAGCTACCTGATGTGACGTTTTAGATAGCCAGACAAAATTTAGGATTTAGGGATCCTGAACAGGGCCTAAAGATGGTCTATGAGGAGTTATGAGAAAATTCACTACGCCCCCCGTCCATGCTGGATTGTTGTGTCCAACTTTTGATAGGGGGCATATCTCAAAAAGGGAAATTTCCCAGCACTGACCTATAGTGGGTAAGTCGACCCCAAAGGCCCAGGAAAAAGAATTGTAGGTGATATCATTTTTTCTTATCTTTGGACAGATCTTCAAAGATGCCCTGCAAAGGAAACCCCAAACTTCGGCATGCCCCCGGCGCATCACGGTCATCAATGATTGCACACATTTCCCACAGTTGAATGGACCACTCTAGCCTTGAATCTCCATTGCAAGGGACACTTCAACCTGGATGATGGTAGGTTGGATCTAATTAGACCAGAAGAGACAAGATAAACAGGACTTAGTCGGGGCTGCTGATGCCAACAATGTGAGCTGATGTGCCTGATGCAGCTCTGGCCCGTGGCTCACGGTATGCTGATTCAAGAGATCTTTAGAGACAATTTAGAGATGAGTCAACCTTATAGCACCTATGGCTCCATCTTGAATGGATTTTTGCAAGGGATCTCCAAAAATCTCAATCAAAGACCCCTGCGATTGAAAATGAAATCCTGGATCATTTTACGAGATCTTTGAAGATCTTTACAGCCGATTGCAGTACCGAAGGTGCGAACCAAAAATCTCTGTTTTGGGATATTTTCAAAGAATTCCCGGTATCTCAGTCAGTTATCCACCGATTCACATAAAAACTGGATGGATCTACTCAGCTAATTCATGCGCAATTAGTGATAGAAAGGAATTCCCGAAAATATTATTTATTGGGTATTTTCTGGTTTCGGGCTGTTTTTGCACTGAAAGCTGTCTAGCATGCCGAGAACATGTCCCAGCGCCTAATATTTTTGGATGGACAATAATTATAGCTGAGGAAACATGTGATAGATCCAGAAACATGAATAATTTATGTACAGTCCCTCTAGCTCCCTCGGATACATTTGCCAGTTTTGGCATTGAGAGATATTGTAAAGATTACATTTATTAGGAGTTTCATATATTTCTGGCTCTATCACATATTTCCTCAGCTATAAGTGTTGTCCATCCAAAAATATTAGGCCGCTGGGACATGTTCTCGGCATGCTAGACAGCTTTCAGTGCAAAAACAGTCCGAAACCAGAAAATACCCAATAAATAATATTTTCGGGAATTCCTTTCTATCACTAATTGCGCATGAATTAGATGAGTAGATCCATCTAGTTTGTATGTGAATCGGTGGATAACTGACTGAGATACCGGGAATTCTTTGAAAATATCCCAAAACAGAGATTTTTGGTTCGCGCCTTCGGTACTGCAATCGGCTGTAAAGATCTCTAGAGATCTCTCAAGTTGATAAAAAATGCATGAGTTCTCTTAATTTCTTCAGAATTCTTTAAAGATCTCAGGGAAATGGGATTGTGAACTGCAAAAATAGGGGTTTCACCCTACAAGGTCCCTCAAACTTATTCACCCTACGGGTCCCTCGTTAATGTTCAGCGGAGGGTGTAGCACTGCTGGGTGCCGGTGCAATCAGCACTGACCCGCCAGAACCAACTCAGATCTGAGGATGCATGGATGGGAGTGAAAGCCTTGGGCTGGCTGTTGAGGGCGGACCCCAGCCACAGCGCAAACCCATGGCTCCAGAGCGGAGAATGGCTGTGACAAGCCAGCCATGAAAGCGAGTTAAACACCCCCATAAAACAAGCTTCATGCAAAGCATTCTGCGTCGCTTGAAGCGGGACCAGTTTAACTTACTAAAGCTGTGCTTGTTGAAGTTGAAACTCCCCATCCACGTGTAAAAAATCTATATGAACAGATAAGTGCACAACATCGAAATAATGACATACCTTTCAAATTAGGCGAGCCCATAACCTGATGGCAATTTCCGATGCCGGATGCCTTACGAATCCAGGATCATCCAAGCATTAGCATTGAGACTGAGGTATTCGACCCATGGTCTTGAGGTAGCACATCTGGCACCGCCCACATGAGAACATCAACATGCCGTCTAGTTGGCCCCGTAGACCTCATAGATGGACTGCACCCGAATGGAGGCATAAATTCGCAGGGTTATTCGGGCTTCCACAGTGCGGCGTCACTAGGTATTCGACCCTGCGCCTGTTGGCGCCGTCAATCGACAGCACCCAAATGAAGCATCAAACTCACAACCCCTTCGGGCTTCCACGAGTTGCGGCCACGAGTGCTGAGGGCAGGGTCGACAAGCCTTAGTGTTTAAACCTCCGTGCCTGCCGTGAAGCTCCTCCAGTCGAAAATACATCGCAACGATGCCAGATGACGTAGGCTGGGACCCGGTTACTCCAGTGACTGTAGAGGACCTAGACATCTTGTTCCAGGGGAAAGACAGAAGAGAGCCAGGAAGTATCAAAAAATTCCCGCCAGAGGAGCACTGTCCGCTGTATGCGCTGCGGTCCTGAAGTCGTTGATAGAGTCGGGACTGAAAAGATCGCAAATCACTTGCCGTGATCTGATCTGATCACTCGGCAAGTGAGCACGGCAACTTCCCGCTTCCTTGTTTAGCGAGGCATAACTTGTGCTTGTAGTACAGCTCGTGCCTCGCAGTACTTGAGCGTAAGTCGCCACCCACCCAGCCACTCTGTTTGTGCTTATGCCTTGCTGACTCAGTGGTTCGGCCAGGCTTGATGACTGGTCGTTCGCGATCATCGGCCCGACATGCTCAATGGGCCAAGGAGCCATCACTGCGATCACTGTTCCGCATCAAACTCCCATACTTCCAGATTATGATGCTGAATCGCCCAAGAAAAAGTGCAGTGAAACGATGACTGAGAATGAATCTATAAAGATATATAGATCATAATCGCAAGATCCGATCACCCACGACTCGGATTCGTGCTCCCTTCAAAGCTTGACAGATGATGATCCTGTGCGACCCGACGCCACCGCCGATGGCGGTGTGGTGGGACAGCGGGGAGCGTCGGCGCTGGCGGTGATGCGCTGGCTAGAAGCTAGATGATGACTAAGCTACGGACAACCGGACCAAACACCCTACTGCATGTGCCCAACAGAAACAAGGCAAAGTCCTCGTTGCCCCGAAACTAGCAGTCCCCCCAAAACACTCAGCCCAGCTACAGCCTAACCCATCCCAAGGCTGCGAGCACTTGACCTAAGTCACGAAGGCGGGGATCTTGATCCCAATCGAGCGGTGGAGAAATTTCGCGGCATCCGGACGTAAACGAGGTCGAAGGAGGGGAAATGAAGGAAGGAAAATGCGACCGGTGCTGAGGGGCAGAATGATGGACACTAGATTTTTTTCGCCTGGTGGAAATAGAATGCGACTGCGACTGCTTTTCAACGGATGATGGAACGCACGGAGGACGTCGACGACGCCGCTGCAGACTCGTGAACGGCTGCGGGGCACCAGTACAAAGCGTGAGAAATTGCAGGGGGGAAACGGTGAAAATTCGGGCTCACGAGGGGAAACCAGAAGGGCCTCTGCGTCCTGGGCCCAGTCCAAGTGTGCAGGCGCGGGGCTGGCTAAAACGACAGGTGTGGCGGCAACGGACAGGGAACAGGGGGGTGCAGAAGGTGGATTCGTACTCGCCTGCGCGTGAGCCTGCAGCACCTCTGAACACAGCCTCCAACCAATGTCATATCCCCAGACACGCTCTGCCTCCAACTCCTGCTGGTGCCGCACATCTTCTCCCGCTCTCCACTCCTTGAGGCGCAACTCGAGCTGGGCAGGTTGTGGTCCCTCATAGCCTTGCCCATACTTGAACCCGAGCCTAGCCGCCGTCTCAAACAGATTGCGTAGGCAGTTTTTTAAGGGGATTCCTCCGACCTTCCTAACATCCTCCGGAACAATGCCTAGGATGAGCCTCTCGATCTGCAGGTCCTCCGGCCACGGCGACGCGAGCTGGTGGTGATATGATGACATGGGGATGGCTAGAGCGATAACACGACACGACACGATACAACTTTTCTTCACGGGATGCGCTTCTCTTCACACGGGTCCACAGATGTCGCCCAAATACGCAGCTGTCGGGTGCTTCGGAGGTCGCGCGAAGGTACGAAGACCACTCCAATCACCAAATGTGGTGGGACAGCGGGGAGTGTCGGCGCTGGCGGTGATGCGCTGGCTAGAAGACTAAGCTACGGACAACCGGACCAAACACCCCACTGCAGCGGCTCTCAAAATATTGGGATAATACATCCACGAGCTTCCGACCACGGTGGCAATCCATGTCCCAGAGGTCCCGCCTGCGGCCCTGACACCCGGGATGTCATCTCTGCGAGCTTCATTCCCTCGACATTACACCCTTACCTGCACTCCGCCCCGCGAGGTTCTCGCTCATCCCAAGACATTACCGCACACCCCATCACCCAGGAGTTTTACTCCCTTCGCAGCTTGTCGATTCAGCATCTCCCAACCACTGTGTCAACCCAGCCACCGCCGCCACCCTTTCAGTTGAAAATCTCCCCGCACTACCACCGTCTCCGCCTCTGGAAATCAGCGGCCATCTGTCATCGAATAACAGCAGCGTCGTAGATATTTAGCTTGCTGGACCAGAGCCCGAGTCACCTAACACATCGTCGTGCTCATCCAAAGTATTTGGAGACATTGTAATACAGTAACAAACCCCCTAGCAAAACGCCACGAGCGAGCGAAACACTAGATTGTTTATATACTTAGAGGTTTCCGACAGCTCCGAAATTTTGTGAGGTGAAAGTCCTCGGTATAAACTCCCATCCGCAAAAGGAATTGGGTCAAACGGTCCTGTGGCGTGCTCAGGATTTAATTCTGTTTGGGCCATTATTTGGCCCATTTCCCGTAAATTCCCCGAGCACTGGCACATCATTGTGTTGCCCGTTGTTGGCTCTCCAACATGTCACACAAGGGTTTTCAGGGGCTGGGACGCCGAATATCATCATTCCGCGGCTTCAATCCGGTCATTTGAGGCTCCGGCCGGTATTTTCTAGTGTTTCGCTCGCTCGTTATTTGGCCAAATTTGGCCTCTTGGGCAAAGCACGCTCGTTCTCCACCAAACCCTATCGAATCACAGACCTCTTTATATATCCAGGTAGGCGGAAGCAGGCCTATAATCCCAGATAAAGATCCCGGCCAATTACGACCTACACAGCAGTAGCAAGCGCCGCCTTTCTTGGGCGTTTTGCCAGAGGGTTTGTCACTGTACCATCAGTCCCGCTTCTGAATGCGGCACATCCGCGTATTTTCCCCGGGTCACCAGAAGGTTCAGGGAGATACGGTCGCAATATCTATGTGTGAGTTTCACATTACATTCTGCTCCCAGCAGCTCATCTGGCTGCTCGCTCTACTCTAGTCCCAATGAACCAAGCGATTCACTATCCTCTGCTTACAATTTCCTACCTCCCGTGTGTGCGTTTCCTTTTCTGTCTAGCAACTCTTGCCAATATTCTCAAAAGAAACTTAACCCTATCCGGCTGGACAGCCCGTCTGCACCCTGAAGGAGCGCAGTATTTCTTCAATGAGGAAAAGGTACGCCATTCACGATCACGTGCCAGTTAGGTTGGTAGTCTAACCTTTCCCTTTAGCGCGTGTTTACAGACGCAAACCTTTTCGATTATGCCTCCTATATTTCATCGACGCCAGTATGCGCACCATCCTCGACTTTCTCCGTGCTCACATGTACATCTGGCTCCTGATATCGATCTGGTGCTGAAAGAGCATCTGTGTTCCGACAACAGCAAGGGGTGCCAGTATTACTTTATAAACCATCGGAACTGATGCGTGTTTTGGATGGACAATTTTGACTCGGATATGTTCCCCATAACACGGGAGTTGAACGGGATAACATCCGCTTCTCACATTTGTATGTCTGTTCGCACATTTTGTAACCATCGCTCAATTTGTTACAGGGCATGAAATTGAGGCCCAATATTGGTGAGCTGCTTTGTTGGTGGATCATCCATCTTTTGTACCAATCATAACATTAGGTATCACTGTTAATTATTTCCAAGGTCCTTGGATATTACACACGAAATTATCGACGAGCTCCGGGACATTGTCCTCCACTCACTGGGGGTATGGCCCATCCTTTGCAGATTTACTCCTTCTCAGTGTTGTGCTCTTAGATCTCGTCGCCTCAGCAACCTCTACCGTCAACTTTACAGTGAATGAGCTCAATCATATGCTCAGGCTCGTCGATGGTCTTAGCAGTGAGTAACTTGCACATTGTTTACCCTGCCATTCACCTAGTTGCAGAAAATGTCGACACATATGTCGGCTATAAGCTGGGCGGCTCCAGCCGTCTAGTAGGTGCACACTGTCCGCCAGGTTACTCGAGTCTCAATCTAACTGTACCTTGCAGGCCGCTTCATGTTTCTTTTCGGTACGCAATGCCAATTTTGAACTCATCTCATCTGTACCACAATCGACCTATTTAACCTTCCTCTTCAGTCCGTGCACGAGTACGCAACTTCCATGGCAAGCCCAATGCGCGATTAAAAGTCGATCAATCAGTGTACGGTACCGTACGAAAACAGACACTCCCTTTTAGACTGTTGAGCACCCTGTTCTTTTCCGCACCCCATTTTAACCTTCTCGGGCTGTATTCAATATACACTCCCGGGCTGGTACGGCATAGCTACTGGGCGCCGTTCTTTGCGCGACTGAGCGGTGAATGGCAAGAGTTCACACTTTACGTCTGTGCGACCAGTTGTTCCAAAAAAAAAAATCTTACTCTCCCTTAGGGTACAGTCATTCTGGCTGCCAACGTTTCGTTCCTTGCAATCCAGAGCGTAGATCAGGGCGAGGGCACTGCCCAGAACCGTTCACCGGCCCAGATCTTGAGCTATCTCTCAACATTGACCAGCGTTGGGGGCATCGTTGTCCGCATGTTGCTCCTCATCGGGCACCAGGCCAGCTGGGAACGTGTTACGGCTCCCTATGTGGTGCGTCAGGTCCAATACAGCCATATTTTTTACTCATTTGTGGCCAGAATCTGGAGGTGCTCGCCATCGCATATTCCCTGCCCTACGCGATGATGATATGGTTGTAGGTGGCGATCAGCATTTCCATTCATGTTACTGAAAAGTAAGGAGGACAGAATGTTACGGTTTCTAGCTGCGTTTTCATCGTTGTGCTTTCAAAAATCCAACCTTGTGGCACGCGCACCCGTGGCTGTGTTATGGGTCTTCGTATCCGTTGCACTCTCTGTCCTTTGGCTTACTGACGATGATGGTCGGGGGGTGAAGTTTAAATTACGATGGTGGAAACCACGAAACGGAGGAAACAGGGTCGAAAGGGAGGCTGATGGTCTTGCGAACATAGAATCCGCCGAAACGAAACCCGAACAGCGGAAGTGGCCATGGCCGTGGCCGTTTATCGTCTGGCGCAAGTCGATGTACGACTCGGAACGGGTTGTGTGACGAATGTCTAGAGATGCTTGGAGATGCTTGTACTTACATAATGAGTGGTTGAAGAATCTCGCACGATGCGACCGTTCAGTGTTTTGGTCTTTGGTGACATTCGCGGTCGAATCTAGATAGAGTACTTTATTATAATTAGTGGGACCTTTATAAGGTACACCTTAACCTATCCAGCATATTTGAATTTCCCCGAGCGAGTCCCAGTGCCTCTACGGTAGACATTGGAATTCAACCATGTCACGTGCTGAGTTTTGTTCAACTGCGATCTCGGATTTGAGACTGTTTCAGAGGGCACACCGACCAAAACTGAGCCTGGAACTGATGACGAAAGGGGCGTTGAACTCAGTAAACCTTACTATGAAGGAAGTAACTAATTACAAGCTTACAATGTTTGATACAAGAAATTGGTTGCGTCGGGTGCTCATCATGTTTCATTAGCGTGTCCCTCATGCCACGGTCGAAGGATACACCGCCAAAATTCTTCGACGTGATGACGACGTGGCCGCGACATCAGGCTGATGTTCTTTACCGAGCTGGTTGCCATGTGAAACCTACCAGGTATCTATGTTTGATCCGGAATGGTCCCATTGTGTCTCCATCAGTGGCTGGGTCCCACGTATATTTGATGTCTGCAATCCAGAGTGTCTATTATCTGTGATCAACACTTGCCATTGTTCGTTCGTCACATGTTGTACCGGCCACTGCCTGCCTAAATCCACGGCTTTTTTAAACCCTAACTAGCACAATGCATAAGCAAAAATATACAGCCTAAACCAATGTATTCAAGCACTCTATGCAAGCATTCTACACAACAAACACCACAAAAGAACTGTGTAAAATAAGGATCGAGCATGTACCAATGTGATGTTATGCGAACAGCGTGAATAACAGCACGACAAATGACCTGGACATGATATCAGAGGTGGCAAGATAAAGAGCCGATGGGCTTACCAATACTCAAAGCTCGAAAGCAATGAAATAAGCAGTGAGACTTGAAGTTATGCGGGGTCTATTGTGGAAGGAAAAAGAGGCAGCAGCACCTAGCCAACTAAACTAAAACTAGGGATTGAGGGTGGTTTGAAATCTGGAAGGATTGAAGGAGTCTTGGAACGGCCAGCAAGCCTAAGGGGTAGTGCGAAGACTTGGTGTGGTACAGGCATCAGGCGAGCAGCAGGACAGAGGGTTTGGAGTGCAATTGATTGAAGAGTACACTGGAGGCACAGGAACGGTGGATCCGGAAGTTTCTCGCGGATATGGGAGGGGGAGTGCGATGCAGCGATGGGGAGATGGGGGAAGGGAAGAAGAGCGACCAACCATCGGTGTTTGGCGGCATAAACAATCACACAATTGAGCACGTGTGTCGGGCTTTGAACCGACTTATGTAAATTTCTTGAAATTTTTTAGCATCCCATCCAATTGTACAGAGTAACTTCACTTGCCTCAATGAAGAGGAAACACCAATGTGGTGTTGATGTGGCCGCCTAACACCCGAAAACCAGTCAAAAACACTCTTTCCGGCGGTTCCCCTGTCAACCGCTACTGATCTGCTGGTGATGTGCTAACGCACTACGGATCAGAGGCCGGAGGGCTATCAGAACTACTGGCGGCTATCAGGCTTTGGTTGGTGGCTACGACTACTGCACTGCCAACCGTTTCTCCTCTGAACCAGAGGAAAGGTGAAAGTGGAATAAAGTGGTCAGTTTCAGTGGTTCTCCACTGGAAAACAAGGCAGAGGAGGATACTGGTGGCTCCACTGAAAATCCTCAAATTGCTTGCCGAGTCTCGGACAGGCCAAGAAAGGTAATAAATTTGGTTACTAAAGAATCGAATGCACGACCAAAATTCAGAAAATGATTGAACACGTATCAACCAAGTAAACCATATGACCGTTTCAAAGGTCCTCGCTGGCCGCATTATATTTATTATTAGGCCGGGTAACCTTTCAACTCCACTATGTAGTACGCACACAATTATCATTCGCTTGTATTTGGCGCCTCTATTGGGTCATACATGCACACAGTAAATAATGTCGGACAGATGCTCCCACAGCCACATTACAGGTGCAATGTATATGGGCTGGAGCATTAGAGTCCACTGGAAATTAACTTACAAAATATATGCCATTCAGCTAATCTTGAGCCGCATGAGAGCTGGTTGCACACTGCCATCAGTCATGTTGATGACAGATGGTATCAGATATGGAGTGGAGGGGCCGACTCCGCTTGAAATGGGCTTGCAAAATATATGTCGGTCAGCTAATCCCCCAGCTGTATGAGAGCTGGTCGCACATCCCATTATTCACGTCGATCACAGATGATGTCCGCATTGGGTACACATGGATGACTCAGTCACAAACATCTGATCTTGTCACATGTAATTTGAGTGGCGAAGAATTGGCGGTGTACAGAGAGTCTTATTATTATTGTAGGTGCAAACAAGCAGGTCGTGACACGGGCTTTTGCGAACCTGCTGCGATCAGCCTGAGTGCGCATCTGTTACGATCAAAGTTGACTTTGAAAAACGAGGTTGGTTGTTTGGCGCCTGCCACCCTACTCTCTCTCTTTCTGCTTGGTTTCGCCGCATGTCCACACTGCCACTTGTACCGTATCCGTGATCTCAACGAGCGCATGATCCATTCCATCCATTCCTTCGTCCATAATCTTGTCGCGCAACATTCTCCAGTCTGGTCTTTCAAGCCGACCTCACTGGTCAAGCTCCCCCTCGTCCCAAGCCCGTCCAAACCTCGAATGCATCATTATCTGCCCACGGGATATTCTCCTGGGCCCGTTTCCCCCGGGCCCGGCCCCGCGATGCACAATTAGCAGCCTCGAGTGCATCCAACTTGCTTCTCTCCTCTCCTATTTTTTCGTTTTCATTTTTGCCCTTTTTATAAATAAACCGGCTGCGAGTTCTGTGGGTAACTCGCTCTGATGATTTGATGAAGCACCAAACATTGCAAGCAGATACGTACGTACGCGCTGGGCGCCGATTCAAATTGTATGTTGCTTGCAGAAAACTCCCTGGCTGTTAGTCTCCCAAATGTCAGACTCCATAACGCCAAAAAAATTCAACATGGTCACTGCGTTCAAGCCCTCGCTAGCGTGGCCAAAATCTAGGCGCGCAGAGCCGTCGGGGATTGGTCGGCGAGGCGAGTCTAGGCACTGCTATATATATAGATTGATAGATGCGGGGTGCCTAGACAACACCTCGGCTTGACTTGAAGCCGAGGCGCTTGGAGCCCATTAGACATGACACAACCTAGCCAGCTAGAACCAGCTTGCTAGCCCGTTGCTAGCCGGCTCGAAGAGCCTAAACTTTACTTCTAGCCACCTCGCTAGGCCTCGCCCACACCCTGCCTCGCTTTTGTGATGGCTAGCTGGGGGCTGAACGCAGTGAGTCGAAATTTTTTGTGCTTATCTGGAGTCTGATTCAAGTGTCAGGTTCGAGCCCGTAGCTGTCGAAACATGAGCAGCACGTGATTGCACCTGTAACACTACGTTCCGGCATCACACCAACAATTATCATATTTAGGGCCCACCCAGGTGCAATTTGAACACCCAAGTGTCGAATTGCACATAGGTGGACCTGAAATTTAATTTACTTCTAGTACTTTTGGTCCCACTGATTTGTAACCTAAAGTAATAGAATAAAATTATGATTCGGCTGCCATGAAACCCATTCGAAAGCCTACGATTTAGATTACACAAAAGTCCAACTGAGATTGAAAACCAAAATCACACTGATGATTATCATATTTTGGGTGACCTGAAACTTTATTCGAAACTAATTCGAGAAATTTCCCATTGGTTCGGCATTTCCCGGACCAATGGGAAAATTTGCGGACTCGTTTCGAATAAAGTTTTTCAGCTCACCCAAAATATGATAATTGTTGGTGTGATTTTGGTTTTCAATTTCAGTTGGACTTTCGTGTAATCTAAATCGTAGGCTTTTGAATGTGTTTCAGGGCAGCCGAATCATAATTTTATTCTATTACTTTAGGTTACAAAATCAGTGGGACCAAAAGTACTAGAAGTAAATTAAATTTCAGGTCCACCTATGTGCAATTCGACACTTGGGTGTTCGAATTGCACCTAGGTGGGCCCTAAATATGATAATCGTCGGTGTGCATTGCCTAAACTTAGCGGGCTAGACTCTGTCTAGCAACGATCGATCAACTAGACACACTTTTAGGTCTGTTTAGAAGTTGATTGATCATTGCTAGACAGAGTCAGTCTTTGAGGTTTCGCCCTTGAGTTCGTGACTAAGCATCTCCTTATTTGGAAGGAGATTGCACGTGGTCTCCGGAGGCCTCTTCGTACCCGGCAAGCTCACCTATTATTTTGTGTTTTATTCCTGTACCGTCGTCCTCTGTCACACTTTCTTATTTGGGGTGAACAATGTATTTCTGGGTGGCTCAAATCCTGCACCTCTCTCTGTTCTTTTCTCCAACTATTCGGACCTCCTGGGTGCTGCTACTGTATCCCCCCGCCTCCCCAACGCGTCATTCGTCTGCACGGACAGCTATTCACACGTCTAGAAGTTCTCTTGTCCTCCTCCGATGTCCCAATTCACATTCCGCGCCTATATGCCGCCTCCCGAGCCCGCCGTGCCCCCGCCAAGCAGGTCCGAGCCTGTCCACCCCACAGCCGACCTCGTACAAATTCGCAGACCAAATTCCGGCCATATATTCCCCTTGCTACACCTCAGGAGCCCGCAATCTTTTCCCAGGTCGTCCCACTGGCAGACGAACACTCATTTGCCTTTAAAACCTTCATGCCACGCCACCCCCTATTACTTCCCCACACGTAAAGCGTGGATCATACGAGGCAGACCTCGCATCAGGACAGTATACACTTCTCGAAAAAAATCATGAATACATGCAAGATATATACACACAACTGTACTTTGGCCGATTTTTCATAAGTTACCGAGAAGTGGTGAAAACAAGGTGCGAAGATGGCTTGTCCGAAAAAGGGCATTGTGACCATCACACCACATGGGGCAACCGTATTTGCCTGTCCGCTACCTTACCTAAATTATAAGTTTCAGAAACATTTCCGGCCACCTTGAAATCTCCGCATCTCTGCTGTGAAATGGAAGTGTGCTCAATGACTCCAACGAAGCTGCCTAGAGTCAGTCCTTTGGCTGTTATGCAGGAGATAAGGCAGAGCATGAGTCCAGGTAACCCACGAGTCATGATCAGTTGATCCGTGAGAAAACCCGTGAGTTTGCTACTCATGAGGACGAGTACCCATGCCTATGGGTATGTCACGAATCCGAGTTTGGATTTTGATGAAATTTTAACACACTCATGGGTACCTGAACAATTTTGGCTGCTCAAAGATTCTTTACAGCCCTTTGCAGTACCGAAGGCGCGAACGAAAAATTACCGTTTTGGGCAGATTTTGATCCTCGCGACAGAATTGCCCATAACTCTCTGAGTTCTGCATGGATCGAGCTGAAACCTCGCTAGATAATTCGTACTAATTCATACACAATTAGTGATAGAGAGGGAATTTCAAAAATATCATATTTTGTGCCTTCTAGCACTTGAGGCTCGCATCGGCATAAATTGATGCTAATTGGTTCAGTTCTTGTCCGAACGAGCTGATGTATTAATACTAGGTAGTTTGACATGTAAGAAGTAATGTGATAGAGTCAAAAGTACGAATAATTCCCACCTGACTTGTTCCTGCCCTATTCGACAGTGTTCTGTACTGCTTAGAGAGACTTCATTGTAATTACCTGATTTTCGAAGAGGATAGAGTGGTTCCAGTGTCGCATGTCACCCGTGAATACTTACCTCCTGTCCAGTCCCCGAAAACGCGTGTTATACCGTGATAAGCGGGTCTCGTCGAGTCTATTTACAGTCACCATCAAGTCACGACTTCCCGTGATTTCATCAGTCCCGACTCGTCACTCGATGCGCGTCTTTCTTTACCACGACGACAGCACCACCGCCACTCAAAAATATCTCCAACCACCACAGATCCACCTCAAGTCCTGGTTTCACTCTCTTTAACTCCTCTCTGTGGCTGATTCAAGTTCTGATTCTGTAGGTTGGGATTGCCAGTGATGTTACTGAAGAATCTGGGCCTGCTGACGCCCAATAAACATTGTGTGGCACGACAAATCACCTACCATATCCCTGCCTCCAAAACGCCCCAAAATCAGAGTTGTTCCGTCTGTTTTTGTACATGGTTTCCAGTATGTAAATCCGTTGCTCTTTCATTGAATATTCTGATGTCCCAATATAGGCTCTCCTGGCTGACAGACTCCGTAGCGATGGACAGAGATGTGGCTACTGTAATCCTGAATCCACCCCACTGTGGCGAGATCTTTCAGCAACAACGGGCTAATCAGCGAGACTGGTCTTGAACACTGAACACACCCTCACTATCTTTTTAGTGCAATAGATAGATATGTTCCAATTTACTTAGCAATGGTGGAATCCTCATGTCAGAACATACATTCCATGTTTATTTTTCCCTTACGATCCCTACCTCGATGCCGGACGTGTTTTGTCACAGGTGACGATCATCACCTGATGTGCGTCGCAACACTGGGGACAATAAGCAATATACGGAGCCTGTATATCCAAGAAAATTAAATTTAGGGTTAGGGTTTCCTTATAAGGAAATAGATAAGATAAGATATACCTTACAAGGAAACCCTAACCCTAGCATCAAGTTCCCAATTTCACCTCAGCTGAGCCTTCTCCTTACAAGGAAGGTCTTTTATTTCTATTTTTGGACATTGTTTGTACATGTTGTGTTTCTAAATACTGAGCATATCCCGAGTCCATATATGGTAGCCATCAGACCTCAGGATATTGTAACGATATCCTCAGTATGTTTCAAAAATACTGAGCATATACAGACCCCGTATATTGAGGGTATATTCTGGGGATTTTTGTAAAATACTGAGCATATACTGAGGATATACAGGCCCTGTATATTGCTTATTGTCCCCAGTGCAAGTTACTTCTTATCATGGCCAGAAAACAGCGTGCGGTGCCTCTCAGACAACACTACTCTCGTGACTTGAAGCGGCACATCATCCACATGTCTCAGAAGCTCCACCTGAGCTCCTCTGAGATTGCAATTATGCTGGATATGCCTCTATGCGTGGTACAGCGTGTACTCTAAGTTTGGAACGAAATTGGAGAAGTTTTCCGGCAACGAGCACGCTCAGGATGAGCTCCATTGATGTCCAGACAGGGGAACCACTCTATCCTCTTCGAAAATCAGGTAATTACAATGAAGTCTCTCTAAGCAGTACAGAACACTGTTGAATGGGGCAGGGAACAAGGCAGGTGGGAATTATTCGTACTTTCGACTCTATCACATTACTTCTTACATGTCAAACTACCTAGTATTAATACATCAGCTCGTTCGGACAAGAACTGAACCAATTAGCATCAATTTACGCCGATGCGAGCCTCAAGTGCTAGAAGGCACAAAATATGATATTTTTGAAATTCCCTCTCTATCACCAATTGCGTATGAATTAGTACGAATTATCTAGCGAGGTTTCAGCTCGATCCGTGCAGAACTTAGAGAGTTATGGGCAATTCTGTCGCGAGGATCAAAATCTGCCCAAAACGGTAATTTTCCGTTCGCGCCTTCGGTACTGCAAAGGGCTGTAATGGTTTCAGAATCCTAGGGACAGTTGTCATATGCCCAGAGAGTACTTGGGCACCCATGAGAGCACATTATTTGAAGGATAACACCTGTTTGGATACTAAATATGAGGAAAACATGCCAGTACTCACAGGTACTCACGGGTTTTCAAATATTCATGGGTACTTATTGAACTCATGGGTCGAGTCATCACGGATCTGGGTTCACCTTTATTAATTGTGAGTACTTGTGGTCATGGATCCGAGTCACTTATGAGTTGACTCGTGCTATGCCTTAGCAGGAGATTCTTGGAATCAAAATTGGATACAATGTGCCAAAGGATTTGAAGGGGATAGTTCATTACCTCTTGGAAACTCGCCATGACTGGTGAGAAACACTCAAGAGCAACAGCGAAATATAAGACCGTGGATTGGGGTGTAATACGAAAGCAGGGAGATATCGATGGTGGGGGGTGCGTGGTGGTGGTAAGGTGAGACGTAATGTAACGTGAGGGATGTGACAATCTGGTAAGTAAATCCGAGCGCGGGTTTACACCTCTGTGCACCACATGTACAACCACCTGGGTAACATAATTCCGACTATGCAATGTCGCTGTGGATGCTACGCACTAAGCTTGTGGACGATAAACACTACTCCAGAACAATGAGATGCAAATTCATAATTGAGGCAATGAAATGTAGGTGATGAGTTTCTGATGGTTCATATTCACCCGATCCCGTGTCAAACGGGCATCCCTGCACCCGATATATTTACGGAGCTGGGGCGCAGCTCAAACGAGGCATGGTTCTGTGCTAAAAACTGACTAGATCAAGTAAATTTGAAGCCAGCAACCAATGAGCACAAGAATGATTTCAAATATGATAAGATTCTTTGGACACCCAGCCAGTGTAACCATTTTTGAGCCGTCATGGCCGCGGACAAGGGGAATTTCGTGGGCATTTGCCCCTAAAAATAAGCTCAGCTTATGAAACAAGAAATTTATCCCCCACATAGATTTACAGGTCTGCCCACAAATTTCCGGATATTTACATGCCTTCAGAATTGTTTTCAATAGATGGCCTTACTATACCCAACCACTGGAGTTTTTCGACATCCGTCTTTTGTTGAACTGGTCCTGGGACAAGACAAGGGCAGTGTTCTCCCCTCTACGTGAAATTCTGGGTCCAGATGTCAGTAGAACAGATGTTCCTCATCTGCCCGAGTTAACAGCTTGTTATAAACAACATTTGAAGACGAAGATTCTGAAAACCTGGCCTGGAAATACCGATAATCTTGACGACTGGTGGGAGAAATGGCAGAAGAATCTCACACGGTGCAACTGTTTTGGTCTTCAGTGACATCCACGTGTCGAATCTGGATATACGTATATGTGCATGTACTTAGTGTGACCGACCGGAACCAAGGAGCCTGACCTCTAAGTACCGGTCACCCTACTATACCTTGCATATTTCAATTTTCCTGAGTAGCGGCTCAACGACGGAATTCAACCATGTCACGTGTTGACTTTGTTCAACTGCAAGACTCAGAGGGCACGCCGGCAACAACTGAGCCTGGAACCAATCTCAAAATATTAGGCGGTGAGTTCTGCAAACCTTATGAAGGAGTTACCCAACCACAAGCTTGAATCTGCTTGGCAAGGTTTGCTACCAGGAATTGGCTGTGTCCGCCGTCGAGTGCTCAACTTGAATGCTCATCAAGTTTCATTCGCGTGTCCCTCAGTGCCTTTAAGTGCTCCCTCACGCCGTGTTCGAAGGATACCGAGACTCTTATTAGCATTGATTTGTTGTAGCGTCTGTCTAGGAGAGACTACTGTCTTTTTTCGTTCAAAACGACGGTCACGCATCACAGGGGTCGACAAATTTTGGCTTTGTCACCCGTCATTGATCCGGCTGTCGAATTCGGCCCGCGTCACAGCTCCCAAAAAGTGAATTTGCCAAATTTGCGGTTGGTTACGGTAATTTTGCAGGTGTGCCGAATGTCGAATTTAGCTCAAATGGTCACGCGTCGCACCCCCTGTCGATTTGAACAAAAAAAACAGTAGGAGGACGGATTTTGGACATGAGACGGGTCGAGTCCGGCTATCACGGCTGTGCTGACGTCACGTCTCGCTAAGCGGACGGCTGACAGCGGCTGGCATGACAGAATTGATGGCATTTTAAGCCCCGCGGGATGCCGCCGGTATTGCCGGTCCCCTGTTTCGAACCAAATTTCCTGGAAATTTCGCGTGACAGAACCGAAATTTTTGGGAGCTCAGGTAGGCGAGCTTGCGAGCCGCCTGAGTGTATGGCAAAGTAGATAAAAAGCGAGCGGCCGTTATCGGTTCCATTGTGTAGATTAGATTGGTCTAATCTACACTGCCACCTGTCACTTGACTTCAGCTCATCCACTCACCTCTCTTCGCCTAAGTCTCTTCCAAGAGTCCTCTCGACCCTCAACGCCTTCTCTTTTTTGCTTCATCCAACCTCTGAAAATGACCACCTCTCGCTGTGGCCTTGCTCTTCCTCTCCCGGTGGATTTCGACACGGACGCGCACATGGTGCGCCCGGCCGACACCGCCTCCCCTCTTCATCTCGATCTCGAAGACAAGAACGCCGAAAATGTCCGCATCGAAAAGTCGAATAAAATCAGTATCGCCTACACACGTGGCTTTGCGACCGCGCGTGCCGCTGGGAACATCGGCACTCGTGACGTCGGCGCGAAGCTGCTCCCATACTTTGAGTACTCCGACAAGGAGAAGGCGCTCCTTCTAGGCTCTGCCCAGGTCGTCGCCACGACCGGTCCCCTGCCGATCTACATGACTATGTGGGTTGCTGAGCAGCAGTTGAAAGCCTCCGCGGCAGAGGCTACCAAGAAGTCCAAGCGCGACAAGGAACGCGAGGTTAGGGAGACCGAAAAGGCAAAAGCCTTTCGTCCGATTAAGGGTACGCTTCTCATCGAGAACCCTCACCCCATCTCTTCCACCATCTCCGGCCCCGCGAGCATTCCCGCCGTCTACCACACGTCTTTGGCTAATAAAATTTACTTCCCGTTGCATTGGTGGAGCGACAAGACCTTGCGCCACGTCACAAATTTTCCGCACACGCTCCCCACTGAGCCCCTCACCGCGGGCCAGATTGCCCTCCTCTCCGCTCCTGCAAATCGTATTGTGAATGTCAAAAAGGCGCTCGTCGACCTGGGCGATGAAGACGTGAAACTGCTCACCCCCGGCATCTGGCGCCAGTCCTCGCTGAACATGCTCGATTCCTTCCGCCACCTCTGCCCGGCCATCGATCCGACCGATCCCGACCCGAATCGCGTAAAGAACACTTTTGCTAGCAAGTACGAACTACACGTAAAGTTTTTCGGGAGTTTGGAGGATTGCTTCGAGGACGGGGATATGCTTCCCGTGTGGTACGCGGTGGAGCGCAGGCTACGCTATGCGATCCTCGCTGGCGGCCTTTTCGAAGCTTGGCTGTACGAGTCGCGCGTCGATAATGCGCTGTCGAATTACGAGCACATGCATGACCTCGGGCTGGGTTTCGTATCCGCCCCATTGGTCACATCGCTCGCGGCCGGCGCGCTGAAGCGCCCCGCTGCTACCGCGCTCGATGGCGGGCCAGTGAAGGCGCCACGTCTTGGACGAGGCGGCGAGCACCCAGCGCCTGCGGCTGGCGACGGCGGCGGCGCCTCTCGCGGCGGGAGCCATGCGTCCCGTGATTCTTCGGGCGCCGGCGATTGTTCGCCCGCCTGCCTCATATGCTGCGATACTCACCCTATGGCGGCTCATCCAGCAGAAAAGACACAGTTCCAGGACCGTACCCCGCTCTTCTGCTCGTTTCGGAACAACGATCTGCGTACCACGCACTCGTTCCGAGGCTCCCCAGACTGATCTGTCTGTATCACGTACAACTTCGGCAAGACTTGCTCACAACCCCATTCCGACCGCCTTCACGTATGCTCCCTCTGCAGCGGCGATCACCCCGCACTGTCCCGCGACGCGGCCTGCAAGCGCATCCAGGCCGGGGCCTTCCTTCCCTGAGCGGGCGTCGTCCGCAGTCCCATATCTTGAGCACACACTACTATCTACACCTCTGCTCACTTATACTGACCTCTCGCCTTTCGTACATGCGCGCGCGCCCCTCGCAGACGCGCCCGATCACCTATCGACTATTCTTGACCGGGTCGTCCAGCCGTATGACGCCGACGCCTTCGACACACTACTTCAGAAGCACAACCTTCATACAGCCTATCCATTTCTTCTGAAGAACTTGCGTCGAGGTTTCGCGCTCGGTCGCATGCCCCGGTTGCGCTCTAATATCGTCTTACCCAATCATCCGTCGGCCTCGCTCGAGCGCGAGACGACGCTTGAGTATTTGCGAACCGAGCTTGCGCTGGGCAGGATGGAGGGCCCTTTCTCCAGAGCCGAAATGGAGCTAATTTGTTGTGGTCCCTTTTATGCATCACCACTCATTGTGTCGTCTCAGGACCAGGGACCCGGCCTCAACGCGAAGATGAGGGTCTGCCGCAACCTCTCTAAAGGCGACGAGTACAGCAGCACGCCGGCGGTCAACGACTTCATCGATAAGGTGGACTTTCCGACACGATTTGATATGCCCGCAGTCATGGAAGAACTGGTGAGCCCTCGTTTTTCTCTGTTTCTTCCCCCCCCCCCCACTTCTCCGGGCGCGCGACGCCCTCATTTATGCCAAGGTATCAGCCGCGGCATCTCGTTCCTTGGTGTTTCATGTTCTGCTCTCCGTGTTTGTTACTGCTATCCGCTATCCACGGCGCTTGCTACTGCTATCCACCATCCGCGCCTCGGCGCTTGTTACTGCTATCTGCCATCCGCGCCTCGGTGTTTGTTACTGCTATCTGCCATCCGTGCTTCGGCGCTTGTTACTGCTATCTGCCATCTGCGCCTCGGCGTTTGTTACTGCTATCTGCCATCCACGCTTCGGCGCTTGCTATCCGCTATCCACGCTTCGGTGTTTGTTACTGCTATCCGCTATCCGCGCTTCGGCGCCTGCTTCCCGCCATCCGCGCTTCGGCGCTCGCTATCTGCTCTCCGCACCCGTCGCTTGCTATCTGCCATCTGCCATCCTCGCATCCTGCCTGCACGGCACTCACTCCCGCTTTCCCAGGTTGCGACAGCGCCAGCTGGCTCTCAGGCCTGTGCTTGAAGTCGTTCCATCGCACCTGCCCCGTACTTCCCACGCACAAACCCTTTCTTGTCGTTCACTTCGACGGCCTCTTCTATCTTGATCACTGCTTTCCATTTGGCGCCGCCTCCGCCAGCAGCAACGCCGGCCAGATCTGCAATGCCCTCGTCGACATCTGGCAAGCCGAAGTGGGCCCCGATGCGGTGGTCAAGAAGTACGAGGACGACCTTTCCGTCCTGCGCTTTCCTATCGCGATGCACTCTCCATCTGCGGACGCGCCGCGCTTTCGTTTCAATTGCGTGTCGATCCTCGCCCCCATCGACCCTCTCCGCGCTCCATGGCATCCGGTGAAGTCCGGGAAAGATTTTACCAATGCTTTCATTTTCCTCGGCCTTCTCTGGGATCTGCCTCAGCGCTGTGTCTCGCTTCCCGAGAATAAGCGCTTGAAGCACCTCGCGCGTGTTGAGCAGATGCTCGAGGGTATATGACTCTCGTGCAAGTTTACACTTCTCGACCTGGACGTGGTGCACGGCTCACTCTGCCATCTTGTTTTCGTTTCGCGCGATGGGGCGTCGCGTCTATCTCCCCTCTCTAACGCCATGTCGCCCCTCAAGGGCAACATGTTCCAGCTTCGTTGGCTCTCAAAGTCGGTGAAACATACACTTTTGTGGTGGCGCGATCATCTATCTGATCCCCTCTACTTCCGGCAGCTCCGTCCGCTGGGTGCGCTGGTTGATATGGGCATCTACATCGACGCCAGCACTTCCTGGGGCGTCCCCGTCGTCATCGGCTCGTGCTGGCATGCGATGCAGCTCACGCCCGAATGGAAACGCCCCGGCGTCGATATTTGCTGGCTGGAAGCCGTCACGATCGAGCTGCTGTACATGTTCCTACAGCAGCTCGGGTACGCGAACCTCCACCTGCTCGTGCGTTCGGACAACAAGGGCGCAATCGGCGTGCACACAAAGGGATGCTCCCCTAATTTGGGGCTAAACCTTTGTGCGCGTCGTTCTTTCGTCCTCACCACCGCCCTCTCCATCACGCCGCGCATCGTCTACGTCCCCTCCTCTGACAACCTCGCCGACGCACCTTCGCGCGGCATTCCCGCGCCCCACCTCGCCGAGCGCGACCGCCTCTCGCGTGAGTTTGACCTGCCGGATGAACTCCGGAAGGTTTTCCTCCGCGCGTGACGAGTGGCGGGCTGGCGTCTTCCGCTACCACGCCCCGCCCTCGCCCTCGCCGCCTGCTCTGCGCTCCGCCCTCGTTCCCGCTATCCCGCTCGTAGTCGATCCACGGCAACCGGCTCCCGGGCCGGCTCCCGGTGCGGTTGCCACGCCATTTACTACCCGTGTTCCTGTCTCGTAAGTCTTCGCTTTCCTGCTTGCACCTCTCTCTAACTGGCTCTAGTCTTCCATCTCCCACCTCGTCTCCTGCCCTTTTGCCCTCAGCTATCAGTGTTACCGCGTCGTGCGTTCCCATGCACCTCTTCTCGTGCCCACTCTCTAACCCTTCTCAGGGTCTTTTCTGTACACGATGCCCGCGTTCGTGAACGCAATCCTCTCCATCGTTTCGTGTACCACACGCGTCCGCCGCCCGAACCCCGCGCCCACTCCCACGCACCTCCAGTCAACTTTCGGGCATTCCCCAGGGCCCTACACCTTCATGCTCCCCGCTTGCCGACGCGTCCAACAACGGATTCGCTCTTTTCGCAGACGAGCGGATCTCATTGTCGTCACGGGCTCCGGACACACGCACCTCGCTCCTGGACGTGTGCAAGGCCCGGCGGTCGCCCTGCCTCGCAAGACCGCGCGGAGGTCAGTCAAAGTCCAATGCGCTCGGCCCCAGCCCCTTTTGCCCTCACGTCCCAGCGGACCGCCGTGTCTTGTTCTGGACACGCCGTACTCCGCGCGCACGCACTCCGTTCTCCAAGACCAGCACGTCCCGCTGCATCTGCAAGCGCGCATTTTCGAAGCCCTGCTGGGCGCGCACGTCGCGGAGACTCGCGAGTCGTACGGCGCCGGCCTTCTGCGCTTCGCGCAATTCTGCGAGCGCTTGGGCATCGACGAGTCGCACGCATGCCCGCATCGCGCTTCCTTCTCGCCGCTTTCGTTGTGGACGCCGTCGGGTCCTGCACAGGCAAATGCATTCGAAACTGGCTGAACGGCCTCCAGCTCTGGCACCTGTACAACGACGCCCCATGGTATGGCAACGACGGCTGGCATGCCAGCGCTCAAAAAGTCGGCCGACAAGGCGGGCGTGTCATTCAAACGCGCTCCTCGTGGCCCAATCACTCGTGAGCACCTCTGTGTGTTCCGCGCCTCCCTCGACCTCACTCTCCCACTCGGCGCGGCGTCGTGGTCGGTGGCGACGGCGGCGTTCTAGGGCTGTCGCCGCCTCGGCGAGCTCGTCATTCGCAGCAAGGTGAAGTTCTCGCCGCTGCGCGACACTTGCCGCAGCACGCGTATCTCGCGTTCGCGCTCCAATGGGTGTTCGGTGCGCGGCATTCACCTCGTGTGGACGAAGACGACGCAGACACTTGGCGGCGAGTGTTTCCTGACCGAGGTACTCGGCCCCGACGCGACCTCTGTCGTCCGGCCTGGGCTTTCGACAACCACGAGGCGGTCAATCACCATCCTCCCCCGGATACCCCGCTATTCGCATTCCGCACGTCCTCCGGCTGGTCGCACCTCACTAAGGACCTCTTCCTCCGGAACTCGTCCGCCATCTTCAAGTCCGCGAAGTTGGACCTTGTCTTCGGTCACAGCTATCGCATTGGCGGTTCACTCGAGCTGCTCGCTGCCGGCATCGCGCCCGAGATTATCACGAAGCTGGGCGGCTGGACGTCGCTCTGCTTCTTGATCTACTGGCGTCGTCTCGAGCAGATCCTCCCTCTCGCTATCACTCATGCTTGGGACGCTCGTATCTCGGAGTTCGCTCGCGCCCACGGACACCCAGTAGCATCCGCGGCTCTCGCGTTCAATTAATTTCTCTCGTCTCTCCTACTATCTTGGTGTGTCGTAGTTTACCTCATTCCAATGCAATTGTTTTTCCCTGCGTTCTGCTCTTGTGTGGGGGCCTTCGGGCCCGCTTCCTCTCTCGCCCTCGCACGAGCCTGCGGCTCTTGGAGCTTTGCTCCAGGTGGTCGCTTTGGGTCTCGATCAGCCAGACCCTCGGTAGCCCCTGTGTACGGGCTCAGCTGTCCCGCGCTTCGCATCCGACTCGGGTTTTCCTGCGGCTCACCACCACGCCCAAAGCCAGTCGGCCGGGACGGCCGATCCCCCTGCAAACCCCCCCAACCTCTATATCCACCGCCAGCAAACCGCCAGTGCATATCTTCTTGTCCGTGCGCAGTACGACTCTGGTGCGAAGTATCAGCCCTCCCCGTCTCATTCTTCATAGGCCCTCGAGCGCTGATCTACTTTGCCGACCACTGGAACGAAAATTTTCGTTGCAGAGGAGATTTTGAGCAGTTTTGACGCCTGCGTGATAAAAATTATGTTCGACCAAGGTTCGTGATGCGTAACAAAACACTAATATTCGCCATCGACCAAGGGGTGAGTGATGCGTGACGGTCGAATTGAATGTAATAATACAGTACACGTGAGTCAAAAGTGCTCGCAGATCGGGTATCACCTGCCGCCGATCGGGTATCGCCCCGCCGTGCTGCCATACACCGCCCTGTTCAGGTTTCCGCCTTCGTGGCTCGGTTGGACCTTGTTTATCCTCTACATCTCCGTCGCCTTTCTGTTTAAACTTACTAAAGTGGAAGTAAGTTAATTATGGTATGCTTCGTGGGCGGACTCGCGGGCGGAGGAAGAGATGTCGCCACCAGGCACCTCTGCCGACATAATTCGTTGCTTCTGCGCTGTCAACTCCAAGTCTGACCTGCAGGCCATCTGTACCCTCGGGCTGCGACCTCAAACTTGAAGCTTGAAGCGCTGAAGAGTCATACTGCATACTCTCGTGTCCGTATCAGCATTCCCTGGTGAATTCAAGTTGTGCCCCCACTCCCGGGCCGGCGGCACCCAATTACAACGCGCCCTTCACTACTCCATTCTGGCCATGGACTTTTCGTGGCGCACGTACAGGAAAAATTGGTGTTTGAACTTACTAGAGCGTATTTGCAGTCGCCCAAACGACATCTCTTGGCAAAATTTGAGAAATCTTGGCAATGATTTGGTGCATCCGCATGTGGGCAGTGTGACTCGGCAGAATTCGGCATGCGCGCGATTCGGCACATACTGGTCAGGATGCCGAGCGGGGTGACGAGGCACTCCGTATTGGGGAATCCAAGCAAAATCATCCTGTTCCTGGGGCTGGTTCGGCCAGTGGTGATCCATTCTCGAAGAGAGGGAACTCGGGAAAGCTCGCGGCAGCTCACGGCACTGGTAAAATCACGAAAATCACGCAGGATGTCACATCTGTCAATTCATTCGGCTAAAAACATTTTTGATCCCAGAATTCTGGCGGTCGAATTCGGTCCGTGCAAATACGCTCTACTGTGTGCAAAATTACTGCTAAAGTGGAAGTAAGTGATAAATTAATTATGGTGTGCTTCGCGGGCGGACTCGCGGGCGGAGGAGAGATGTCACCACCTCTGCCGTACCTCTGCCGTACATAATTCGTTGATCGACAGATCACATGAGGCGAAGTACTACTAGCCTCAGTCACGGTAGCCTGCCTTTCTCTCACCGACCGCCATGGCTTCACCGACCACCATGGCTTCACCGACCACCATGCCTTCACCGATGCCTTCACCGACCACCAGACCTTCATTCGGGAGCACGTTCTCCGGTGGAATCCAAGACATAGCAGCCGTTCTCTCGCTGTTTGGGACAGAGCAATGCGAACTGCACGTCGGCTCGGCGCTCCACGGTGGAGAGCGCGGCGGCTTTCTATACGCCGCTATCACACCACTCTCCATCTTCGGGAGCCTTGGTCCCGCCAAAGCAGCTTTCAACATTGTACTCGCTAGTATTCCCCACTTCGGAGCACGGAAACTGCGAGACCTAGGCATCGAGCCGAAAGGCGAAACTCTGACCTTGACTACGCTAGATGGGAACTGTTACTTGGCCGAACAGCGCGTCCTCGAGCTTCTCGACAGACACTATGTCTCCGGCCTGCATAACGTCCGTCTGCAGCGCCGAGAAACTCTCGACCAACGTCTGCAGCGCCGGGAAATTCTCGACCAACGTCTGCAGCGCCGGGAAATTCTCGGCCAACGTCTGCGGCTTCCATTCAGGCCGTGGAACTTTTGGCTTTTCATCACCTCGTTCGCTGTCGCATGTGTCGGCTTCACGCCGTACATCCACTTCCGCGTTCGCCATGACACTCCTTTCCCGGTTCTGGCCATAGTGTTCCCACTTTTCAGGGTATTCGGAGGCCTCCTTTGTGTTTTCCCTGGGCAGCTTATGCTGCAATATCGAATCGAGAAGATCGTGAATCAACGCATCCTGTTCAAACGGATTGACGATCGGTTAACGAAGGTGAAATTAGCGGTCCCCACTCGGTACATTCAGTGGGATGCGTCCTGGCCATCCGAGACGTGTCTCTCCTCCCTACGGACTTTTCTCAAGGAATATACGGCACCCGAGCAGCCGGCACCCGAGCAGCCGGCACCCGAGCAGCCAGCACCCAAGCAACCGGCACCCAAGCAGCCGCCGCCGCTGCCACCGTTCGTTAAATGTGTCGCCGAAATTTTGGACTGTCAGCCAACTGACGTTGCGAGGGTGCTCACGCCATATGTCGCTCACGCCATATGTCGCATTGAATACTGGTGCATGGTGGACCATGGCGATCCTGCTGATGGGCGGGTTTGCCATGACACTCGTTGGCTACGTCGGCTGCTTCGCCATCGTGCAGGGTTCCACCATACAGTCGGACACATACATCTGGCTTGGCACGGAAACCGCATTGGCTCTGATTCGGCTCATCATATGGGCCGTCAATCCGGCGGGGGACGATCCGGAAGGCGCATGTTTGACATTGGATTGCTCGAACGCCGTGCCACTGGAAGTCACATTGGACACCCACGAGGAGCCCGAATCACAGAATACCTTCAAAATCGTCCCCGAGAGGACATTTTGGGAGGGATTGACAGCGCACTCTGGTCCAGTTGATATTGATGGCATGGAAATGGTTGTCGGATTCTGTCATTGGTATTCCTGGATAAAGCAGGGGACTGCCCAAATCCTATGTCTCGTTCTTGAAGGGGAACAACAGACTCTCCTATGCATCTCCACGATGGACGGCGACAGACCTCCGGATATGGAATTCTTTCAAGCAGACCTCGCGTCTAAACAGGGGTATGCAGTGCAGGGGGAGCCGTTCCCGGCGCCACGAGATTTCAAAGACAAGGTCTTCGAACATTGCATGTTCATATTATTAGCTAAGGCCGCTACTCATCCTCTGCCTATCCGGGTGTCGTGGCCACTGTCGGAGTCCTGGTGAGTAGACGTCACATCACCTGTGATGATTCTAATCTAAAATAGGGTGGTCCCACCTAAGGCCGTCAAACACCCTACGAGTGGGGAGCCCAAGTGTATTGAGCAGGGTCTGGGGACACTGCTACGCAAACTTGGAGTGGGCACCGAAGAAAATAAGGCAAAATTGCCAGAAGAGCTCCAGCCTTTCGTACAGCGCATTCTGGGGGGCGAGCCATTGACATTCGAGAACTTCATCAACTGCCGCCGATTTATTTCGCAGAAGTCGACATCCCGAGGTAGTTTGTCCTTGTGGTTTGAGCCAAGTTCAAGTTCATGATTAACTCTACAGAATTGCACCGGCAGCTTGCGGATGCGTTGCATGAGCACACGATGGAAGTCTTCACGGTATGTGCATCGCTGAGAGACTTTCCACAACCGACATTAGCTTGCAGGATCTAGACACGTTGCCAGATGCGCATCTCGTGCGTGCCTATAATCAAAGATGGCAGCGGTATTCGGACGGAATCTTCTCACTCCACCGTCTCTTCAAACCTCTCAACTCTGATCTTGTCAAAAATGAGCAAGACAAAGAAGGGAAGGATGCCATTGACACAGTAGAAAATGTTTGGTTTTGGTTGAACATCCTACGCGTCGCTGATTCATTTTTGTTAGCTGGGATTCAAAAATGGAAAGATGATGTATTCGAGAAGCTTTTTGATCAACTTGAGTTGATGACCTCCAGCATGGAGGTGGTCAGGGTCCGTTCCAGCTTCATATTTCAGGCTTTGACAGAGGAAAACGTGAAGAGTATGCACTTGCAAATTAGTCGCACGGGGCCAAAGGCCGTGTTGACAAGGGCCCTAAATTGTTAAAGCAACTCGCGATCGGAGACGCGAATTTTCCACACATCCACGGTGAGCAGGTTGGTAACCCACGGCTACAGTTCTATTCCTTAAGACGATTCCCTGGCAGGTGGTACCGGCGGCCAAGGTGGAAGGAGTGAGAGACCCGGTGAAGCCTCGAGGGTTGTGATTGCTGGTACGCACATTGTCCTTATCTTTCATGTCCGAGGACGATTTCTTTCAAGGCGGTGCTGATGGCGCAGGTGGTGGACCAAGTAACATTGTAATTACTGGTAAGCCCGTTGATCCTCTATGTGCACGTGAATTGTCTAGAACGGTCCCTAGGGGGTCAGGGCGGTACTGGCGGTTCAGGTGGTGAGAATGGCGGTCCAGGCGGTCGTGTGTGGGGTGACCGAATCGTGATTACAAGCATGCACGGTGAGCAGGTTGTAACCACGACTACAGTTCTATTCCTAATATGATTCCCTGGCAGGTGGTACCGGCAGCCAAGGTGGAAGGACTGGTATGCACGTTGTCCTTATCTTTCATGTCCGAGGACGATTTCTTTCAAGGCGGTGCTGGTGGTGCGGGTGAAGGGCCCAGGATTAACTGGGGTGGACTAAATAATTACCAAATTACTGGTAAGCCCGTTGATCCTCTATGTGCACGTGAATTGTCTAGAACGGTCCCTAGGGGGTCAGGGCGGTACTGGCGGTTCAGGCGGTGAGAATGGCGGTCCAGGCGGTCGTGTGTGGGGTGACCGAATCGTGATTACAAGCATGCACGGTGAGCAGGTTGTAACCACGGCTACAGTTCTATTCCTTAAGATGATTCCCTGGCAGGTGGTACCGGCGGCCAAGGTGGAAGGACTGGTACGCACGTTGTCCTTATCTTTCATGTCCGAGGACGATTTCTTTCAAGGCGGTGCTGGTGGTGCGGGTGAAGGGCCCAGGATTAACTGGGGTGGACTAAATAATTACCAAATTACTGGTAAGCCCGTTGATCCTTTCTCTCCAGATCAATTGTATAGAACGATCTCTAGACGTTTACGGCGGTATTGGTGGTCCAGGGGGTGCGTGGGGTATTATTGTACTTGCATTTAAGGAATCTCAAGGTGTCCCTGCCGGCTTAGGTGGAGTTGGTGGCCCAATCATTGTACCAAGTTTGACGGTCGCGGAATTTTGCAACAAGTACAATATCAGTCCACGGATTAAGAGCCATCTTGAAAGCGAAGGATTCAAAACGGCGGGGGAGCTCCTCGAGGTGTCACAGTTGGATTGGGAGTATGCTGGGTTTAAACGTGGCCACATCGCGGAGTTGAAGAGGGCCTTGGGGGAATTCATGAGCAAAGACTCCGGCGGTCTTTCCTCCAAGAGCATGAGTAGAATGCCCAGCCTTCTCGATATCCGTGGTACGTGGTGGAACCTATGCTTGGAGGCCAACTCGCTGAGGAAGTCTCAAGGGGGGGTCGGCCATTCAACTGAACCCATGATCGTGCCGAGCATGCGTATCGCGGAATTTTGCCATAAATACAAGCTTAGTCCAAGAATCCAGGAATCGCTCGAGGAGGCAGGATTCGAGACGGCGGCAGCGCTCATCGACACATCCGCGAGTGTATTGGAGGATGCCGGCCTAAAAAAAGGGCACATCGCTGAGCTGAAAAGGGCCTTGGCAGACCTCACGAGCACCATTCGTGGTATGCAGCTTGATATTTCTTATGCACGACAAGCCTCTGACAACATTCCAATTTTCAAGGTGGTGTAGCACCCATAATTGTGCCGATCGCGGAATTTTGCCATAAATACAAGCTTAGTCCAAGAATTCAGGAACCGCTCGAGGAGGCAGGATTCGAGACGGCGGCGGCGCTCATCGAAACATCCGCGAGCGTATTGGAGGATGCCGGCCTAAAAAAAGGACACATCGCTGAGCTGAAAAGGGCATTGGCGGACCTCACGAGGACCATTCGTGGTATGCGGCTTGATAATTTCCTTCCACGCCAACCGTCTGACGATATCTGAAGGCGATGCAGATGATTCAGCTGCACCCATAATTGTGCCGAGCATGCGTATCGCGGAATTTTGTCATAAATACAAGCTTAGTCCAAGAATCCAGAAATCGCTCGAGGAGGCGGGATTCGATACGGCGGCGGCGCTCATCGAAACATCCGCAAGCGTATTGGAGGATGCTGGCCTAGAAAAAGGACACTGAGCTGAGCTGAAAAGGGCCTTGACGGACCTCACGAGCACCATTCGTGGTACGCGGCTTGATATTTCTTATGCACGACAAGCCTCTGACGACATCTGAAGGCGATGCAGATAATTCAGCTGCAGGGCAGGGGGAATATGACGCTGGGACATTGCAAGTGACGCAGATTGACGCAGCAAAAATTCAAATTGACGCAGACAGCGTCAGTACTATCTGATCCAACGGGTCTGGATTCGTACAATGGGTCTGGATTATCGGTTTCTCTCCTCACTCCCTTCCTCAATCCCCCCGGAGTTTTCCGGAATGGTTTTATGGACTAGTTGGCTATTCTTTCTTGCGTTTCATGTTGTCGTTACGGTTCAGTGTTGTTGACCTTTTATGCTCTTTACAAAACGGCTTTATAGTTTTGGTTGGAGATCGGAATGGACATGGAATTGTGGTAGGACACGCGAGGTAAGAGTGTCGATTTGTTGTACAGTTGTAGCATCTGTCTAGGAGAGACTAGGACGGATTTTGAGTACGAGACGGGCCGAGTCCGGCTATCAGACGGCTGTGCTGACGTCACGTCTCGCAAGCGACGAACTGAGAACCCGCATAAGTACCTAGGGTAATTACCATATATATTATCTGTCTTTCCGTAACCTCCTGCGCTTTGCAACGCTGTTCGGTAGCCTCTCCCTCCCAACTCGAAGAACCCCAGTGTCCGACGTTGATCCGGCCCTTGATGCCATCGAAGCGGTATTGGTCCGTTCCTTTCCTATGCTATGGGCAACAACCCAAGCCTCGCAGCGCGCGGCCAATTCGCCTTTGCGCGGCATCAGCACTCAGATGCGCGCCCGAGCAGGGCCAGCACGAACTCGGACGCATCCCCGAAAGCGCGTTATCTGAGAGAGCCGGTGTATCGTGCCGTTTTTATTTCCACTCCTTAATCTAATTCGTGTCGACTTGAGCAACCTTACTCCCCCCTGACTGGGCCAACACACGGCGTGCGTTCCCATTCAGCTTCCTGTGTGGGAGCAGATCGAGTGTGTATGGAGGAGAGAAGGTGCGCCCCATCATCCTTTCTTGTGCTTCTGCCGCGGATGTGTCGGCGCCTTCCCCCGCCTTCTCTCTGCATTCTACACACCTTCTGCCCCCCCATATCGGCGCGACAATCCACTGGCAACACTGCTCCAAGGCGCGACTCGCGTGCGCCACATACTCGACGCGTATGCAGCGAGGCTCCAGGGCGTACAATTCCCAGCGCAAAATGGTGCACTCACGCTGATCATATGCGTACAGCACCGGGAACGTGCGTACCTCTGCAGCGGGCGCACTAGGTCAAGGCAGCATACGGACCACGAGCGCGAATCCGCGTTTCGAGCTGCGTACGCTGCTGCTCGCGAATCAGTGATTCCCCAAAGCACCTCCTCGAGACGGAAACCCCCGCCTCTCCCCGCGTTTCTCGCGTTCCCCGTGCTCTGGTCCGCGCTCCACCACGTGCCCGACCCGCTGCCGCACGACAACCATGTCAATGACGACGGAAACGACCACCAAGACAGGGCTTCAGAACCGCGCAGCTCGCGCTGTGGTGCGCCGCCTGGGCCGCGCTCCCCTCACCCGCGCTCCCATCACCCGCCGGCTCGGGTCCTCGTGCACGTTCTCGCACACACCGTACTGCGCTCCGCACGGGTCGAGCTCAATCCCGGCGTGCAGGGCGCCATGTGGGCCGGCGTGTTTGGGTTTTTGAAGGGTGTGCCTGAATCTCCCTCTTTCCTACCCCACTCCCTAGCTCCCTCTCTTTCATCTTATCCTGTCCTACCAGACCACTCACACACCTGGACGCACGCGCCCGAGGCGTCCCCCGAATTCCGCACCGTGTTTCTGGTGCGCGCGTGCAGCGGCGCGGCACACTCGACCGTCGTTGTCGTCGTGTGCACTGTGCTGAGCTCGGTTTTGGGTTTTTGGATTTGGATTTTGGGAGAGGAGCCGAGGAGGAGGCGGAGGGTTCCCTCGAATCGACGTAGAAGGTACGCAATCCCGTATTGCTCTTGACTTGGTGCTCACGTAGACAAGGATACCGACATGTGTACATCTCAGGCTCCCGAAGTCTCTACCTCTTTCGGACCCACACCTGCCTCTGTTGGAGTTTCTGCTTCAAGGTATTCAATCCTTGAGTTCACACAATATTCGGTTCAATCGATATAAGATTTACACAATGCCCGTGAGGGCGGGTGGTACAAGCTCGTAAGGTTATGTGGTCTTTTCCTACTGAATTTATACTGTCTATCTGAGTCACTCTGAGTCATATAATAAATATTCCATACTGTTCTGTACTGTTCTTGAGCATTCTCTCTCATTCTGTATGATTCACGGTGAGTCGCATACTTACCCGAGATATCCCCGAGCCTCGGTCATGTGCCCGAGTGCTCATACGCCAATAGCCTCATTTCCTTTACGCGCGATACAAGAGAGATTTCCCTGGTTTTGCCATTTTCACACCTTATTTCAGCGACATCCGTCAGATTATAGCGGTTGAAGGACTCTCCCCCAAAATCACATCCCTCATTCCAATTTTAATTTCCCTTTCTGCATAGCAGTTCGCCAGCTCCTAATCCCCAGACCGTGATTTGAGCTACCTCAATTTGGAGGCCCACACGAAGCGCGTCGACCGTGGTGTGAGTTATCTCCATCTCGCTGCACAGACCGGAGATCTTCCTCTCGCGCATGAATTTCTCAGACTCGGAACTCCCGTGGATTGCAAAGATAAAGATGGGCAATCCCCTCTGTATTTTGCGTTGACCCATCTCCTCGGATCCAATTCTGGATTTATCCCTGCACGACTCGAAGTAGCCAATGCGACAATGGTGGCTCGCCGACACCCAATTTGCCTCCTCTTCATCTCCCACCACGCCGACCCCAACGAGACCCATGGGAATGCCTCCCTTCTTGCCATCGCTTGCACCATTAGCGTCTGGGATCTCATTTCCGCTCTCCTGATCCATGGCGTTACTCCGACACGCGGCCTTGCGAGGATGTTTGAGGGTCCCGATCGGGCCCGGTTCGAATATCTCGTGTTGAAATTTTCTACCGCAGTTCGGCTTCCTCGTCTCTGTCCTTGTGGCTCCGAACGGTCTCTCGAAGGCTGCCATGCGAAACCCCAACGTTACCCCGAAGAGTTCATATGCCCTTGTGGCTCGAGAAAGACACATTCCGCGTGCTGCGCCCAGAAAGCCGAGGTCTTGTGGAGCGAGAAGTGGAATTTCAATGAGAAGGGGGGCTATTTGGAGTACAGACGATCGGAAAAGGCCGCAAATTTCAATGCCATAGTGGGCTCGAACGTTGAACCAGTTCCTCGAGAGACCTCCTTGTCAATTATCAACGTCCTGGTGAAGAACTGCCGGATTGACCCTGCGTATGCGGCGGCCTCCAAGCAGACGATGCTTATGCCCAGGTCTGCGACTTTTTTTTACACCGCCGGCCTCCCGCTTACTCTCCCAGCCCTGCCTCCGCCGCCGCTATGCCGAAAACCGACTGGATCAAGGCGATGGAGAGGTGGAACGATGCGGTGGATGCATATGTCGCTTCCGACAGTGCTGAGCGCGGTCCGGAAATAATCGAGGCGGCGGCAAAGATAGGGCTGACGGGCGGCCCCTTGTACCGCAAATGCGAGGCGGCTGGGTGTGCCAACACGGAGAGCAGCAAGTCGGCGGAGGATTTCGCCTGTTGTTCGGGCTGCAAGACGGTTCGCTGCTAGCTTCATTCATGTAGTACCACTCATCTAACATCGGTCCGTTTCTGTTCAGGCCGTCTATTGCAGTCGCAGCTGCCAGGAGTCCGCGTGGAGAGCGCACAAGCAGGCGTGCCGTGCAGGAAACGTAAGGCCACAGCTACTTCCATCTCAAGAAGCCTACGCCGATGAGTTGGCCCGGGTTACGCGTTCTATGATTGCTCGATCTTCGGAATGAGCTGCAGTGGTACCATACAATCCAAAATTGTACGTGAAAGTACCCATAGGTAAGTTGTAACCTTGAACAGAGCGGCTTTGACAGCCAAAATAAACGAAAAAACATTCTAGTAGTGCACCCCATAATAACCTTCGAACCCCCGCTTTTTTGTTCGAGTTGTCGGTGTCTCGATCTTGATCTCCAGTGCTTCTCTTCCTAAAACAAGTGTCATCTTTCAATTTGCTCTTCACACTCGCTCGGGAACGTGCGCAAGTGCTCCATAAGTCTATATTTCTAGAGATTCAAATTGGCATAGGAGTCTTATTTCCACTAGATCCGGACCCGAGGGACATCGCTACATCTCAATGGCACAGGTTGGGCAGCCCTTGGGCAGCCCCTGTTCCGTGTTCGTCAGTAACATTTACTACCAATCTACTCGTATGTTCCGAGGGGGTCGGGCGCAACTTATGTCAACGGCCTTTCCAATATTCGCATCTTCCCGGCACACCCAATAAAGGAATATTTCGACCTAGGTAATAAGGTTAATTAAAAGTACATAATTCCGTAGCCAAGTCTCGACTCTCAACTAATAGAAAATGATTCATTCATTTGGTCCGGAAAGTGAAATGGAAAGAACCACAATCAGCGGCTCTTCTGAAACCGAGAGATTTGTTCCTTGTCAGTGAGCTATGAAAACCATGGCAAAAAGAATTCTTTCGACAGCACTTTCAGGTATGATGAAACAAGGACTTTTCAAAATTCCTTTGTTCACAACAAAGAAATTTTAAAAAGTCCTTGTATTAATATGGCGAAAAGGGCTGCTGAAATTTGCTCTTTCACCAGTCCTTTCACAGCTCGCGGATAAAGAAAAAATATGCGAGTTTCGAAACAGCTGCTGATTGAAGCTCTTTCAGTGGCAGTTAGCCGCAGTTTTGTAGTAAATCAATGTATAAACTTTCTACAAAGGTTCATTGTGCTACGAAATTATCTACTTTTGATTACCCTTATTACCTAAGTAGAAATATCGCTTTATTGGGTGCGCGGGGGAACACAGGGGAACACCGGCCTCTTCCCGGAGAGTCTCCGTCACGGCCCGGGACCGGTCGCCATTTCGAGTAGTTTGAGATGCTCCATTTGGTGCCGATACTCTCACGCCACTGCTATAAGGACCTCAGGCTCCACCGGCGTGATGACGCATTCGCAATGGAATCTTTCCCCCAATCGATCTTCGCGGTTCTCCTCATTTTGACAGTCTACACGATATATCGTCAGTGGACGCGCATCTCGGTTGCGGATGTTCCTGGCCCCGAACCCGAGTCGTTCCTTCTGGGTGGGTGCATTATGTTAGTAAGTAGTTGATTGGGCCCTTACAAGGATCCAATTGCCCAGGATGCCTGCCCGAATTGCTCCAAAGCCAGGTGGCCCAGGTGGGTCCTCCGCGTTCTGTGTATTGGTGCAACGAATTGACAGCCTCCCCAGGCCGATTTTAAATGGCAAGCGCGTTTTGGGCACGTCGTCCGGGTGAAAGGCATTCTCGGAGTACAGAATTCCCCCCCTCTTCCGGACCTCGGCTTACAACGCAGCGCAGAGCGATCGCCTTCTCATATCCGACCCGAAAGCAATACAATACATATACAACTCGGGATACAATATCCGGAAGCAGGGTTTCAGGAGTGAGCTGACGCGCGTGGTCACAGGACCGGGTTTAGCTTGGGCAAATAGTACGTCTATGCCGAACTTCAATGTTTTCCTCCAAAATGACGCGAGCTAGACGAAATCCATCGACGCCAGCGCAAGGTTAACTCCCCGGCATTCGGCACCAACGAAGCCCGCTCTTATGTGCCTATTTTTGCGGCATACGCGAGCGTAAGTATTTGTATTTACATCATATCATTGGGCAAGTAATCTAATTCCTCTTCAGAAGGTGAGTTAACCACAACACCTAGTTCCCGCCACCGACATTGGGATTAGCTTTCTACCCAGTGGAAAGAACTCTTAGCCATGGATGTGTCGGCCGTGGTTAACACGCCCCGTTGGTTCTCTCGGTTCTTTCTCGATGTCATTGGTGAAGGTACGCTGTCTTCTTACTGCTGAGACGACTTAAATTAATCTCGCCTGATTGTAGTTGCCTTTGACTATCAATTCAACGCAACAGACGACGAGGATGATCCCTTCGCGATCGCCCTTTCTAGCGCTGCGTTCGTCGTAATCGATATTTGAATTCTTGCAATTATTCACCGTTACCCCACAGCCCGGGGTTGACCGTACCGAGCAAACCAGCGATATTTATTCTCGCGCTGGTGGAGCTCCTGCCCCCCAAAATGATCCATCTCTTCATGGAATACGCGCCTGTCAAGGCTCTGCAGAACAGCCGTCGCGTAAACCGCATCGCCGTTGGCGTAGCGAAAGACCTCGTCGACGAGAAAGCGGAGGCGCTTATCGCCGGCAAAGGCAAGCGAGACATCATGAGTTTGCTGGGTGAGTGGCAGCAGGCTCCCTCTCGTGCCAACAACTGATTAGACACATTCCAGTCAAGGCGAACGCTTCGGCCAATCCGCGCATGAACCTCTCTGAAACTGAAATGCTCGCACAGATGCAGTGCGTGTTCTCTCTATAGACAGTCACTGGAACTGAGGTAATTCTGCGCAGAACGATAATGCAAGCGGGACATGTATGAATACTAGCACTTGACATTTGGCCGATATTTAATTGACCTACAGGAAACAACTGCGAACACTTTGTCTTGGACCATGTTCGAACTTACTCAACATCCCGACGTACAAAGCAAACTTCGCATCGAGATCCAAGCGGCTGAAAGAGCCATGCACGCCCGGGGTGCAACAGAGTTCACGTATGTGGACTTCGAAGCAATGCCATACACGGTCGCTGTTATGAAGGAAACATTGCGGTTCCACCCCGTAGTGTAAGCTATGCAGCATTCCCTTATGATATGGTCCGAGCTGACCCGAACACGTATTCAGATATAGTAGCGTCCGCGAAGCAGCACGGGACGAGGTCCTACCACTTTCAACGCCTATTGTCACAAAGTCCGGCAAAACGATCACGGAACTCCCGATCCCGAAGGACATGATCCTCGTCATATCGAATGCCGGATACAACAGGCTCGTTTTCAATTAATATCGTGAAGACATGCATCCTTATTTTTGTTTCTGTTCAGAAACACTGATGTGTTCGGACAGGATGCGCAGGTTTTCAACCCAGAACGTTGGCTTGATGACACGGTGCAGATGACGACCAGCATCGGTGTCTATGGGAATTTGTATGGCTCTCATTTTCGTTTCCGGCAGAAGGGTCCTAATTTACAACCAGGATGACTTTCGGGAGCGGGCATCGCGCCTGTATAGGTAAATAAATCCAGAAGTATCTTTGCAGTAATAACATCTAACCCCTCGGCATCTAGGCTGGAGATTTGCGTATGTTTCAGTATACCATACACTGATTATCCTTTTTCGCTGAAATTTCAACAGCGTATATGAATACCAAGCGTTCTTGGTCGAACTGGTGAAAAATTTCGAGTTTTCGATGGACCCCTCCCTTTCCGATAAGGTCCGCCGTGAACCAGGCGTAGTAATGATGCCCAAAATCTCCGGAGAACTCATGAAGGGACCCCAACTACCTATTACCATCAGGGCGGTTGATGCGCTTTAGTTGTTGCTTGATTTGTGCATTACTTGGAATTTGACTTCATTTTTGGACCGTGAGTCGGCAGGCAAGAATAGTGTGTGTTTCAAGAGCCATCTTTTTGAATGGGGGCTTTTAATGGTAACTTCGAAGATCCTTGGCTACCAGCAGTATTAGTTGAGAATCGGTAATGAAGGTATCCTTCTATCTGGTGAATGGGGGAAGGGAATGTTGTTCAGGAGCAAAGGGTTCTTACAATATAATACACTTCATATTCCTCTCCATCTCTTCTCCCTTCGGTAAACTGGCCATGGCCTCCGCACTCGATTCTGCTCATCGCGTCCCTCGTAATGTGCGTATGAGATTGATGAACACACAATTGACATTGCCGTCTTTCGGTGATTTTGCAACCAGATTGTCGCCCCAGCGCTGTTCCCTCCTTCTGGGCCACCTCGCACCCATAAGTAGGCCTGGTCACATATGCTGTCAATCACCATGATAATAGGGTTTCCTACTCTGAGTTCCGCCTGAGCCACGAATTGTCGGCTCAAGTCGCTCAAAAGTTGTCCGGGATGCGACCGAATAGACAAGCATAAATCCGTCGCATTCGCTGTTCATTAGATCTCATATTACCTGCCCTTATACAAATCTCATTGAGTGTTTGCGATATTCTTCTTCAGTTGGATCGTAACTCTGAAGCCTGGAGGGTCACATTTGAATCTAATGTTTTGAGTTTTCCGATTAGTGGGGTAGAAATACCGGGGGGAAACAGCCCGTGGTGAACTGGAGAGCATTAGCTCACAGTGAAGATGTGTGCCACACATTTGTCTCGTGACAGCCACCTGGCAACCCTGAGATCACTCAACAGACCTAATTTTTATCGACCCATTACACGTACCATAGTGAGTGTGGTGGACGGGAAAGGTTGAGGCGCTATTATAGTACACCGAAGTACTTCATCCAGAGATCCATTATCAATTAAAAGTTCCCCTGCGTTACTTCAAATTTCGCCCCTTCTGAACGTGAGGAAGTTATCAGCTGTTGCCAGGTACAGACGGACTTGGTGTGTGCCGCAATCATATCTTTACCATTTCGGGGTGCGATAGGTTGTTTGGGCGTGTATGATTATATATCCAGTAGCCACGCAGGTCACACCTCACGTGTCAGGCGTAACACCGCTCCTCCTTGTCCGCCAGCCATTGCGTCGCTAGCTTCTCTTCACCAACTCGCGTTAAAGCCATGGGCGATTCGCTTACCTCGACTCGCGTCAACTCGGCCCTCTTACCACGATACGCTGGAAAGAACGTCAGGCTCACCTGCCGCCCAATCAAGGCGCGTCCCCTTACTGAATAAAAGGCATGAGGAAAGTGACGCTCGTGGCACAGTTCATGGGCAGCACCGCGACGGTCGCGGCCCCGGACGGCGGAGAAGTTACCGTTACCCTCCTCCCAGTGCGTCCAAAACCGCTTCCCTGTATCGCTGCGAACTCACGCCACCCGATCGCGATCGCAGGACACGCACATGGCGCCCGATGCGTACTATGAGGTTATCGGGAGCGTGGTGAACCCCACCACAATCAAGGTGAACTATAACTCCACCGCAATCAACGCAGCATCTCACCGCAATCTAGATGTACCAGTGCATCGATATGGGAACCAATCTTGGTGCGCAGATACCGAGCCCCATCGCTGAAATTTCGCTGACGCGGCGGTTTGTAGACATGAAGCTCGTCGACGACACGATCAAGCTCATGCACGACCAACGATTCTACGCAAAGATGTTTTCCCCTGGGGATTAGGACCGCTGTCCAGCGCACCTTGCTTTGAATGTATCCGACATGTGCACGCACTGCTTTCTCTTTGTACTCTATGTTAAATAATTATATGTATTCTTTCCGTTCCACACTAGATTCCGAAGGCAAAAAGGAACCGAATGCCTTGGAGTCCTGTCGCAAGCGCACAACGTAGGATTTTCGTGACAATTCACGAACCAGCGTCGAAGCGCTGCTTGATTTATCCTAAGTCCTACCTTTCCCTTGGCTGGAATACGAATGCGGCACAAAAGTGCTTGGGAGCAGACAGACTATTTACAATAAGCATTGAGGGTAGCTGTAGTAGAATACATGAAATGATGTAAGTATGCGATGCGGACAATGCGACAACGGTGTGATGCTCAAAAAGTGATTTTGCTGAAATGACGATAGCAGATGCAGATGCAATGCGATGGAAAGATTTGACTTGAAGATGCTTGTTTGAATGTCGAACTTGAATGAATGGACCCGTTCGAACCCCAAACCCGCCCTAGAGCTTCCCGAACCCCAGCCGCTGCCTCCTCTCCACGACCTGCCCCGGACCAAGCTTAAGCAGCTCCGCACAGTCTTCCGCGTGCGCGCTCATCGCGTGGCCCACGAGCTCCCCACGGCGCCGTCGCCGACAGCAACACCCCTTGCGTCCCCGGCCTATTGAAAAACGAAAAACGCGTGAGGGGAAGAAGGGCGCGCGAAAGGAAGGGAAGAACGTACAAACACATCCGACAGCGCATGCGCGCGCCGACCGTTTCGTACAGCAGGCCGAGATGGCTGACCCCGAGCTTCCGCGGCGCGAGCGCGACGCCGCTCAACCCGCTCCCCATTCCATCGACGGCGTATCCGGCTCCCGCTCCGTTAAGGGTAAGGGCCTTAAGCGGGGTGCGTTTCGCGGGGGCGGGCGTGTGCGCGGTGAAGGTGGAGTTGGCGGTAGAGTTGGCGGGGCGCTTGCTGGGCGACTTGGCGGGGAAGAGATGTGCCTTGACTTGGGACACGGATACACGCGGCTTGACGGCGGGTCGCGCGGGGGACGCGTCGGGGGAGCCCGCTTCGTAGGTCGCGCGGCTGCGCTTGCGGGGGGAGGATGCGGTTGCGGTCGGGCGCGGGGGCAGCGATGGGTGCGCTCTGCGCGGCGGGACGGTGGGCGAGGACGAGCGCGGCGGGGACGCGGGGGCGGCGCCGAGCATGAAGAGGTACAGTGGGGGGAGGGGAGGTGCGCGGCGGGGCGAGGGCGAGTGCGAGTACGAGGACGGAGGGGCGGGGGCGGGGGACGTCGGCAGGGGCGGCGGGGACGAGAGTGGGGGCGGCGGCGGGGACGAGGGCGAGAGTCGAGGTGTGTGCGGGCGCTGGGCCGATACTTCGCGCCTGCCAAGACGCGCCGCCTCCAGCTGCCGCAGCAAGCGTTCCCTCTTCACGACATACACGCGGTTCCCCTCCTCAAGCCGCTGCACCTCCTTCCGCGCGTCAAACAGCGCCGTCTCCGCCTCCACGAGCTGCCGCACGGTGTGCATGCTCTCCGCCTTGAGCTCCTCGTACGCCCTCTCCGCCGCCACCAGCCGCCGGTTCGCCCCGGCGCTCGACTGCAGCGGGCTCTCCGCCTCGCGCTGCTTCTTGCTCTCCTCCAGCCGCGTATTCTTTTCCTGGAGCTGCGTGTAGCTCTCCTCGAGCCGCTGCTTCTCCTCTGTTAGGCGCAGCACCTCCTTCTGTATATCCGCAAGTGCGTTCGCCCCGCCCGCGAGCTGCCGCCCCACGCACGTCTCCAGCTCCCCCATCTTCGCCCGCGTCTTGTTTTCCTCGAGCTGCGTCTTGTTCCCCCAGAGCTGCGTCTTATACTGCTCGAGCAGCTTGTTCGTCTCGTTGCACCTGTACTCCAGCCGCCCCTTCTCGCTCCGCAGGCGCAGCACCTCCTTTTGCATATCCGCCAGTCCGTTCGCTCCGTTTGCCCCATCCGCGAGCCGCGTGTTATCCTCTCTGAGCCGCGCGTTGTCGCGCGCGAGGTCCCCCTTCTCCTTCACTAGGCCCTGCATACCCCGCCGCGCCTCCGCCAGCACGCGCTCGGCCTCCGCGGGCAGCTGCCCAGCGCCCGCGTCGTGCCCCGCCATTCGCCCTCGAGCCGTATGTTGCCGTCCGCGAGCCGCATAATTTCGTCCGCAAGCCGCTCCCTATTCTCCACAAGCCGCTCATCTCGTCCGCAAGCCGCGTGTTCGCATCCTGCAGCCGCTTATGTCGTCCCCACGCGCCTCACCTCCTGCTCCGCCCGCCGCTTGTACTCCACGAACCGCGTCGCTCCGCCGCACCCCCGCCCGCACGCGCGCCGCGACCCTCCGCCTCCGCGCCCAGCCGCGCCGCCGCCTCCAGGCGCGCGGTATCGGTCATGAGGCGCGTGTTCTCGGACGTCAGGCGGGCGTTAGGCGCGGCCAGCCCGCCAGCCCCTCCGCCGACCCGACCAGTGCCCGTCCCGCTCCTCCAGCCCCCGCACCTGCTCCTCCAAGCCCGCGCGCTGGAGCGCCACGCTGCGTGCTCCGCCGCTTGCCCCTGGCGGGCCTTGGCAGCGTCCTCGAGCGCCGCCTTCGTAGACTCGAGCCCCGTCTTCATGCCCGCGAGTTCCCTCCTCGCTAACTGGAGATCCACCCCCGCGGCCTCGGACTCCTTCGCCTCGGAATCGAGCTCCCCGAGGATAACCTCCTGTGTGGAAATAAGCATCATCCGGAAACGCAGAATAAAGCGTACCTCGTCCTCGTCATCCGCCAGCTTGTCCTCATCCTCGTCCTCCCCATCCGACCCCGCCGCAGCCTGCGCGGCCGCGCTGGGAACGCCGGCGAGCCGCGCGTGCAGGCGCGCATTCTCGGTCTGCACGCTGACGAGCGCGTCCCACGTGCTGCCCGCGGGGGCGGCGCGCAGCGCTTCGAGCGCCGCGAGGAGGCCGGCGCGTTCGCGCTCGAGCGCCGCGCATTTGTCGGCGAGCGCAATGGAGCGGTCCGCGTGTGTGATCTCGAGCGTGGCGCAGTGCGCCTGCAGCGTCGCGCACCGCGCCTCAAGGGCTGAATACGCCATCCGGAGCTTCGCGTGCGTGGCCTCGAGTCGAGCGCCGCGAGGAGGCCGGCGCGTTCGCGCTCGAGCGCCGCGCATTTGTCGGCGAGCGCAATGGAGCGGTCCGCGTGTGTGATCTCGAGCGTGGCACAGTGCGTCTGCAGCGTCGCGCACCGCGCCTCGAGGGCTGAACACGCCATCCGGAGCTTCGCGTGCGTGGCCTCGAGCACGCTGCGCTGCGGCTCGAGCTGCACGTGCTTCTTGGAGAGTGCCATGTAGTTGGTCTGGAGCTTCGTGTGCGTGTGCTTGAGGGTGGACGGGGACTCGAGCGCGCTGCGCTGCGCCTCGAGCTTTGCATGCTTCTTGGAGTGTCGAGTAGTTGATGTCGAGGATCGTGTGCGTCGCTCTGAGGGCGGAATAGGCGCTCTCGAGCGTCGAGTGCTTGTCCCCAGCCCGCGCCGTGAGCGCCCTGAGCGCCGCGCCCGTGTCGTCGGACGCGGCTAATTTGGCCTCGTGGGCCGCGCGGTTGGCCTCGAGCGTCGTGCACTTGGTCGTGAGTGCCGTACACTTGCCCTCGAGCTCCGCGCACCGGGTCTCGAGTTCTGTGTGCACCTGGCTGTTGCATTGGCAGCGACTCAGCTGGTACTCGAGCTCTGCGATGCGCGCGTCGCGCCCCTCCACGGCGCGTGTGAGGCCAGTCGAGTGGGCATCGAGCGCCGAAAGGAGCGGTGCGAGGAGCGGCGTCGCGGGGTGGCTGCGTGGGCGGGCGACGCTAGGTTCGTACAGCACGACTTTTAGATTTGGGAGGCTATGCGAGGCACTGGCAGGGCGTCTCTGTGCAATAAAGGTTCCGCACGGTTGTTACGAATGGGAAGTGGTCGCCTGGGGAATATGTCGTGCAAATGGTTGGGGAGGGTTGGGAGGGTGTGGGGAGCTTGCGACAAAGACGACGCGGAAAGCTGTCGGACGGATGGGTGGGACGAGCGGGGGTCTTGTTGGAGAGGGAAAGATGGAGTCACTGGGGAGGAGGACATGTCGGTGCGGTATTTTTAGTGGAGGGCGACGGAGGTTGGGATGTTATGGCGGACGGTGAAAGCAGGAGGAGTTCAACACGATCACTCCCACGCTCAAATATCATCACCGCTTAATTACCCGAGACGCGTCGCGTCGTTGCGTGCTTGCAATCGCGTGACGGACCGTTTGTAAGTTTGGGACTGTCTACAGAAAACTAGATGCACGAGCACGGCTCTCTTCCAACTGGGTATTTTTAAAAATAATGTCTATGACATTTTCAGTCGAAAGTCTTGAATCCGTTTATTTATAGGTAGGTAGGTATTCCGGCGCGGTCCCTTTATGGAACATCATGGTGCGGGAGTGCACATTGGAAGAAAGCCGGCCTAAAAAAAAAAGCGTAAGCTGTGAACGGGCTAGAAATGGAATGACAGCTGTAGATCGCGGGTTCGGTCCCTTGGGAAAAGAGTCCACTTCGGAAAGTTTCGTGTGAAGAATCTGATATTTAGCTGTTGAGCATTGACACTCTGATCTGGGGAAACAACACAAACCGTCAACGCGCGATTCACATCCGTGTCCAGGCGCTCCACGGTAGAAACAAGGATGCCGATTTTGCCGGCGGTCGTACGCACATCCACGGCTGTACTGAGGATGTTTGCGGCCTACGGAATGTGAGCCAAGGTTGGGAGGAAAGGCAAGGGACGCACCGAGAACATAGCCAGCGCCTGGTCGAGCGCCTTATTCAGCTGAACGACGCGGTCCTTCTCCTGGTTGGCGAATATCCAAGGGGCAAGGCGCCGGCGGGGTTTTCTGAGGAGTGTAAGGTAGGTCTGGATGTCCTCGAGGGCGCTGCAAAAATATTAGACGCAAGTCCAAACGAAAATGCGAACAAATCACAGCTTCAGAGCCCCGAGCGCGTCCCCACGATTGGCCGTTCCCCCGTCCATCGCAGACGCCCGGTTCACGATGGACGTCGTCACGGCGCTCGCATGGTCCGCGAGCTCGACGGCGGCGGCACGATTGCTTTTCACACACTAGCATGTCCGGTCAGAAGCATGGTCAAGTTCCGGGCGCGGCGGTCTTACCTTCGCCGTCTCGCATATCAACGCTGTGATTCCAACCACGGGTTTCAGGAAATTGAGCACGGGCGCCTCACAGATGGCGCCCGCCGCACAGGTGCCCAGGGTAACGAGCTCCAGAACACATTCGCTGCGCGACGCGCCGGGAGCAACTGTGCTACCGTTCGCCAGCTGGAGGGGATGTCATCGGTGTGCCTCAAGTACAAGGCGGAAGGACGTACAAGAGCGTATAAATGGTTCTCGAGCTCCGCTTTCAGACGCTTGGTTTCTCTCTTGAACTTGTTTCCCGAAAAGAAGTTCGCCTTCTTGCCGGACCGGAGGGGCATTTGCTCGACGTGACGCCGCATCGCGTCCAATTTCCTGGGACTTCAACTGAGCCTTGGTGAAAGACACAGAATAAAGCGCGTACTGCTCAAATACGTCCAGTACCTTGAGGATGTCTGGAGAGTGCGGGACATGGGCCATGCTCTTGATCAACAGCGCCGTACAGCCCACGCCGAAGGCCGCGAGTTTGTCCGCTTTGCGCGCCTTGGTCTTATCTTCGATGAGCGCAAGCGCGATAGAATGAGAAGGAAACATACACAAGCCGCAGCAGCGCACACTTCGACTGCAGACGCAGCGATCGGCTGATACGCGTTCATATCTGGCGCCGTCGCACAGAACGTCTGGAGGTTCTCGGCGCTGGCCAGGGATTGAGGGAGGGTCTGGGGCATTATCCTTTGGTGCATAATGGGGAGGAGGGAGGTGCTGTGGGCATCGCTCTGAGACTGGCCGCAAAGCTGTCGAGAATTGGCGCCGCAGCGCGCCTAAAGTTCAGTGCGGTTGTCTTCGTTATCGGGCCACCTGATGTGCAGCGGAATCATATCCATGTTGCCAGGTGGCCCAAGTTTCGGATCTCGAGCGTAGGAGGTCCGAGGAGCGCGCTTGGCTTGCCAAAAGCGGTTGCAAGGATGAGTGCAAGATGATAGATCATTTTCGGCCGCCGATCACTCCCACGCCCCTCATCAGCCCTCATCCATCGCCATCCAGGACTCGATCAGGATCGCTGAGCAATCCAATGCCGAGATATTTTCCGACCTCACAGAAAATCCCTCTGCGCTTCTATTCCAGACCTAGCCGGTCCATATCTTCCGCATAGTCAGCTTGCGGATTCAGACCGTGACGTTCGGAATCGCCGCGTCTCGGGTCTACTAATGGTACTATCCCCACCTCTTCTCTCAACTCCTCAGCCCTTTTCGAATCCCTGGGGAATTTGGGGGAGCCCGTTCCCTACAAGCGACGCACGAGCTTGAAAGACACTTAAGCGCTTCCAGTTGCCAAGTGCCAGCGAGGGCCCAAGCGCCGGTAACGAATGACCTCGAATAGCTCGATGGACTAAAAATGAACCCAACTCGTAACAAGGTTCTGTGAACGTATTAAAGGACTCCTTTACTACAGTCAGAACTCGAGCCTGAAAACCAAGAAGGATCGAGGAGAGGTTTTGCGGCTTATCTTCCAAGTCCCCCCTCCGAAGCCGTGGAGAGTACAAAATTTGCAACGACACGGGTGCTATAATCCTGATATATTGGATGTCCAGAGCTATTCTGGACACACCGCGCAACGCGCAACTCACTCTACTCACTCTACTCTTCCAGTGACCTCTATGGTCGGTCTCTTCCTCGGGTTATCACTTCAACTTCGAATTATTGTCTACGTCCTGATTACAACTGCTGTGGCTTCACCAGCTCCCCGCGGTGAGCTAGCCTTCGATTTCCTCTGGACCGAATATTTGACCATCACACCGCACAGATTCTTCTGTTGCTATCCCTGCTGCGCCGGCAGGATCCCACAGCGTCTTTGTTGCCGCAACGGATCCAGGCATCATATGGTCAGGCCTGAGCTGGGTAGCAGCCTCAGCTTCATGCTCGTCTAGCACCGTGATGACTGCGTCTGGCACCAATCCCGGCGCCTATTATGGTAGCTATAACTTCCTAGGCAATTTTCGACCGGATTCTTTTTCTGTGAGCTCACGATATGTTGCAGGGACTGGCATATATGGGAACCTTCAGTCGACGAATATTTGGTTCACTATAACCGTTGACGAGGATGAAACAACATTTGGGTCGTCCGAGGATTCGGATTCCGTGGCGGTCCCTCCCAATTGCACTTACGGCTGGTCTAAAATGGGCTTGAGTGGGACAGACCATCTCTTGGAGATTATGGTCAAGGGTGCCAACAGTGCGACGGATCCCAGTTATTTGGGAATTGAGAGTTTCGTGTATGTTTTCACTGTCCGAATATTATACCGCTGACGATGTCGTTGTTACAGGCTCATTGAACTGATTCCAGTGGGTCATCTGGCGAGCCCAGCGAGCCCGCTCTACCTACGGGCCTGCCAGTGTCCAATGTTAGCATTGGTACTAGCTCCGCGCCGTCCCCAACCAGCACAGTCCCGAACCCCAGCGCCTCTGGAAGCACAGAGTCCGGTCACCAGGGTCTCAGCGCGACAGACACAATCACCATCGTCACGTCTATCATCGGAGGCATAGCAGGTGTGATTGCCATTATCGGTGGAGTGTACCAGTGTAGGAAATGGCAACAAGGAAGAAGAAAATCCAAATGATCCAATCCGGTTCAGGGGGCTGCGGTCCGATAGAAACAGCGCTAGCAGGCTAGACTGGTGTGTTGAAAAAGGAGACTGTCATTTCATCTTTAATAAAAAAACTGTTACGGACCGCATAATCTCTCACTTCCCTCTTATATAGGTCCAAGGCCAGTCATTGTGGATCTGATTCAAGCACCTTTCAGAGGCTATATTTCGGCCACTTGAAAACCTCCGTCTTTTCACTTTAAAAAAATGTAACTGAAGATCCGCACCTGAAATTCGGCCTTGGCCCCGGGCTAGGGAACTCTCTCTCCAGGGGTTTGTTCTCTGGAGATGTTGCCAGCAATTCCGACGGATCCCTGGTACTTGTACCCGATTTCTTTTGCGAGCAAGCCAAATCGAGTTTTGATCAAACAACCTCCGGATTTCTCTGGTGGGCCCGACACGCCGGCACCGCTAGTGGCGTTAACGGTTAATGCTGTATTGAAACAACATCGACTCTTGATTCATAGTGAATTTCCCTTGCCATTGTCTTTGGCGGCTCAATTGGCTGTTCGCGACTGGGCGCTCGCACGCTCTGGGTCATCCAATATTGGCCACCTTTCTGATGCGATGCCAACTTCTCAACTTCTCAGTGGCTCAAGGTGACAGCGGCCAATTCGAAGGCGTCCGTGACAAAACTTGCTTATTCGGCGGCCCGTGTGTCCATATGTAAACGACATTCTCCTTAGATGCCAGGGCATTCGCAATGGAATCTTTGCCCCCATCGATCTTCGCGGTTCCCCTCATTTTGATAGTCTACACGATATATCGTCAGTGGACGCGGATCTCGGTTGCGGATGTTCCTGGCCCCGAACCCGAGTCGTTCCTTCTGGGTAGGTGCATTATGTTAGTAAGAAGTTGATTGGGTCCTTACAAGGATCCAATTGCCCAGGATGCCTGCCCGAAATGCTCCAAAGCCAGGTGGCCCAGGTGAGTCCTCCGCGTTCTGTGTATTGGTGCAACGAATTGACAGCCTCCCCAGGCCGATTTTAAATGGCAAGCACGTTTTGGGCACGTCGTCCGGGTGAAAGGCATCCTCGGAGTACATAATTCCCCCCCTCTTCCGGACCTCGGCTTACAACGCAGCGCAGAGCGATCGCCTTCTCATATCCGACCCGAAAGCAATACAATACATATACAACTCGGGATACAATATCCGGAAGCAGGGTTTCAGGAGCGAACTGATGCGCGTGGTCACAGGACCGGGTTTAGCTTGGGCAAATAGTACGTCTATGCCGAACTTCCATGTTTTCCTCCAAAATGACGCGAGCTAGACGAAATCCATCGACGCCAGCGCAAGGTCAACTCCCCGGCATTCGGCACCAACGAAATCCGCTCTTATGTGCCTATTTTTGCGGCATACGCGAGCGTAAGTATTTACATCATCTCATTGGGCAAGTAATCTAACTCCTTTTCAGAAGGTGGGTTGACCACAACACCTAGTTCCCGTCACCGACATTGGGATCAGCTTTCTACCCAGTGGAAAGAACTCTTAGCGTTGGATGGGTCGGCCGTGGTTAACACGCCCCGTTGGTTCTCTCGGTTCTTTCTCGATGTCATTGGTGAAGGTACGCTAATCTTCTTACTGTTGAGACGACTTAAAATTAATGTCGCCTGATTTTAGTTGCCTTTGACTACCAATTCAACGCAACAGACGACGAGGATGATCCCTTCGCGATCGCCCTTTCCAGCGTTGCGTTCGTCGTAATCAATATCCGAATTCTTGCAATTATTCACCGTTACCCCACAGCCCGGGGTTGACCGTACCGAGCAAGCCAGCGATATTCATTCTCGCGCTAGTGGAGTTCCTGCCCCCCAAATTGATCCAACTCTTCATGGAATACGCGCCTGTCAAGGCTCTGCAGAACAGCCGTCGCGTAAACCGCATCGGCGTTGGCGTAGCGAAAGACCTCGTCGACGAGAAAGCGGAGGCGCTTATCGCCGGCAAAGGCAAGCGAGACATCATGAGTTTGCTGGGTGAGTGGCAGCAGGCTCCCTCTCGTGCCAACAACTGACTAGACACATTCCAGTCAAGGCGAACGCTTCGGCCAATCCGCGCATGAACCTCTCCGAAACTGAAATGCTCGCACAGATGCAGTGCGTGTTCTCTCTATAGACAGTCACTGGAACTGAGGTAATTCTTCGCAGAACGATAATGCAAGCGGGACATGTATGAATACTAGCACTTGACATTTGGCCGATATTTAATTGACCTACAGGAAACAACTGCGAACACTTTGTCTTGGACCATGTTCGAACTTACTCAACATCCCGACGTACAAAGCAAACTTCGCGCCGAGATCCAAGCGACTGAAAGCGCCATGCGCGCCCGGGGTGCAACAGAGTTCACGTATGTGGACTTTGAAGCAATGCCATACACGGTCGCTGTTATGAAGGAAACATTGCGGTTCCACCCCGTGGCGTAAGCTATGCAGCACTCCCTTATGATATGGTCCGAGCTGACCCGAACGCGTATTCAGATATAGTAGCTTCCGCGAAGCAGCGCGGGACGAGGTCCTACCGCTTTCAACGCCTATTGTCACAAAGTCCGGCAAAACGATCACGGAACTCCCGATCCCGAAGGACATGATCCTTGTCATATCGAATGCCGGATACAACAGGCTCGTTTTCAATTAATATCGTGAAGACATGCATCCTTATTTTTGTTTCTGTTCAGAAACACCGATGTGTTCGGACAGGATGCGCAGGTTTTCAACCCAGAACGTTGGTTTGATGGTACGGTGCAGACGACGACCAGTGTCGGTGTCTATGGAAATTTGTATGGCACCCGTTCTCTTTTCCGGCAGGAGAGTCCTAATTTACAACCAGGATGACTTTCGGGAGCGGACATCGCGCCTGTATAGGTAAATAAATCCAGACGCATCTTTGCAGTAATAACAACTAACCGCTCGGCATTTAGGCTGGAGAATTGCGTACGTTTCAGCATAACACACGCTGATTATCCTTTTTCACTGAAATTTCAACAGCGTATATGAATACCAAGCGTTCTTGGTCGAACTGGTGAAGAATTTCGAGTTTTCGATGGACCCCTTCCTGTCCGACAAGGTCCGCCGTGAACCAGGCGTAGTAATGATACCCACAATCTCCGGAGAACTCATGAAGGGACCCCAACTACCTATTACCATCAGAGCGGTTGATGTGCTTTAGTTGTTACTTGATTTGTGCATTGCTTGGAATTTGACTTCATTTTTGGACCGCGAGTCGGCAGGAAAGAATAGTGTGTGTTTCAGGAGCCATATTTTACTTGAACGGGGGCTTTTAATGGTAACTTCGAAGATCCTTGGCTACCAGCAGTATTAGTTGGGCAGTAAAGGTTCCGCGCGGTTGTTGCGAATGGGAAGTGGTCGCCGTGTCCTTGCTGGGAAACATGTCGTGCGAATAGGATTAGGACGCGTGTGGGGAGGTTGCGACAAAGACGACGAGGAAAGCTGTCGGACGGATGGGTGGGACGAGCGGGGATCCTGTTGGAGGGGGAAGGATGGGGTCACTGGGGAGGAGGACATGTCCGTGTGGTAGTATTTGTAGCGGAGGGCGACGGAGGTTGGGATGCCAGCAGTATCGTTCATCGCATATTTTATGGTGGACGGTGAAAGCAGGAGGAGGTTGGGAGGAGGAGTTCAACACGATCGCTCCCACGCTCCTCAAATATCAACACCGCATCAGGAAAACTGAGGCATGTACCTATGGAGCTATCCAGCCACTATGAGCCCCTATGAAAAAAGGATGTAGCTATGAGTTGCTGGATAGTGCTGGATAGTGCTGGATAGCGCTGCATAGGTTCATAGCTGGCCACAGCTGCGGTTTTCCTGATGCGCGTAATTACCCGAGACACCGTCGCGTGCTTGGAATCGCGTGACGGACATTTTGTAAGTCTGGGACTTGCAATATGTCTTGGGTTGTGTCACAGAGGAGGTAAATTCTTGAACAGCAAATGTAACGCCACACGTGCACGGGAAGCTAGTAGTGCGCGACTCTCTTCCAAGTTCCAACTGGGAAAAATGACATTCTTGGCACGATCAGTCGAAGTCGACTCGGAGAGCATAATGTGTATCAAATATCAGTGAGCGTGAGAGCGTGATCGCTCTGTGGGCAGTAAACTAGCAGTAATGTGGCACATATACTGTGCAAAAATTACCCGATTACATCGGTCAGCTGCAAACAGGGATTTTGCAAGGGGCTGTCGGGTTTCGAAATAAGGATATCGGGTCGAAATGTTTTTTTTCGACCCTCCCCGAGACCCCTCTCTCCGTACTCGTTCCATATAGGGAAGGAGGTTCCCACCCCTAGCGGCGGGCCGCGGCCCGAGTCATGTGCAGATTCACCGCCACCTGATGGACAGCTTCCAAAAGCGGTTGATATTATGATGAGTGATGTTCCCAGGGTGTTCCGCGAGGGTTAAATGTGTCTCCAGTCTTGAATCTAATATCCTAGGCTTCACCTCTCAGAATTCTGTGTTGATTTCTGGAGTATATTCCATGTTGTGGGCCCCGAATTGCTCCCGAAGCTTTTTTCCCCACCAATAGACCTTTCCCAACCCATGGATACTGGTTCTGGAGGGGTTGTACCCCATTCAAAATATCGGGTAAAAACTTTTTTTCAGCCCTCTGGGGGACCCCTCCCCCTAACCCTATATCCGAAATTTTAATCCCGACAGCCCCTTGGGATCTGGTGGACAACTTTGTACTAGAAATTGTTGACATCTTTCACGGGTGTATGCATCTCTCACCCAGGCTTGCAACTGACTTTTAGACTACATATGCAGCTCGATTGCATCTGTTTTGGACTTGGTCTGAAGAAATTTCGTATGATGGAACTGATGCCAACAATGATGATATTCCTGATCCCGAAGTCCAGATATAGAAACTACTGCATATCTGAAGGTGTAGGGGATGGAAACCATGTCATTTTACTTCAGAATATCAATAATGGTTCATTTAAAGCGTGAGGTCCACTTCACAGGAAATATTTCAACTTGCACAGGGTAGAGGTGGAAATTGCAACATATAACCTTGAATTGTCTTTTTCTGATGGACTTAAACTTCATATGTTATGCCAAGGCACCTGGGGGAAGATTCCCCTAGTATAAAGCTTACAGTATCCATCCGAAAAGTCTCGGGACCCCTAAAAAAGCAGAGGACTCGATTCTCTTGTTTTGCCGAACGTCGACAGTGATGCGATCAATACCATCAATCCATCCCATCAACCCGTTTGAGCACGTAAGCGACCTGTACGTTGTCAGCAAAATGTAAACTAGAAGTAAGAATCCAGTTGTAAGTTGTACATAGAAACCCTGTGAAAAAAACGATGAATTTTTGCACGGTATATCGCCCATACAGTAAGGACAAAGTAACGACACATACATGTCATTTGTGCTGACAGCCCCGGCTCCAAAATACTAGTAGATAATAATATTGACAGTGCACAGATGCATAATGTGTATATCTTGATTGTACATTTACAATTATCCTTCCGATTTTAGAACCCCAAGCAAGTGGAATAGCGAATAGCGAACACCGGAAGTGCCAGGTAACTTCACAGCCACTGCCAAGGCCCCATAGTCTCCCGTAGTCAGACCATAAATCAAATGAGGATTTTTTTTTTTTTTTTGGAGAGTGGAAAAATCTTGATTATGGTCTGATTTCAGTCGCGCCTCCGTAACCGTAGGTCGAGGTTCGGCCCAATCGGGAAACTATTGCCCGATGGAGAATCCGCTCAATCGGGACTTTTGCCATCACTCTGCCATCACTTGTCGCGGCACGTCGACATCCACCAGCAGTCTTGGTCGCGTCCCTCCGATGAATACAGTCATTCCATGGTCCTTGCACCACATTTTTTTTAATTCCCATTTTTCATCTTAAATGGGATTTTTTGATGAAATCAAGTATACATATCAACGATATAGCTATGTAAACCTTGGTGCTGCAAAAATATTCAGGAGAAACGACCGGTTTTTCAACATATTCAGGCCAATCTTGCAGGGCACATTTTCAGTCATCACTGGTCCTTGCACATCGGCACAAAGCCAGCCAGTAATTCATGTTCTAAGCAAAGGGAGGCCCATATCTGAAACAGATAACATTCCTGGTCCCTCATATGTTGTCACATGAGCCCGGATTGTCCTTACCTGTTCCTCTCACTCAAATCTTAACTTCAACCCATTTAGCTGTAGACCTCATTGTATCCACCACTTCTTGTGTTCTTTTCTTCTTTTTTTTTTTCATGGAACCTCTTCCTAGGCCTCATACTACATTTTCATCCTGGTTATGAAATATTTGGGTTTGTTTGCACCTCACGTGAACATGATTCAGGATGGATTTCTTCCTCCTTGATGTCCCGGCCACCCAATGGCCTCAGATTTTTGTGGAGCACAGATATCATTCAGAATTATGATTTGACATCCTCAACATATTTTTGGGGGTCTGCCTTCAGGTGAAATTCAATGATTGATGTGAATTTGGGCCATATTGCCATAATTGTACAACCATCAGATACCCGAAGGGCTTGAGAAAAATGGAGAATGTGAAGGGCACACATATGAAGGGATCCACTTGAAATACTGGGCCAAAAACATATTTTTTGGGCCCAGAAAGAAATCATGTGCAAGGACCAATGATTGTGCAAGGACCATGGAATGACTGTATGGGTGAAGGATCGTCTCAATGGATGGTACCACACCCCCCACTGCCGGAACCCTATCTCATCCAGCATGGACACCATGACTATGTGTAGTCCCGCTACACAATTCTTCTCGAGAGCTCCCACTACCCCGGCGAACAACAGGATGTATGGGAGTAGCGAGACTGGTCCTATCACTTCCTTGGACATTGATACCCCTAAATATGGGGTGGCTACGCATGCTGGCGGCAAACGGCGGCGCAACTCCCACTGTATCAATCAAGCCAGCGCCAATATTGATGAAAATATTCCCCCGACACCATCAAATTCATCCCTAAAAAGCGAAGCAATTAGCACAGCCAGTGCTCCAGAACAAGAAATCTGCCAGAAGAAGTCATGGCATGGCCATGAGCGCGTGGATGTCATGGTCGTGTCTGAGCTTATGTGGTGTTGTTTGCCAGTCACATGTTTTATTTAACTCCGAAACCCGACCGCCGGTATTAACCCATCAACAAAATCTAGACTAAAGGCCCCAGATAAAGCTGATCTGAACATAACTTTGTCATAAGTAGTGTATCTCCATCCGTTCAGCTAAAAAAAAAACCTGGATAGAATTGGAACGACAGCTGTAGATCGTGGGTTCAGTCCCTTGGACAGAGTTAGCTTCAGAAAGTTTCGTATGAATAATCTAACATGTAGCTGTTGAGCATTGGCACAGGATCTGAGGAAACAACACAAACCATCAACTTTACGCGATGCACATCGGTGTCCAAGTGCTCCACGGTAGAAACAAGGACACCAATTTTGCCCGCAGTCATACGCACATCCACAGCGATGTTTGTGACTTACGGAATGTGAGCAAAGGTTAGGAGGAAAGGCAAGGGACCCACCGAGAACATACATTAGCCAGCGCCCCGTCGAGCACATTGTTCAATTGGACGACATGGTCCTTCACCTGGTTGGCGAATATCCAGGGGGCCAGGCGCCGGCGGGGTTTTCCGAGGCATGCAAGGTAGGCCTGGATGTCCTCGAGGGTGCTGCAAAAATATCAGACAAAGTCCAAATGAAAATATGAAGACCTCACAGCTTTATAGCCTCGAGCGCGTTCCCGTGATTGGCCACTACCCGTCCATTGCAAACGCACGGTTCACGATGGACGTTGTCACGGCGCTCACATGGTCCGCGAACTCAACGGCGGCGGCATGATTGCTTTTATACACTAAAATGCCCGATCAGAAGCATGGTCAAGTTCTGGTCACGATGGTGTTACTGTACCCATCTGTAGAGGTGAAACCAAATTTGAACCGTGACTGAAACGAACGGGTTGAAACGAGAAACGGGCTGGCCGTTATGCGTGACATCCCGTAAATCTTGAAACGGCCGGCTCGGGAGTACTGTATTTCTTCATTCAATCCGACCAGGGGGGTGACATATGACTGAAATTACTGATTCGACCATTCGACCACAGCCGAAATTTCGTGTGACAGAAGCGGAAATTCCGACCATGGGAACGAAAATTTTGATTTCACCCATCACAGACGCGATCTTGAGCAAATTTGGAGGGGTTGTGATGAAAATGGCATTCGACCAACGGCTGGGTTACACGTGACAAAATACCGAAATTCGCCATCAACCAGGGGCTGGGTGACATGTGACGGTCAAATTGAATGAAAAAATACAGTAGTACAATTTTCTCTACACCAAATGCCTCCGAGACCATCTACAGGCCCGCCCCAAGCACTTATTGTACGCATAGATTATCTGCAGAATCTCATATCCCATTTACCAACTACGCTTCCACTCGACCCTCCCGATTCTTTGTATCAGTTTTACCTTGACGAGGATCATGTCGCCGACTGTGGCGCAGTCTTTCCAGTTGCGGGATGTGCTCTGGAGCTCTCCTTTGAAACCTGGAAAAGGGACAATGTTGTAAGATTCAAGGAGCAATGGCTTAGCGTCTGCTGATGACAGCGAGGACATTTGGGCTTACATCGACAAAGGGGTTCATTGGGATCAAGTCAACACGGAGGCGGACATCAATTGACCGAATTTCTGACACAGAAAAATGTAATTTGGCAGTGAGAAATACATAGGTAGCTTGGAATCTCTTCTTCACCCACTCTCTGGGCAGAAAATGAATTTTTTGAAGTGCTTTTAGTGTCACGGTTTTTCAGTGAAACGGCACCCCCGTTATGTGTTACATCCCCGGAAAACTGAAACGAAACGCCCCCTCCATGATGTGATACGTTTCACCTCTACAGATGGGTACACCACTGTTTAGGGTGTCGGGTTGAAAATGAGCCAGCATTGATTTCCCCGTGAAATGCCCATTAATTGGCCCAGATCCATGCTCAAAATGATGTCTGAGAACTTACAATGATTTCTGCCTCAACTGATGTCAAAAATGAGTGGATCAGCTTAGGTAGTTTTCATGACGAGCTGAGATCAGATGTGCTCAAATTTGATGTCACGGCAAGGTAGTTCCCCAGAGTTCCCCCCACCTCGAATCGATGTTGAAACATATGACAAACTAAGGTCCCGGATTTTTCTAGCTATTTTTCTGTGGAGTTCCTTCTTTCAACTCTCTTTTGGCTCTATGTCATGTTTTTGGTATATCTGATACAGTTATATGTTTTCCTTGATGTCTGTACATCCTCACATCCTCCACGCTGCGGTCTCAGCCGGTCTGGGGCATCACTTTGCGAATGAGATCAGTCTGCTCATAGTAAGTCTGAGTTACACTGTAGGTCATGTCTTCGTCCATTCTCCCACAGCACTTTGGCGGAGTTGGTTTATTTCATTTATCCAATTTCTGCTTGCTTTCGTTGTCCTCTTTGGCTTGTGTTCGAGGATAATTCTATTCAGAAGCCCGGTTGCAGGCGGAAACCCCCCCTTATATAGAAACCCAGTTGTTAATATTTTTTTGAGGGAGGGTTTCTCGCTTAGCATCGCCGGCCATCAATCACCCGGCCGCATGTGCCGAGCCCTGCCGAGATGTCGCCGGCCTTACCGCCTCTCTTTTTGGTCTGATTCATCTGAGGTTCCATTTCAGTCAGTCAAGCGAAACAAAGCAAAATGTGAATTAAAGTTGCAATTTCTTGCAAAATTCAAGTCTAGAGATAGTACAGCCACTCGGTAATAGCAGCACCACTTCACAGGCTCACGACAAGTCGCCTGCGCCCGTCGCCTCAGCAGAGTCCACTGTCAAGATACTGGGCTTTCACCGATGCAGCTACAACTCAACATCAATATTGTTTTTGCTGGTACCTTGGCATGTATTGCAGTACTGCATTAGATGTGATGGCTGCCAGTGACACAGATAGATCAATACAATCTGTACCCAGCTTGCCAATATTCTCTAGTGAACTCAGTGGAATTGAATTTTGGCCGAGTTGCCAGAGTTGCAGGAGTCGGGGCCCGGCACTGTCAAAAGTCAACAACCGGGTTTCTGTATAGACTCTATTTTTAGACAGGGGGTTTCCGCCTGCAACCGGGTTTCTGAATAGAATTATCCTGTGTTCAAATCTTATTGGTCGTGTTTATTTTTTATATTTCCTCTTTAGGCCCCAGCCCCAGCTCGTCGACGTCGATTCGAGGTCGAAATCACACTGTATCCCGTGTCAAGTTCCCCGCCTCAATTCAACCCTGGCTCATTTACCACAATTTGACCTCAATTTGAGCCCGGATCAAGGTCACACTCTCCCACCTGGGGCCCAGGTCGCTGACAAAATGGTGGTGATACAGTACCTTCGCTCTCTCGCATATTAACACTGTGATTCCAACCACGGATTTCAGGACATTGAGCACGGGCGCCTCACAGATGGTGCCTGCCGCACGGGTGCTCAGGGAAACGAGTTCCAGAACACATTCGCTGTGCGATGTCACTGTGTTCAGCCTGCAGTTAAGGTATCCCCCATCCACCCTCGACAAATGTCACATGTTATCTCCTTATCCGGCGAAACAGAGAAAAATAATAATAATTGGAACCACTAGGGACATTAGAGCAAATCACTTCAACCATATTACGGGAATACATACAAGGCATCCATAGAATTAAATCTGGGTCTCCTCGGCACTCGTGTGTTGAGGAGTTGCACCGTTAAGCAAGCCATGTCAACTCCCATCAACCGCGATCAATTTATGATCTGAACCAATGCTGCTGCCCAAATTGCTAACTCCTCAGCACATGAGGACTTGGTAAAGCTGAATATTATTTCATAGGTTCTTTGCCTCTATTTCTGCAATCTGGTCGAAGTGATTTGCTCTAATGTCCCTAGTGGTTCCAATTTTTTTTTTTTTCTCTGTTCCGCCGGATAAGGAGATAACACGTGACATTTGTCGAGGGTGGATGGGGGATACCTTAGAATTTGGTGATCTAGGTCGCCTGGCTACGGCGCCAGCTGAGGCCCTTGGAGGTCATTAGATTTGACCAATTCTAGACCAGTAGATGTGCCTCGCCCCAGTTTTGCTGGCTCCGCCTTGCTAGCTCTCTCCCTCTTTCCACCCCTGCTCTGCATTCATCCACATCCTGTTGTTATTACCGCCGGAATGGGCCCACCGCCCACAGGATTCAGTTCTCGCCTATCGTCTTTAAACTTTCTTAATCACTCACATCAAAATTAAACTTTAAATTCAGATGTGCGCAAGACTTTGTTTCATTGCAAACGTCCCAAAAAAAAGAAAGAAAAAAAAAAAAAAAAATTGTGTGGAATTTTGGGACACCGTGGACCTGGAGTCGAAGACACATGGTGGGACCAAGTTTTGAGTGTTTGAGAGCAGAGGAACCCACAGGGGGGCAGGGGGACATGGAGCGCGCCGGTGCATACTGCAGCGAGTGGCGGTAACAGGTAAAGCCGCCACCTGATCCGAAATCAAACATGTAGCCGGACATCAAACATTGATCAAACACGTCGAATTTTTGCATTGATTCAGCTTAGATATGAGTAGTTATTCTACCGTTGAATATTCCCAAAACTTGACTCTGAGCTCCCGGCCATACGGAGCGTCGCCCACAGTGGGATAAGTGCTGCTGATTTTCGGGCTCTGGGAATTTCCGAATTCGGCAGCACCGGCATCGAGTGCCGAAGCCCGGGAAGCCCGACCAACACCCGACGCGGCGCGGAACACCCCGCTCGCTGTTTCCCACGGTGGGCGGGCAGCTCTGATTGCCATCAGAGGCAACCGCTAGCCCCTGATATCACATATATAATGTTGGACTTCACAAATATATATGGTGCCAATTTCACATATATGATGTTTTTGGTTTCAAATATACTCACGACCACCTCAAATATGCTACGGGCGGTTACGTATGGGATACAGGCGGCAAATAACTGATTTTACTGCTCTGTTGAGACTTCACCTATGGTTTTCAACACTAATATATGGTGATGAATTATTTTACAAAACGAACAGCATAGGATTCAGACTATCCCCACCTCTTCTCTCAACTTCTCAGCCTTTTTCGAATCCCTGAGGAATTTGGGAGAGCCCGTTCCCTACAAGCGATGCACGAGCTTGAAAGACACTTAAGCGCTTCCAGTTGCCAAGTGCCAGCGAGGGCCCAAGCGCCGGTAACGAATGGCCTCGAATAGCTCGATCGATGGACTGAAAATGAACCCAACTCTTGAACGAGGTTCTGGGAACGCATTCAAGGACTCCTTTGCATCCTTGAACGTCAGCACTCGAGCCTTGAAACCAAGAAGGATCGAGGAGAGGTTTTGCTGCTCATCTTCCAAGTTCCCCTTCAAGCCGTGGAGAGTACAAAATTTGCAACGACACGGGTGCTATACTCTTGATATATTGGATGTCCAGAGCTATTCTGGACACACCGCGCAACGCGCAACTCACTCTACTCTTCCAGTGACCTCTATGGTCAGTCTCTTCCTCGGGTTAATGTTGTCGCTTCAACTTCGAATTATTGTCTACATCCTGATTACAACAGGCTGCTGTGGCTTCACCAGCTCCCCGCGGTGAGCTAGCCGTCGATTTCTTCTGGACCGAATATTTGACCATCACACCGCACAGATTCTTCTGCTTCGATCCCTGCTGCGCCGGCAGAATCCCGCAGCGTCTTCGTTGCCGCAACAGATCCAAGCATCATATATGGTCCTCCACCTGGGCAATGGCCACAGCTTCATGCTCATCTGGCACCATCATGGCACCTCTAATCCGGCGCCTATTATGGTAGCTACAACTTCCTAGACAGTTTTCGATCGGCTCCTTTTTCTGTGAGCTCACATATGTGAAACAACATTTGGGTCATCCGAGGATCCAGATTCCGTGGGGGTCCCTTCCAACTGCCCTTACGGCTGGTCTAAAATGGGCTTGAGTGGGACAGACCATCCCTTGGACATTATGGTCAAGGGTGCCAACAGTGCGACGGATCTCAGTTATTTGGGAATTGGGAGTTTCGTGTATGTTTTCACTGTCCGAATATTATACCGCTGGCGATATCGTTGTTACAGGTTCATTGAACCTGATTCCAGCGGCCCGCTCTACCTACGGGCCTGCCAGTGTCCGATGTTAGCATTTATACTAGTTCCGCGCCGTCCCCAACCAGCACAGTCCCGAATCCCAGTGCCTCTGGAAGCACAGACTCCGGTCACCAGGGTCTCAGCGCGACAGACACAATCACCATCGTCATGCCTATTATCGGAGGCATAGCAGGTGTAATTGCTATTATCGATGGAGTGTACCAGTGCAGGAAATGGCAACAAGGAAGAAGAAAATCCAAATTATCCAATCCGGTTCAGGGGCGATAGAAACAGTGCTAGCAGGCTAGGCTGGTGTGTCAAACAAGGAGACTGCTACATCTTTAATAAACAACTGTCACGGACCGCACAATCTCTCACTTCCCTCTTATCTTGGACCTATATAGGGATCTGATTCAAGCACCTTTTGGAGGCCATATTTCGGCCGCTTGAAAACCTCTGTCTCTTCACTCTTGAAAAAATGCAACTGAACAAGGTTGTACATAAGTACCATTGATATATCGCACAACAAGTCCGTCCCTGCCCGCTCTTTCCCTCGAACGGGTCCCTTCCAGACCTTAGGGGAGGCGGCAGGTTTGCGGCAAGTGCAGTTTGATGGACTTAAACTCCGCTTACCCGCCGGCAATGCCGCCGGTCATTGATCCCGGTTTTGATCCCGGCTTTCCCCAAACACATACTTTCACGATCGGACCCCCCCGTGCTTAAAAATGAATTACTGAAGACACGGGTTGAGGACCTTCCGGCTTCGGAGGGCCTCCCGAAGCTCTTTTCTCCACCAATAGACCTTTCCTAACCCATGGATAGTGTTTCTGGAGGGATTGGACCCCATTCAAAATATGCGGTAAAAAGTTTTTTTCAGCTCTCTGGGGTATTTTGAAATTTTAATCCCGACAGCCCCTTGTAAAAACCTCCGTCTTTTCACTCTTGAAAAAATGTAACTAAACAAAGTTCTACTATATACCGTTGATATATCGCACAACAAGTCCGTCCTGCTCTTTCCCTCAAACGGTCCCAAGACGGTCCTTCCAGATCATGCCGAATGATTGCCGAATGATCGGAGCCATCATACTTCGCATCTCTGACCACTCCTGAGTTTCCGCCTCAGGCCCCTATCCGGATTTAGGCATTATTCTCGGCAGCCTCGGCAGCCCATCAGATTCATCAAACTTCCCTGTCAAACGATCAAACGATCACGACAAATACCTCTCCTTCCCCTTCTCCATTCTGCGAATTTATGGCCTAGCACCGGTCAGCATGTTGACCCCACAGTGGTAGTCAGCTGCCTGACCCTTCACATGCCCGTCGCTTTTACATCGGTGCGCCTTTTGGCTTTCTTTGACACTTCATCATTTGATCCGATCACGTCACTCCCACTGCCTCCGCGCTCACAACTTTCGAGTGCAAGGACGTTGAGAAAGGTTGAGAGCCGCTTTCTTAGTTCTGGTCCATCCTCAGGTAGTATATCATCAGCCTTACAAAACACAATGAAATCCTCACCAAAAGTCAATGCATTTGCCGCCGTGGAAGCCTTGAACGGGTCTGAAGGATGTTTGATGGAGTCCGAGGCTGCCGAAAATAATGCCTAATCGATAGGCCTGAGCGGAAACTGAGCGAGTATCTCTGACCAATCTCTGAGTCTCTGACCCTTCTATTCGGCTGGTCTCGACCACCGTCACTGGCGTTTCTAGAACTCGGGAATTCAAGCTTCCGACGGCAATCGACGACCGTGACTATATTATGTGCTAGTACTAGTGCTTATCGCGAATCTCGAACATGCTAGGCTGATGGGCTGAGTCAATTCTCACTGGTCAATTCTGCCAGGCTCATCTCTGATCCGCGCCTGAAATTCGGCCTTGGCCCCGGGCTAGGGAACTCTCTCCAGCGAAGAGTTAACTCCCCAGCATTTGGTACCAACGAAGCCCGCTCCTATGTGCCCATTTTTGTGACATACGCCAGCGTAGGTCTTCACATTGTTTCATTGGGTAATCTGACTCCTGTTCAGAGTTGTTCAGAAGGTAAGTTGACCACAACACGTATTTAGTTCCCGTCGCCGACACTGGGATCAGCTTTCTATCCAATGGAAGGAACTTCTAGCCACGGATGGGTCGGCCGTGGTTAACACGCCGCGCTGGTTCTCTCGGTTCTTCCTCGATGTCATCGGTCAAGGTTCGCTAGTCTTCTGTAGTCTTCTGACTATTGAGTCCACTTTTTAAAATTAATCCTCCTTGATTTTAGTTGCCTTTGACTACCGATTCAACGCAACAGACCACGAGGATGATCCTCTTGCGACCGCCCTTTCTAGTGTTGTGTTCGTCGTAATCAATACCTGAATTCTTGCACTTATTCATCGTTATCGCACAGCCCGGGGTTGGCCGTACCAAGCAAGACAGCAATATTCATTCTCGCGCTGGTGGAGTTCCTCGCCCCAAATTGATTCAGCTCTTCATGGACTACGCGCCCGTCAAGGGTCTGCAGAACAGCCGTCGCGTAACCCGCATTGCCGTTGGAGTAGCGAAAGACCTCGTCGACGAGAAAGCCGAGGCACTTATCGCGGGCAAAGGCAAGCGAGACATTATGAGTCTGCTGGGTGCATGACAGCACGATCCCTCTTGCTTCTGGGATTGATTGGTATTGTAGTCAAGGCGAATGCTTCAGCTAATCCGCGCGCGAACCTCTCCGAAACTGAGATGCTCGCACAGATGCAGTGCGTACTTTTTCTATAAACAGCCACTCGAGCTGAGGTAATTCTGCGTAGAACGATAATGCAAGCCGGGCATGTATGAGTACTTCCACTTTACATTTGGGCGATATTTGATGGACCTGTAGGAAACAACTGCGAACACTCTGTCCTGGACTATGCTCGAGCTTACTCGCCATCCCGACGTACAAACAAAACTTCGCGCAGAGATCCAAGCGGCCGAAAGCGCCATGCGCGTCCGGGGTGCCACAGAGTTCACATATGTGGACTTTGAAGCGATGGCCTACACTGTCGCTGTTATGAAGGAAACATTGCGGTTCCACCCGGTGTCGTAAATCATCCAAGATTCCTTTATAATATGATCCAAGCTAACCTGAGGGTGTGTTCAGAATCAACAGCGTCCGTGAAGCCGCGCGGGACGAGGTCCTGCCGCTTTCAACACCTATTATCACCAAGTCCGGAAAAACGATCACGGAGCTCCCGATCCCGAAAGATATGATCCTCGTGATTTCGAACGCTGGATACAACAGGCACGTTTAAAATTAATTCGTAAACGCGTGCATTCTAATTTCTGTTGCTGTCCAGAAATACCGACGTGTTTGGACAGGATGCGCACGTTTTCAACCCAGAACGTTGGCTTAACGGCACGGTGCATACGACGACCAGCGTGGGTGTCTATGGAAATTTGTATATCTCCCAATGTTCGAACTGCCAGAAGAATACTAATTTACACTTAGGATGACTTTCGGGAGCGGTCATCGCGCCTGTATCGGTAAACGGCCCCCAAATGTGCCTGTAAATAAAAGCTAACCGCTCGGCATCTAGGCTGGAGATTTGCGTACGTTTCAGTAAAACGTACGCTGTTTATCCTTTTTCGCTGAAATTTCAACAGCGTATATGAATACCAAGCGTTCTTGGTTGAACTGGTGAAAAATTTCGAGTTTTCGATGGAGCCTTCCCTTTCCGATAAGGTCCGCCGTGAACCAGGCCTAGTGATGATGCCCACCATCTCCGGAGAACTCATGAAAGGGCCCCAGCTACCGATTACCATCCGCGCGGTCGATGCGCTTTAGTTGTTGCTTGATTTGTGCATTACTTGAAATTTGAATTCCTTTTTGGACTGCGAGTCATGTTCACATATGCAGGCAAGAATAGTGTGTGTTTCAATTTGCAGTTATCTTTTTACTTGAACGGGGACTTTGTAACTTCGAAGATCGCTCTCGCGTCCGTGGATGACGGCGCGGGTCTGAACCTAAACGTCATTATGAAAGTTTTCGGCTCTGTTAATACGTTCTTCGAAATAAAATTTGACCTCACGAGCGACCGTCTTGGTTTCAGAAACGGGTGTCGTCGCTAGGCAAGTCGGTCTTATATGCGAAGACCCGGGTCTGTCGCAGTGTAGTGCAGCGTGCTGGCGGAATTATCATGTTGGTTTGCGTACATCTCAGGGACAGTGCTGACCTTCATCTGATTCAGTTTGTGACGATGAAAGAGAATTGTATTTATGTTCATGCTGCTCAACATCATCCCCGACTCACCTGTTGCAGATATTTGGCTAGGATGTTTCGTTGTGCTGGCGAGATGTAAGCCTGCCTACCCCATTCATATCCGCTGCTCATGATTCGCCAGTGTTTTCTAATTCCCTGCTCGCGAGGTAAGCCCAACTTCTCAAAATTAATTGGATTAGTCTAAACTCCCGTTCCACTCTCCGCGCGATGAAACAAGATACCATCACTATGGCATCTTGCACCACGGGTCTGACAGTGAGTTGGCTGCATCCTTTCATAATTGAGATAGAACTGGTCGTGTCCAGTTTGCCCCTGCGAGCGGTGTTCATGAGATGGACATGACTAAGCTTAGGGGAGATACATTCCAGGATTCGAGCAAAACCATGGCAACATAATTATGGTTGTTCCGGCAGTTAGACTTCTAGCATATTGGGTAGTATAGCATTTATTGTTCGTTATACGGTAACGTGTTCCCGTTGTGCGGCCAGAAACAAGTTCGCATTTGGCGTAAATTACCCGCGCGAGGTCATGGTATATTCCGATAGGCGCCTAGAATGTGGCGACACAAAAACATGCGCCAGACAGTGCTGGTGCAATTAAACGTAACGTGGGTCCAACCGTGGGAAATGCTGCCGGCCAACTCGGAGCCGGGCGGCGCACCGCTTCCGCCGATTTTTCATGGCTGCGTGAGATCGTGGCTTGTCCCGAAATACGCACGCATTTCGTGTGGTTCACCGGCGCCAGAGGTCACTGAACATACCGAGGGGCCCGCTCAACGTGGTGAGACGACATCTTGCGCCAGACCGTTGGCGAGAGGTGACGCTATACTTGTATAGATGGAGCTATATAAATGTAGATGCGGAACACAGTAGCTCGAGAGTTGAGCAGACGAGGATGCAGCAGGTAAAGGGTTGGCGCCATAAAAATGCAATCGGATCCATGACATCAGCCGAAGGCACAAGCATCGTTCGTCCTGTTCGCCGCCTGGCGGGAGTAGAAATGCGAAGTCTTAGGACTTTGCATTTTATTTCCACGCGGTGGTATCTCGACTGTATCGGCGGGCGATGGACGCCCCATTTGAAGAGGAGTGGCGGCCTCGCTTCGTCCGGACTTAAGATGCTGCACGGACAAGAGATAGAGGCGGAAGCTCCACCGGAGAAAAAATAGCAACTTCGAGCGCGATGCAGCTATTTGGTCCATAGCGACTTGCCGTAAAATAGCCGACCAGGGCCCCAGTTAATTGGCCAGGCAAACCTTATTATTGGAGATGACCCGAGCAGCATTGACGATCTTCCGAGACACCGGTACCTTGCGTTTTGCAATGTGTTCCCCGTTCCAGCAGTTTCCGGTAGCAATTTACGGTAGCTGTAGATGTCGCAGACAAGTGCTGGGCCGCCTCGGGTACGGCTGACAGTGTTGGAGACCCGAACTCAAACGTCCTGCGACGCGTCTCCGCGCACCCGTCCTCTAAGTCGTTGATACGGCAGGTTGAATGTAAGTTAATGTCACCTTCGTCGCAAATAGCGAGACATAAACATGCCTGGCTAACCGATAACTTCCAGCCTGCGAGCTTTGGCACCGAGGGCAAGACCAGATATGAAAGAAGAAGAAGAAAAACGATGCCACCAAGCACCAGCACCAACGCCACACCGCCGGAAGTCATTGGAGGACCAAATCTTACCCCCCGATCCAGATTCCGCCCGAGTGGTCCTTTGTCGGCTCGGTGAGTGGCATTTAATCTCCGAGCCTAGTAGAGACGCATGTGCTCACAAATGCCTCATAGTAGACATTGCCAGTCGTTGGCGCGGTTCAGTTCAGTCAAGGCCGAGAAATGAGACCTAATGGGACAGCCCAAAGGTGAGGAGTGACTTGATTCCAGAAGGCTCCCAGAGCGCAATCCATCCAATGAGAGAGCAGAATGAAGAGAGATGGTCTCGGAGTTGCGCCGGTTACCGGGAAGACTCGGGTGATGTGGCGGTGCGGTCTCCGACATTTTGACAGTCTGACTTGACGACTGGATCAACCTCCTTTGCCTCCAACCACGACGTGGCATCGACTCGGAACCCCCGCGCGCCACAGGCCGCGGGATGGACATCCCTCTTCAGAGGCTCATAGACCACGGATACACGTGCAGGCCAAACCGGCAGTGGCGTAGGCCCCCGACAAACCTCGCAATCAGCGAGAAGGATCAACCATGATCAGCAGCAGACCTGCTGCGTCGTAGACCCACGACGGACCTCGCAGTCAGCGAGAAGGATCGACTATGATCAGCAGCACAACCGCTGCGTCGCAGGCCACCGCGACACCCGAATGTCATCCGTGAAGGATCGATCCATGATCAACGGCACTACTGCTCGCAAACGGACATCATATACGTGCAACGCCAGACCGGCGAATGTCCCCCTCGCGCCATGGGACATCGATAGACTCTCACGACGGGGCCAGACGTACGAGGGGTGGTACGGGTCTGCCCGTGCCTCCTTATCCGCGTCTCACCCAGCGGGCGGCCTGGCGATGTCTTGCTGCTCCGTCGTAGAGGGGATATCAGGAGTTCCGGGACGACGCGGACAAATACGGAGGTCTTCAAACTGCCGAAGCCGGCCCCGCTGCGCTTGCACCTGTCGCTTGCGCACCGGGGTACGAGCGGCGACCTCGTTTTGGGCCGCTGTTGTCTCGGACAGCCATTCGATAAGAATGCAGAATCGTATAAACGATTACGCGACCACGCGAGATATTCAGAAACGGACGTATATAATGGACACAGTTCGCTGTTTTTCGGCGCGGCCTCACCACCTGCGCGACGGTTTCGGCGGGTGGTTCCCGACTCAGAGCTTCACCAGCTCCGCGCCCCCTGTGCGCGTTTCTTCGCGGGCGGTTCCCGGTCCTTTGGGTGCATGCATACTTGTACATGTGCACCCAATTGCTCTTATGGCGCGGGCTCTTCGCGTGCTCCGTTTGCCAGAGCTCCATAATTTTTGGGCATCTTTGTTCTCTTCGCGAGGACTGTCGTGTCGGTGTCGCGTCATCTAGGTTAGTTTAATTTCATTTTGCCCTCTTTCTCCCGCTCACTATTTATTCAAGGTTTCTGGTACGCACGTCTCACATCTGTTGTCGAACCATGTATTGTACATATTGCATTCAAGTAACGTAACACGATCTTTGCTATCAGGCTGCCCCACTCTCTTCGTACTGCGACTGTCTCATTGCCCGCACGTCATTCGGGAGGCTAAGATGGCGACGGTAGATCTACCGGAAGGGTTATCGGAAGCACCAATGGAATAACTCAATACTGACGGTATAGGTCCATTCCCCGGGAGCACTTGCGCCTAGACAGTCCCCGAACGGCACGCGGCCTTGTGTGCTTTCCACGCACTCTTCTGGCAGCTCCTGCTGCAGTAAACCGCCTGTACGCGATGCTCAGATCGCCTCGCTTCAGGCGAGCGGCCGATGGACACGTACGGTTACACATCCAGAGCAGACCAGGAGCTTCACCGACTCCCTCACGCCCGCCCGCCTCGCATTTCCGATGCAAAGGCCCGCCAGCGAGTCCGATCTTTGCTGCGTCCTCGATGCTCCTACGCCCGCGATGGTCGACGCCTGACGCGATGTAGTCGTCCACCGCTTGGTTCCACCTGCCCACGAGGTCCTTCCCGTCGATCTCGGACGTGGTGTTTACCCAGCCCGGGCTGCACCGCTTGAACAAACCAAACGGACATCAAGACGGCCGACATACCTCGGGAGATACCTAGTCTTCTCAGCTGCCTTGGCAAACGCGAGGTCGACCAGGTCGCCGGACGCGAGGATCTGAATCGTAGCCCTGAGGCACTCCAAGTACTTGCGCGCCCCTTCTTGCGTGGGAGCCAAGTCGCGCTGCTGCCTTGCTCGTGCTCTGCAATTGCGCTACGAACTCGGCGTGCTCCGCGGCGTCGGTGAACTTCATCGGGCAGATCCGTTGCTGCTGAAAGTCGAATTGGTCCTCGTCGTCCCAGAACTCGTGCCAGGTAAACGCGGCTTTTTTCTGGCAGCATTTTGCGTAGGTTTTGCGCGGGGTGCACGTACATATGTATTCGCCTGGGTGGGGTTGGCTCTGTGTGGCATTCGGAGAGGGGACGGCCGGAGGCGCATAGGCAGGGATGCGAGGGGCGGGGGATGGTGGAGTATTCGGATACGAGCGCCGCGAGTCGGAATTTATCTAACGGGTTGTTGAGCATATCGATGGGCAGCTTGTGTGGCAGAGTGCGTCGCGGGCAGAATGGTTTGCGCCATGGAGAATGAGGGCGCGGATGAGGTGCCAGGACCTGGTATAGCACGCGAGATGGAGAAGAGATACGCCGTTGTGCGTCTCGTCGGGGTCGGAGTGGTGATCGACGAGGAATAGGCAAACGCGCGTCACGTCTGTCTCGAATTTGGCGAAAAGCGGGGATCTGCGGTCGGGGTACTTTTCGTCGCGCATGTGGTCCTTGACTGTTAAGCAGCCTGTGTAGAGAGCGGAGAGCCCAAGACGGTCTTTGCAAGCGATAGGCACTCCGAGTCGGAGCCTCGCAGGCGAGAGGCAAGTCGCTGCGGAGTACAGCGAGATGAAGCCAGCTTCGGTCGAGGTCCGGGAAGTGATGAAGGCCGCCTTTGAACGAAAGAATCGAGCACGCGCTGTCGATGTGTTTCCCTGAGGATTTAGCGTGCATTTCTCCGGTGACGAGGAGGTGGCGCGCGTCATTGAAGGGGGAAAAGATCAAGGAGGACGGATAGTCTTGCTTGAATTGCTTCCACACGTGTGGATGCAGCTGAGGGTTGACGGGTGGGAATCCGAGTGGGCTTGTCGTGACTAGAGAGCTTCGAGTTCTGCATGAGGGCGTTATTTCTGGTTGCAATTGCGGACCGCTGACAAAGATACACGAAACTCCGCCACGCTCGGCCATCAATGTTCGGGATGTCAACACGGTGAAACACACTACCTGCGATGCACCGAAAAGGGAATTAATGCGTTGGCCACGTCGAAGCATTTGGGAATCCGGGATCGCCCTTGAAGCGGCTGCCAGCGATTGATAACGACGCTTCTTGGCGAGTAAATACCCCAACTGGAAACATTTAACACGAAGTCATTAGATAAACTTACTGTAGCGATAGTGAATAAAAATGTATGTAATTTTTCATGGGCTATTGCCCTTTACCCTCAGCCATCGCATACAGCTTCTCTTTGTCTCCAGACTCGTCGACCAACGCCCGCAGCTTTCCCTTCGGGTTTGTGAGCAATACTTTGGGTGCGTCGAATTCCACCTGGAGTAATGTTAGCACGAGGACCATGGCGCGGGAAAGACAGCACTGACAATTCGACCCTCGTCGAGCACCATCTGGGAATGAGTCAGATCACAACACAAGCAGGGCTCGTCAGTAGTAGCTTACAATTTTGTCCGAGTCGAGGATCGTCTGGAGCCGATGAGCGACAGTTATGACTGTCACGTCCGGCTTGAGCTCGTTACGCAAGGACGCCTGGATGACGGTGTCGGTTTTATAATCTATTGCCGACGTTGCTGAAGCGGGGCATAAGCATAGGGTTTACTGCACATATGGAGATGGTACCTTCGTCGAGGATCAGCAACTTGCTGTCGCGAACAATAGCTCGCGCTGTTGAAAGGGGGCAATGAGCACTTGCGCAGAGTCGGATAATCCGACATTTACCGAGCGCGAGAATCTGTCTTTGCCCAACGCTGAGATTGCTCCCGCCACTGGAAATAACGCTGTCCAGTACGAGCCGCCCTTCCTCCATGTCCTGTTGGAGAGAGAAGAGGCCGGCAGCACGCAGCGCGCTGTTCAGATTCGCGTCGTCGTACTGGTCGAACGGGTCTAAGTTGTGCCGTAACGTCCCAGACAAGAGTTCCGGCTGGAGGTTGCGTCAGCATTCAGCATGGGGATGGGGGGGGGGGGGGGGGGGGCGAGCGAAACCCACCATTTGCGGGATAATCGTGATGTTGGATCGTAAGGCGTCCAGATTGAGAGAAGCAGTCGGGATCCCGTCGTAGTGCACGGTTCCTTCGGTGTATATACAGCGAAGTAGTGCAAGCGTTAAAGAACTCTAGAGGCACATATTTAGTAGTCAACGCATATCAAGGGACAATTGAGTACTTTGCCGGAACCGGTGCGGCCCACTTTTTGGAGGCTATGATCAGGAAGTCGACAACCTTCGCATGTTACTCACCAATGCCAACACGCTCGCCCGAATTGATGCGGAATGATATATCGCGCAGGACTTTAGGGCCATCCGGCTAGCAGAGTGTGGTCAGCTTATGCTACGCGAGGGGATAGGTGGGTATAGTCACCGAATAACGTGCCGAAAGTTTCTCGACGATAAGCTCTCCACTGCTTGGCCAATGGGCGGGCGGTTTTCCGACCTCTGTAGGCTTCGGTTCTTGCTCAATGTCGATGTACTGCTGGATTCTTTCAAGACTGATTCAAAGGGTTAGTATCTTGACTATTCCGGATCGCGAGTAGAAATACCTGTTGCCTGGAGAAGACGTTAGAAAGCCCGACAGATCAAATGAAACGGCTCACCTTGGATCTGCACATCGTTCCAAATGCGAACCTGTCAAGACATTAACCGTGAAACATTCAGCCGGGCGATGTAGCTACCCAGAACAGAATTCGCATGCTGAATCCAGCTATACAAAGGATCAGTCAGAAGATCTGGATTCAAGCAGGCTTTTTCTCACCAGCCATGTTGAGAGAAAATCCGACGTTATTGGATTTCTCCTACAAAAGACGATTAGGTAAGCAATCGAATAATAGGATGACGTACCCTCCGGAAGTAGACGAGATACAGCGCAAGGATGGCGGCAAGGATGTTGCCAATGGCAGCTAGTCTAACACCAACCCAGCGGTCCAGATTGGAAAGTGTCCGCGCAGCCCTAGTATACTTGTTGATCCGCCGGAGCGACTCTTCGATGAAAGGGCCCTACTAAACGTCGGCCTTATATACTATTTCATAAACGTCACCCTTACCTGTGCGCCGTAGGCACGGATGGAAGCTATGTATTCGGATGAAAAAATGAAGGGAGTTGGGTGTGGAGACGTACTAAGGCCCGCGATAGCTGCACCAAAGCTTGAGGGCTGTCAGTGCGACATAAACTATACATACGAGTTCACTTACTGTCCCAGGACAGGAGCTTTCGCATTGCTACTCTGCAGGGGGCGTTAACGACTGAGGCGAGATGAGAAGAAATAATTAAAAACCTCCCGCTTTACTGACAGCTGTGCCTTCAGGGACCGTCAATGGCTGCAGAGAGATGAAACGAAACGAATGTACCAACCTTGATAAAGAGTTGCCCTACGGTTCCTCCAATAATAGCTGCAAACACTCCCGGTATCGAGAAAAGAGGCGTCAAGAATACGACGGCCCCAAAGGAGATAACCATAGAAATTGTTACGTGCACGAAGCCCGCGAAAACATTGAGGATGGGACCATCGACTGCACAACGATGAGCATACTGTTTCCATCCAAAGACGTAACGTGCCAGCTGTGATGTCCGCCGTGAATCGGGCGATGACTCTGGACGCCGGAGTAATATCCAGCCATCTGAGGGTCGTTCCGAGGATAGACCTCGATGAGTCTGCGATGGATGACTCGCGAGGCCCTCAGCACAGCATAAGCGAATATGATGTCGCCATAAGAGTGGACTATCACGTCGAACAGGGTGATCAGACCAAATATTCCGAGATGGCTGGAATGGAGGAGATGAGACGCCGAAACATTCCGGTGGATAGACCGACTCACTAGGAAACGGAAACCGTCCCGGGGGGACTGATTTCGTACTGCGACGCGAAGTAGCCTAGATACCATGTTTGGAAGGTCTGGGCCAGCTGCGCAGCATGAAACTGCCGAGGAAAAGGATATAAAATCCAGCGCCTCCGAGCCCACGGAGGTATAGATTAACTGGGATCCTGTTGAGCGACTGGTGATGCTACAACGGCCAGACGACTTACCAGCAGACCATTTCACTTTGCCCAACTGCAGCTCCTCCGCGAGGATCAATTTACCATCGCTCTTTCCGTCGCTCTTCGCATCTTTCGTCGTCGCTTCGACCGGCTCTTCGGCCACAACTTGCTCCATAACCTGCAGATCCGCATTGGCTTCGTTGGCCAATGCAATATCGTGTTGGAGAGCTTCTGCGACTGATCCTTGGCTCAGGATCCGGCCATTCAACCCAATTGAGATGGTAAAGTCGGCAATGGGTGCAGCAAGCGCTACATTGTGGGTCTGCGAGTACGGCTCGTCAGCCACATGAATTTCTCGTGAAAGGGCGACGTACGACAAGGATAACTGTGCGTCCTTGAACCAAGTCTCCGCTGAAGCATTTCTCTACAATCCACTTGGATGTGTGGACGTCGAGGCAGCTAGCACATCGTCAAGCAGCAAAATCTCGGCTTTCGAATAGATCGCCCGGGCCAACGTGCACCGAGCCTTCTGGCCTCCGCTGAGAGTAAGACCTGGGCCGGCCGTGAGTTATCTGAACCGCAAGTCGAGACGGAGTAATCCCATACCTTTCTCGCCGACTTCGCTTTGATCTCCGGCCTCGAACAGTTCGAGGTCACGTTGGAGGGCACATTGGTACAGGACCTTATTATACCGCTCCTCGTCATATTCAGCTCCGAAGAGGATATTAGACCTGATTGTCTCGTTTAGTACCCTTCTCTTCCTCTTCCACGCAAAAGAGAAGTACCGTATTGTCTCGTTTAGAACCCATGACTCCTGCGCGGCGTATGCGACACACCTGCACGGGGAAGATTGTACCAAGAGTTAAGCGACGACGGAGTGAAGTGCATCTCGCCTGGACGTGTATCAGAATCGATGCGGTCCAACATTTGTGTCTCTAGACTCACCCAGCAGGGCCATAAGCAAGCTCGTTTTCCCCGAGCCCGTAGGACCGAGCTATCCAGATCGATGAGATTCAAGCAAGCGTCAGGGGGAAAAAGACATACGACCAGATTGATGCAGCCGGGCTTGAAGAGCAGCTCGTCGTCAATGCGGAGAGCGAACTTGTGCTTCGAGGGCGTAGCCGACCCCGTCGCTGTCGTTCGACCAGGTAAAGCTCGCATCCCGGAAGCCAATCTCTGTGGACGCCTCGGCGGCAAGGAACTCCGCCGTCTCTTCCTTTTCGGTGTACTGGTCCAGCAGCTCCGTCTATAAACGAAGTTAAATCAAGGGTCAGCGCAGAGAGCCGAACCCACGCACGTTGTGCAAAAAGTCGTTAATCCGGTCCAGGGACACCTTGGCGTCGACGAACTGGATGATGCGGTAATTGGCCATGTGGAGTTGATTCCGGAGCATATCGAACACAGGCATCGTACTAAACACGATCGACGGCCGTAATTCCTGCTTCATGAGGACGGTCTATGGCGGGTTAGCTTCGCAGCTTAGGTACTTCGGAGAAAGTACCAACACTGAGGGATGTCAGCGTGTGCAAGGAAATGGGCAGTCCACATACTAGGCTGTGTAGGTGACCAGCATGGTCACTATCGGGATGAGATTGCTGCGAAGTTATGTACCCTCAGCACGGGTATTGAATATTCAAGACGGGTGTCGGCTTACTTGACGGTATTCGCGACCCACTCGAAAATCTCGCGCTTCCAGATCCAGTGCAGCTCCTCCTCCCGCTTGTCGTTCACGCGCGCAAGCATCTTATCTTCCCATCCGAACAGCTTGATCATCCTCAACACGTTCATTGCTGAGAGTAGCGGTTAGCCGACGGTCAAAGCGGGCGCGGAAGCGAAACACGCACTCTCGCTGATCGTCCCGATGCGCGCATCCGCCGCCTTGATTCGACCCTTCTGGATCACCTGCAGAATCTGCGACGCGATCCCGGAGAGCGGGAACAGGAGTATCATCGTCCCCATCCCGACAAACGCACTAGCATCGTTCCAGTAAGCCTTTTGCAGCTGCGAGCCTGCACCCGGACGTACCTCCAGCCCAACACGATATACAAGAAGATGATGCAGAACACCACGCTCACGGGCATGTAGAATAATAACATCAGGAAATCCGACATGTTCGTCACGTTGCGCAAATCGGTTGTAACGAGATTGGAGATCTTCCCGACGTCGACGCTGCTGTTCGTCGTGGCGGCGGGGGTGCTTCGGGTCCTTGGACGTCGTGCTCGGCGTCCCCTGTGCGGTGTCGCTGCTGGCTACCGACTGCGCGTCGTTGGGATTCAGCGTCCCGTCGTTTGAGCTCGCGTCGTCCGACGCTGCCTCTTTCGCCGCGTCGCCGTCGGGGTTGTGCGCCTTGACGCGAACGCGCAGCGGCGTGCTCGAAGATAAGCTCCGTCAGAAGCCCTTCGACCTGCACGAGGATGCGCATCTGAACGCGGTCAGCGATCGGTAGTTAATTATGCAGATAGACGCATACAGAAAGCCGGTAATAGGCCTGCAGGGCCGTGGTACCTGTCAGCGGCCCCAACGCAAGCCAAAAGAATCCAAACGAAGGGTCGAATGGCGGAGTCGGCGGGCCCGTTTTCGAGATACCTAACGAACGCATAAGCACAAGACGAAAGAAATAGAAGAAAAGACATACGCGAGGACACGGTTGATACCTATCGGCGAAGCGAATGAGCATGCAACGTACAGGAGCAGCATAACGATGATTGTGGCGTATTCGCTCCTTCAGCGCCAAAATGCGTCAGTTCTGTATTGGTATCTACGGCAGGTATATACGTACCGGAATGTCTTCAGGATCCCGAAGAAGATGTGTCCCTTTCCTGCGCCCGAGAACGTGTCGATGTTCTACATTCCGATGAGAATTGAGCCGCATCAAAGGCGGATAACGCACCGGGAAGCCGCGTTTCTTCAGGTTCTCGGAGTAGTCTGTGTCGGCGAGGGGAGGGAGGAGGTCGTAGGGGAGATGCGGAAGCTTATAGGCCAGCAAGATGACCGGGTCGAGGAAGCTGAAGAGAATAAGGGAGAGCGGCGAGGCGGTCTGCTCTGCATTGGGCTCTGCCATGGGGTTCTGTGCGCAGGGCGTGAGGATGATGAGCGAGCATGGGTGGATTTGGGACGCACCGTGGGGTCGACGGGGACATAGGTTCGTGGGGTCACCAGCGGGATGACCACAGCCGCCAGTGTAAGCACAACGAGCTTCGCGTAGATTAGCGTGCCCTCGGCGGCGTCTTGCGCGGGCCATGTGTACGTTGCGAAAGGGAAGATGTCGCGGGTAGAAATACACGCCAAAGGCCACTGCGAGTATCAGGTCGAGATGCAGCCCGGCAGTGGACCCCGATTTCGTGGCTACGCTGACGGCGGCGCCTGCGAGCAACGAGGCGTAGAGCTGGATGCCGAGGTCAGGAAGAAAAGAAGCGCGCGGTGGATAGGCACGCACGTAGAAGACGCAGAGTCCCAGCTTAACTAGTGGCTCTGCTTCGGCTTCCTCTGTCCTCGCTCCTGAAATGACAGACGACGCGACCGACAGGCCAAGCAGGGTCACGCAGGCCAGAAGGCGGAGGGCGTTATGAGTGAGAATGACAGCGCCGCCATATTTTGAGATGTCCTTCCAAGACTTTGGGACGGGAATTGGATCGTCGGATTTGGCACGCAGTAAACGCGTGAAAGCAAGGAGTAGCAGGAGCAGCGCGGAAATTCCTGCGGCGAAGAGGGGAAGAAGCAAGGTACGCGTCCAAATCCTGCGGATTTCAGCGTGGTGAGTGTGGAATTGTTGAAAGCGCGTACGAGGTATCTAGAACAGGAAAACGGGCAGCATCGATGACAATCTGGATGTCCGGTAGAAAGTCCATCACAGCTCGTGCTCGCCAGTGAACCCTTGTCGGTTTCCGGGAGACAGTGCGAAAGACGAGCACTCAAATAGAGGTGTATATGACTCCTCATCATGGGTTCCACGCGGAGGCGGCAGCGCGTACCGGGACTGATACAGATAACGAATATCAAACGAATATGGAATCTTAACACAACCGTGGTTACTAATTACTTTGATGACGATAAAATTATAGGAAATGGAGACGCGTCTAGTACATATATGTCTATTGTATCAAGATCTCAATTCGTTTTTGAGAACATTTCCTGAGCTCTGAGCAGAGATTTGCTATTTTTCCCCAGTCTCCAACCACCGGCAGGCGCTACGGCTTCTCACGCTAGTACTACCCGAGTACTGTCAAAGATAAGCAGGATCCATTTAAGCGCCTATATAGGAGAGTCTACAAATTTCAAGTTTACAAACCAGCCTTCCGGCTCCGACGCGGGGTCCCGAACCCTGACTCGCCAACCATCATCACACAATTATACCCCCCTCCACCCGAATGCGACCGGCAGGAGAAAAATCACTCGGCGCTGGGAAATGTTCACAACTTGAAACTCGGACCTAAAATGACATCCCATTGCGCTTGCATTGCGCCATAAGGAGGCGACTCCAGATAACGGTCGAGCGCAGCTCTGATGAACGGCCAGTGAACGAACCCCAGGCGCCCAGGCGCCCAGCGCTCAGCGCTCAACATTGGCCTGAGAGATACGACTCTTGAAGCGGGAGCTACCTAGTAACGAGAGGGGATCGAACAGCACCTTCTTCCGGACGTACAGCTCCTCCGTGATGAACGGTTTTACTGCCTCAGGCTGTCGGAGGATCCATTTCTCAACCAAACGCCATGTTGCGGCCCGCGGGCTGGTCTCCTGCTGCGATTATCATTATTTTGACGGACCTGAGGCACAGGTGAAGGGGAGAGCAAGGGATTTGCGTGTGGCGGCAAGGTATTCACGTATTTGACGAGATGGTGGTCCAGAAATGCGGTCAACAGATGCTGACATATCAGTGTACTCGAGAATTTGGGTATGGCGGGATTTGGTTCAAGTTGAATATCTGCTGCCAGATCCTGGCGTTTCCGAATCACAGGGAACGACAAGGCAAGACCTGCGTCAGCTGGACCCCTGTCCTTGAGAGGAAACCAATGAGCGAATACTTCATCGGATCCTCACCGGACAGAACAACCTGTAGTGTATGTGCCAGTTGCGATTCGCTGGCCTCAACTTTGACTATTTCGGCTCCCATATGCACGGCTGTCCGAACCGCGATCGGCGAATCGTCCGTGTTTTTGTTCTGTGCACGAAAAAGTTATTGAAAATCGGATCTCAGCCGATTGACATGTATACCATTGCAAACCAACGCAAATATCTTCAGCTTTGCGTCCCGGTCCTTCTCGCGCAGCAAGTGAGCGGCGATTCCCGCAACCGCTGAGCTGTCAATCCCGCCGCTGAGATACACCGACAATGGAACATCCGAGCGAAGCCGCAGCTGCACTGCATCCACCAGGAGATTCCGCACCGTCGAGATCATAGAATCCAACGTAGGCGAAGAAGGCACAGACGCCGACGGGTAGGAGAGATCCCAGTATGCCTGAGTTTCGAGGTCCGCCAGAGCGACAGCTACACACATTCTCAAGGCCAGAGATTCAAAGTAATATTCGCCATGACTGTTCATCGCCAAAGAGGTCTTTTGCCCGAATAGGTAAAGCAGCGGACCAGCCTGTACATAGCTTGGTTTTCTGGTGGCGGTCGGTGATTATTTGGTCAAGTAACCTGGGTTCCGGTTGTGAGGAAATGGTGGACTAGCGCGAGTCCGAACCAAACTGAGTTTGATCCCTGGAACCCTAACCCTAAGCTACTTCTCCTCCTGGTCTTTACCATGCTGGTCCCGATGATATTACGGGTCTGCGCGAGCTGCCTGTATCTCTTCTCCTAACGTACTTTGTGCTTGCATCTGCTGCTCTGCCGGCTCAGACAGCAGCGCTCAAGCCTCCACTTACCCCAGACAACTTCAAGTCCACCATCGCACAGGGTGTCTGGTTCGTCGAGCACTTTCCCCGTATTGCGGCCACTGCCGCGCCTTTGCCCCGACATGGGAGAAGCTCGCATTCCAGAGTGAAAAATCGGCCGGGCGTCCAGCTGGCCCAAGTGGACTGTTCCGTCAACGGAGGTGCGACCTTCGGGCTCTGCACGGATGAGTAATAATGTGATCGCGCTCTAGACCTCTGCGACGCCAACGGCGTCAAGGGATACCCACAGCTGAACCTCTACCGCGAGGGCGAGTTCGTCGAAAAATACAAAGGCAACCGCGACTTTGACGTGGTCACCGAATATCTTGCCAGCATGCTTCGACACCCAAGGCCCCGACACCCAAGACTCCGCCGCCGCCACCGTCACCACCTCCGCACTCCAACGTCCTCCTTAATCCCAATGGAGAGGTTGTCGCGCTGAACCCCGACAATTTCCAGCAGACGCTAGAGAATGGCCCCGCGTTCATCAAGTTCTATGCCCCATGGTGCGGCCACTGCAAGAAGCTCGCCCCGATCTGGAAGCAGCTCGCGAAGATTATGCAGGGACGTGTCACCATCGCGGAGGTGAACTGCGAGGCACATGAGAAGTTCTGCAAGACACAGGATGTGGCCGGGTTCCCCACCCTCGTTTATTATCCAGCCGGGGGCCCCAAGTCGGAATACACGAGCGGACGCAAGCTGGAGCAGCTCAAGGCCTTCGCGGAGAAGGCCAGCGCACCGTATGCACCGTCTTGTTAATTTGCTCTCCCTTCTAATACCTCTGCCCCAGCGCAACGCAGCCGATTCAACCCGAAGAGGTCGACGCCTACATCTCCGAAAACCCTGTAATCTACATCCTCCTTCATCCCGAAGGCGACGCCAATCTCATCGTGCGTTCCCCTACATCCGGCAGCTGCCCGTCCACTCACGTTGAACAGAAAACCGTCGGTCGCCTCGCGGCGCCCCTTCTCGGCTCGCCACTCATCTACACCTCCTCGTCACCCCTCCTCTTCAAGCGCTACTCTGTCCCCGAAACGGCCCCTTGGGCCGTCGTCGCGCTCAAAGACCGCGACCCGCACGTCGCGGCCGCGATGTACCTCGGCGCCCCCTCGCTCGACCCCAACGGTGACCTCCCCGGCTGGCTCCTCGTGAACCGCCTCCCGACCGCGCTCGAGCTCACGCAGGACACATTCCAGCTCGTGATGAACGCCCCGCACGCCCCGCTCGTCGTCATCGCCGCGGTAGGCACCGATACGCACGACAAGGTTGCTGAGCGTTTCCGCGAAATCGCGCTCAAATGGCGCGCGCACACTGGCGGGACCGGCATTTTCGGTGGACGCGCGGTCGTGTTCACGTGGATGGACGCGGAGAAGTGGGCGAGCTGGATGAAGAGCATGTACGGGCTGCGCGCGGGCGGCAGGGGGACAGACGCCGAGGACGTGGGCGTCGTCATTGCTGACCACAAGGTGCGTTTTAATCCCTCTCTACTGCGTTTGCTGACTCGTGGCAATAGGTGCTACAATACTACAACACCGACCAATCCGACGCCCTGATCAAGCTGACGTCGCCGAGCATATTCTCCGCACTCGAGGGCGCCGCGACCGGCACCATCAAGCCGAAGAACTCGGAGAACTTCGTTGAGCGCATGGCGCGGGTACGTTTATTTTACCTGCCTGCCCTGCCCGCCCTTGCTCATCCATCCCAATGCACACAGTTCCTGAACGCCCAGCTGACCGCGACGGAGGCGTACATATTCGACCACCCCCTGCACGCCGCGGCCCTGCTCGGCGCGGTCCTCGTGCTCATGTACTTGGCGATGCGGCGCTGCCTCGGGGACGACGGGGCGCACGACCGGGAGTACGGGTACGGCAAGGAGGGGAGGATGGACTGATCTGATCTATGGGGCGGTGTAGGATAGTTTATTCTAATGAATGTATTAGAGGTGCGAGGGGGCATTATTTTATTTGGACGCTAACCTTCGGGGTATCGACGCGAGCGTCATCGTGTTCCAGTTTACCAAGCCGACGCGACTATCCTGCATCGTTCATTCGTGATTCGGCTATCGTGGCCTCTGGATTTCGCATACGTCTCCCTCGCTCTCCCTCGGCGCTGAATCTTGCGTTTGTCCTTCAAGTTCTTATTCGGGGAAGATCACCGACAAAAGATATCTCCGTCAATCCTATGTATATTCTCTGATCACCAAAAAATCAAGAAACATGGCATAAAATGGTACGATGTGCGGCGGTCTTCAAGACAGACGGCGAATATAACTCGGTTATAAGCCACATTTTCGGTTGAACTACTTATGCCCGCGACCAAAAAGACAAACCAGGCTTCGAGCCCCAGGCCTTCATAACCAAATGGGCATCTCGCTCGATCATTCTACTGCTCATACTCGCTAGCTGTGCTTGGTTGGATCGCATTAAGGTGCGCCCTCAGTCGATTCGGATTCGAGCCGCGCCTTACAAGCCAGCCCAGGATCGGTGGTACGTTTTCGACCCCGCGCAGCTAAACGAGCTCGCGCGCGCCGCCATTGCCGCGGCGTCCTCTCCGAGCGACACGACCGGCATGATCCAACACATCGTCGCGAACCTCACCGCCACCTACCCCGCCACGCGCGTCGCCATCAACACAGACGCAGGCGAGTGGGTGTTCAACAACGCGGGCGGCGCGATGGGCGCGCTGTACATCATCCATGCGAGCGTCACCGAGTACCTCTTCATCTTCGGCACGCCGCTGGGCACGGAGGGCCACACGGGCGTGCTCCCCGCGGACGACTACTTCAACATCCTCGTCGGGGAGCAGTGGGCGTTCGCGCCGGGGCAGCTGGAGATGGAGAGGTACACGCCTGGCATGGTGCATTATCTGCCTCGGGGAACGGCAAAACAGTACAAGATGCACGAGGGGTGCTTTGCGCTGGAGTACGCGAGAGGTACGTACATGTAGCCGCCGCGCTCGATTGTACGCTGAACTTAACCGCAACGCAGGTTGGATCCCGCTTATGGTGCCGTTCGGCTCTGCCGATACTTTCTCGTCGACTCTCGATTTGTTCACGTTCTATAAAACTGCGAAGGTGACCCTAAGGGAAATGAGCAGGAATTTGTTGGTTGGGAAAATATGATTACGTCTTTTTGCAGTGGTTTTCAACGCCCGCGAACGAAGCTCTCTTTCCAATGGTCAGATGTAATTGGTATACCGTGCTACGAGTCACTAGCACCGACAGCCGAAGGGCGGCCGTACAAATAACTCGGCCTTCAGACTTTTGTCTTAGTCTTGTGGAACAGAATTACCCTCGCCAAATTGGACAGACGACTGCTCCGTAACCGGAATACACCGGGAAAATGAACTTGAAGGACGCACTGCTCGAATATTTCGATACTTCAAGAAGATACGGTACTGATTTTACAAGCCATCGAGCGGCGCCATCTTCGAATTATACAACCCCAAAGCCAGTAATTTATACGCCCCAATTCCTTGCCAGCTGAGTTGCAGACAAATACGACATCGCCGTCTGCGTACCCGTTTTCATCGAGGCGAGTGCGTGCGTATCGAGGGAAGAACGCCGAATTGAATACAAACAAACATCAGTACTTTACATCTACTTACATACATACCTACATACAGCCGCTGGGTCCTTCAATGTTATACATGTTGTCTTTCCTCGGTCTTTCAAATTGCCATTGCCGCATTCACTTGGCCGCACCACCCCCGCTCCCGCTCCCGCCGCCGACCCCGCTCGTCCGCAGACTCGGCGTCCGACTCACATGCACGCCACTGCGGCTGCTCGAACGTGATCCCGAGCGCGCCGAGTGCGCGGAATTGGTCGACGCAGACGACGCGCGGCGGTGGCGTTGCATGCGCGCCGGGTCGACGTCGAGGTGGGCGAAGCGCGCGAACAGGGAGAGAACTATTGAGCAGGTGAGCCGGAGAAGAGTACGACGAGAGAAAGGCATACTGTCCACAATGGAGACGATGCCAGTGAGGTTACCCGGAATGCGCATAAACGCGATGATAGGCGACGTGGAGCCGCTCGTATCCCGCGTGATGAAGAGACGGTGTGAATTGGCTGCCCGCAAGTCAGTGGGTGTTATTCGGTGGGCGCAGACACGCACTAGCGAGGAGCTTCTGAATGGTGAACGAAAGGAGGGAGGTGGGCGAAACGGCGTAGACTGCGGGATCGTCAGTACAAATGTTCGCGCAGTAAGGAGGCGGGACGTGGTACCAGGATATCGATCCACGCCGTCCGTGGACCCGTCGGGCGCCTTGACCAGGGCGATAAACTGATGGAGCGGCGTGCTCAGGATTTGGTTGCTTTGCGAGGGGACGACGATGCGGCCGATGTCGGTGACGCTCACCGCGCTGAGGAGCGCGCCGGAGTCGTCGTCGAGAACCGCGACGCTGCTGACGCCCTCCTCGCTCATGAGGCGCATCGCGTCGAGCACCGAGGACGTGCTCGTGGCGGTGACGACCGCGGAGAAGAGGTGGAGGGAGGGGAGGGAGAGCGAGTAGAGGGGCGTGGCGAGGAAGGCCGCTGTAGGGGCGTATGCCGCGAACCAGGTGAGGAGACGGCGGTCCGAGACGATCCCGAGGAAGGGCGCGGTATTCGGATCGGACGAGCGTATGAGCACGCGGTGCGCCCCGCGAGAAAAGAGTTGGAGGAGGGAGATGAGGGATGCAGAGTCGGGGAGGGATTCGAGCGGGTTCTTCTCGGAGAGGTCTGGAGGTATTCAAAAAAGAACGGCGACGCGGCAGATACAAGACAACGCACTGCTAACAAGGTGAATAGGGACGCGACCAGCACGGGCGGCGGAAACTATGGCGTCGACGCGGGGATTGTCGAGCAGGTCTTCGCGCAAGAGTGTGTGGCGGGTCGCCGCGAGAGTCAGAAAAGCATTGAGGTCTGCGAACTGATACGGTGGGTGAGCAGCGCGCGGGGACGTTGGAGACTGCAAACATCGAATAGGCCAACATAGGGCTCCTCCTTAGGCTCAGCAGCCTTGATAGCGAGACAGAGGGTCTTCTCGGAGAGAAGGATCTACAGAAAATGAGCACCGATGGCACCCATAGTCTGCCCACGGACCTCGCAGGCATCTTCGACACTGGTTTCTGCATCGATCTCCACGATGCGGGAGTCAATAAGATCTATTCCGCGCTCTGAGTGAATCCGACGAGACTTGGATTGGCAGGAGGTGGTGTACCTTTCGCGAGGACATTCCGCCAGTCCTCGACCCACTGCTGAGCGTCGTCGGGTTCGTCAGCGACGACTTGAGGGGGTTCGATTGTGAAGGACATGCGTCTGCTTGCCGCCATGCTCGCCGTTGTGGTCCATGCACGGTCACGTTGGGCGCGCCTCTTGAAGCCGAAAACGGTAACGCCGCCTTAGGCCCGTTCCGCAAATGTAGTTGCTAGTCTACACCACAAATACACGATAGATTCATCCCTACTACAGGCTCGAAAGCACACATCAGCTAACTCGGAGCAGGTTCACTGGAACCTTGCGCATCTTCTCCGATTTTTGCGTGCTTGGGACGAGGTACCCGCTGAGTGCTGCTGCGAGCGCCGCACGCGGGTCCGTGTCATCTTTCGGGGCGGGCAGGACCTGCACGATGACCTGAGACTCGATGCTGTGGATCTCGACGGTGCGGTTGGGCAGCAGGGCCGCAATATAAGGGTAGTCCAGCACGACTGCGCGCGGGTGGGCGGGCCACTCGAGCGTCCCGCGCACAGGGTCGCCCGCGCCGCTGATAAAGACGCCAAGCGTACTTGCACCCGTCCACGAGAGGATGAGAAACTCGGTCGGGTTATCGCCCGTGACGCAGATCCCCGGGGGACCCGTGAAGGGCTCCGCGTCAAAGGCCTGCGAGAGCGGCATAAGGGGGGTGAGCTCTGCGCTCGCGAGATCGACGATGCCGTATTGGGTCTTGTCCGCAATACAGAGGTAGAGGCCGCTGCGTCGCGCGAGAACAGCGCCGGTCGGAAGGGGCATTTCCTGGCTGACGGTTGAGCCACGGTAGGGAACTATGGCGGCGAAATATACCTTTTGGTAGAAGAGACGCTCCCGCAAACTATACATGGCAATTGTGCTGCGCTTTATGACACAAAAATCGACGGCCTCCAAAGAAGACAAGGGGATGGATGGCGATGGAGCCGGGCGCCGGAGGTGATTTTGGTCGACAGCAAAGGTGACAACATGGCGAATGGGCTTTATGATATTTGCTGGCACGACATCGAGCGCCGGGAGGGTATAGAAGTGGATCTGGTGGTCCGAGAACACAAGGGCGCGAAAAATGCTGGGCAGCAGGACGATTTCATCAACAGGCTTGTCGCCGGGCACGGATTGACGAGAGATTATGCTGTACGCCTCCAACGTGTTGGGGTCATCAGCCTGCAGCGCGAAGCGGATGAGTTCGCCGTTAGAGCAGCCGATCTGTACGCGACCCTCAGCCCGCGTTGAGAGTACTAAGCAGTAAAATGGCCCAAACATATATCTCCGAGCCAAGGGCCTGCGCGCATCGAGCGTTACATTGGGCGATCAGTGTTTGCAGCTGGAATGGAGGGACGTCGATGGGTTTGGTCGGCGCAGAGGTCATCACATTCCACAATGCGACGAGGCGCGTCGACGTGAAAGCACTGAGTGAAGGTGATCGCGCACACGTGGAGGTAAATTTGCTCCTATTTTTATTCCAACGCTCGGGAGGAGGATGTACCTCTCAATAACTCTCAGACTTCACCTACAGTCACGGTAACAGGGCTCTCTCATTGGCGGCAGTGCACAAAGAAACAGGCTTGCAATTAAGGCCGATCGATCGCAAATCAAGTCTGGTTCAGAGACCCATCCAGCTCGCTACAATCATCCCCACTATGTAAACAAGGACGGTCACTACGCATAACGCCTGAGGGAAAGGGTAAGAAGTTGAAGAATACAAGAGAAAGAAAAACACACACCTTTTGAGCCAACGACACAGACCCGAACACGACAAAGGTTTCACGACAAAGGTTTCACGAGGAAACCCCAAAGGGCCCAAAAATTGTATTCAACTGACGCGTCACGATGGCAACGGAGCTGCGAGCGAAAACCCCGCGCCAAAGAAAGCAACAGAAAGGAAAGGGGGAACCACCCCCAACGTAGGTGTAAATGCCTCAGAGCTGGTGAGACTCTGAAACGGGAGCCACCCGCCGGAGCCGTCGCGAGGTGGCGAGCCTCGCCAAAAGGCCGGTTTGGCCTGTCCATGTAACATGGGTTCCAAAAAAGAGTTGGCACAATACCAGGGCGCCGCTCGTACTCCCCGCACCTGCGACGAGCGCAAGCATGGAGAGCCGGCTTCGGCTGGGTATCGTCCGCGTCATTCCCGGTCCTCGCATTCGCCCGAGGTGTGTCGCGGGTCCTGCGACGCAGCGAGATGCTGCTGATCTAGTCGATCCTTCACGAGTACTTTCGTGGTCCTTCGCACACTGCGAGGTTGTCGCTATCTGCGACGCAGCGATACTGCTGCGGATCATATACGATCCTTCACGAGGGGATGTCGTGCTTCACGATGGGATGTCGTGGTGTCGCGAATGGTAGCGCGACGCAGCGAAGATTTGCTGCTGATCATGGTGGATCCTTCACGATGGGGATGTCGTGGTTGTCGCAGTTGGTTGGTGCGACGCAGCGAGGTTGTGCTGCTGATCATGGTTGATCTGCCATATGGCCTTCACGAGTATTCGTGAACTATGATCTGCGCTGGATCACAGTTGCCTCAGGTGAGGGCTTTCGTCCGCGCTAGGTGGGGCGCGGGGATGGTGAGCGTTCGGGTGAAAGAGGCTGATCCACACGGACTTTGATTGGCTCTCTTATACAAATCAGGGGCACTGCCACCGGCCGCCGCTGCCATTTGGAGAAACCCTTCTAAACCCTTGCGGCTGAAACTCAAGCGGGAACAAAGAAAATCTCAGACAAGAGCCAATGATATTCGGGTATCGAGGAAGTTTACAGTACACGCATTCAATATTAGGATAGGTCAAGTAGATTGAACGGCTTCCACCCAGTCTTTATTGGCCACTGGATTCAAAACTTTGTCTGCCGAAACACAGTCAGTCGCAGTATATCACAAATGGTTTCTGGGCGCGTACTTGGCTTGAAGATGGCTTTGGACACCGTCCAATTGGAAAATGCGTCTGACGTTATTTTTATTGGGGCGTGGACACCGTTTGCAATGGTATTGGAGAGCCGGTCCGAGGAAAGTAGCGGGAGTGCGTGGTAAGTCGAGAAAACGGAACAGGTCTGCAGGCGCCGTCGGGTTGGCGATTGCGTGCCTATTAGAACAAGAAAAGTAAGGACGGCGGAGATTTCAGAGTAGGGGGGCTTACACAGTCTTCACATGATCGGCGACGCTCGCGAATGTATGATAATCATCCAAGAATTGCGGGCAATGGTTACAAGACCACGACAAGGTGGGGTCAGGGGCTTCGTTGGCTTTGATCTGCTGAATCTCGATGCTATTTAAACGACGCCACTGCGGAGCGGAATGGTTCGAAGCCCCGAAATGAGATACCTGTGGGAATGTGAGCAAGCCCTCGCGCTGGATCGCCCGAGGAACCTACCGCTGTACGCCACGTAAAAACTTGGTATGCCTGTTTTTTGCCGGGCGCAGCTCGCGGAGGACAGGCAATACATACGAAACGGAGATCGAGCCTATCCATTTCAGCGCACGTTGCCTGCTTCGTATCGAGACCTGCGAGCGTAACGAGGAATGCAGCTGCCGTGGATCCGCGTTTAGAGAGGGCGAAATTCGTTTCGACCGAGGCGACTCGGCGCGAGAAATGATCAGACTGGCGACAGTGATGACCTGCCGCGCCCTCCCACCCGGTCAGAACATTCGGAGACGTGGGTTGCGCATATCCCGTTCCGCATGAAGGCCGTGTACAAACAAAAACTGTAGTCGCAAGATCCAAGGATTGGGTGTCTGACACTGCGACAGTGGACGTTGTCGCAGCCTGGATGTCCGAGGAATTTGGAGTCGATGCCCGGGCTTCGTCCATCAGCCGAACAAGCTCTGCTTTGCGAGTAGCTGGCCACGAGACAACGAACCCAGGAAGAGCGTCCCGCCCTTTTTTGAAATGTGACATTTCCACATCGACATCGTCCGGAGCATTCACGACGGTATCAAAAGCGGGGAGCCGAAGGACTTCGTGGAGACCCGGAAGGAAACACCACTGAGCAGGGACCAGGGATTTCTTGAATTCTGTATAGATACTTTGGACGAGTTCAGTGCGAGCTTCGATACGAGCGTCGCGCTCGGCTTTGAGACGTCTGTCCCTGCGCTCTTTTACAACGGTTTCTAGCTCGGGGTATATCTTATTCCAGACTGTCCGGGAAGGTCATGCGTGCTCAAGTATAACGGCAGAAATGACTCACTACGATCCGTGAGCTGGGTGGTTTGACGGACGCTGGGCCGATACGTTAAGCTCGAAAGATCGGCCTCCGCGTAGCCGAGTTTCATGAACCTGTCCTTGATTCTACACGAAATCAGCTGGGTGATGAGCAGGTGACTGAGGGCATTTACGCATTATGTCTTTGGTCGCACAGCCGAATCGCTTCGTGCTCGCGGCGGATGACCAATTGTTTCGACCAGTCTCTGCAAAGTGCGGCGTGCTGGATGGAAGTTGGCTCGCGGAAGGACATGATGCACAATACGCATACCTCTACGACAGTCGCTACCAGTGCGACCCTCTCAGCAGTAAAGTCTTCCAATTTCTTTCGTGCGCCGATCAGATGCATGTGGACGTCGTGCTCCTTAACGGCCAATGTTTCGGCCACCTTCTCGATATCAGCTTTCCAATAAAAGTTACTGCTAGACGCATGTCCGTGGGCAAAGCCACCAACTTCAAACGCATTAGCTTCGAAATAGCAAATAAGTAAAGCGTCGCAACTGTTTGTGTACGGGATGAGCTTGAGTATCGTGTCCTCGAGGTGGGGGAAATGCTTGCTGAAACTGGACGTCACCACAAGGCTGGTTGTATCGCTGGATCAGAAGTTGCTTCGTATCGAGCACGGGCACGTACTTGTTCTTGAGACATCTCGTACATGCTCGGCGGCGAAGACCAAAGTCCACACGTTGGATGTTTTTCGCACCACAAGACTGTCGGGCCGCATCAGACTAGCCCCTTTATTCTAGAAGCACAAAAAATACTTGGCACTTGGCTGCACCGTACAACAATTGCGCCCACCGCTGCTCCGAGAGGTCTGGAGGACAGTCTGGTCCATCCATATTTTCTCGCGCGTTTTTCCATGTAATATTTGCAGTTTTCGAGAGAAGATGTTCGCGGAAGGCACGGTTCGTTCGCGCAAGCAAAATCAGGTCTTTCGGCTCAAGCTGCACGAAAATCTATTGCGATTTTGATTAGGAATCGTCCACACGAAATATCCGTTAGTTACCTCAAGTAACACGTCTAGGGGAATCGTCGTTAGATAACATGTTTCGTTTGCGACCTTTCGTTTTCCCAAAGTCCTGCTCTTGGAGTTGTTCAACTTTTGCCGTTTTGCGGGGCGTTTCTTTCCTAGAAAAATGTTGGTAAACGGCTTGGGTGGCTAACTAAATATGAAGCCCACCATATTCGCTTGCATCAGATTCTATTTCGTCCTCTTCCGATTCCTCATACGAGTCATCGAGTGGCTCAGGTGGCTCAGTGATTTTACCATCAGTGCCTGTTTGAGGCTTGCCCTGACGGACCTGGACCTTGAATTCTTTGGTCTTCGCTGGGGATATCGCCTGCTGAGCCAGCCGACCGGATTGGCGCCGCACGGTGCTCATAGTTGTAGAAAGGAAAGCGCGCTAGCGCGATCAAAATTTCACCCCTTTCCGGACATCTGCTCTCTGATTCTTCCACTCAACCAACTCGACAATTACATGGCTCCAACTTCAACGGATGTTATCCAGACAGCAGTACTCTTGCAAGGCTCCGATTCACCGCGGACCAAGGATATGAATCTCAAGCTACTTCAATTCATCGTCTGCTCGATGCTCGCTTGCAAAGTTTGACGTCTGATTACGTTCGCCCCAATCTACCGCGCCTTGCCTCCGCTCGCCACCGCTCGCCCCACTCCCCCATCCCCTCCTCGATCTAAATGGACGTACGGAAAATCAATTAAGATCAGCTCCGGCATTCGCTGATTTTTTTTCTCAAGGCCACATTCGACAACAAAACCAACGTCCTGAACGCCCGGATCCGCGGCGCGCACGAGAACTCCGTCATCTACACCCTTCGGACGAGCGTCGGGTTCCGGGGGCGGAAAGACACGATTTTGTGCGACGAGAACCCTGTCCCGGGCGCGGCGAGCGCCGTGGGCGTCATCCACTGGCAGGAGAAGACTCTCGAGATATTCGGGCACAAGAAGAGCTGTGCGGAGCTCAAGAGGCAGACGGGCAGGTTCTTCAACAGGTATATAACCATACTCTCGGCGCCTCCGATATCGCGCCGCTGAACGCTCGCTGAATGAAGAACCCGCCACTGGCGCTGGTCGGCCGATCGCAAGGAATACGAGATCCTGTACGAGGAGGAAGAATGGAAGGTTCGCCGTGCCGTGCGCTCTCTGCCGCGCCTTGAGAGTTGAATAATTAGCACGCAGGCGACACTCGACCACAATATGTGCACCGCCGGCCGGTTCTCGGTCCCTTTCCGCCCGCACCTGTTTACCAAGTCGCAGCCTGCGCGGCTACACCTTACGAAGACCGCGCTCGCTGAGGATGAGGTCTTTTTGATCCTCGTCTTCGTCTACTGCGAGGCGAGGCGACAGGATAAAACCGTGCGTTTACTTGCGTTCAGTTTCGTTCTGCTAACAAGCTCGTGTAGAACAGCTCCGGTGGAGGTGTCGGAGGATGGTGAGATTAAACACAGACCAGCGGCTTCCCTCTCTTCCGTGCGGAATATTTCCATCACGGTCCAGTCGAGATGCAGTAAGTCGTTGCGGCTCCCCTATGTAGAACATTTCAGCGTGTCGCGATCCTCGAGTTACACTTTATATCTACAGCTACTTGTTCAATCCTCGATTGATGCAGAGCAATAATACAATATTATACGAAATGTGCGGCCGACGAATGGATAAAATAAATTAAAAAATGCAAAGATCCATGAACCGAATGTCTCGTCGACTACGAAATCTCACCGTCCTGCCGCTCCGTCTCCTTCTTCCCCTTCCGCCCCATCGGGGGAGGCCCCATCGCAAGGAGATTAGGCGAGCTCGCGTTTACCGTAGCCTGCTGGCCGAACGACGCTAGCCGGCGTGTGCCTTGTCCATGTCCTTTCGTCGTCGGACTGGTGGGCGTCCCGGGAAGCGAGTTATTCTGCCGAACAGGGGTGCTGGGCGTCGAATGCGACTGGGCTGGGGCTGGCGGATCGGACTGCCCCGCCGACGCCTCGGTGAGCAGGAATTCGACCCAAAGACGAGAGAAGGACTATAAGGAAGAAGTTTCAGCGTTCGGCCCCGCGCACAGCTAGAAGTAGTAGAAGATGTACCTCCGTCTCATCGGTCTTTTCTAACTCGGCATTCTTTGGGGCCGAAGACGTGGAGCTGCGGCCCCAGAAGGAGGACGGGGCCGCGAGACCGGTGTGAGCACGTTGCAGGCCGGCCTTCTCCCGTTCAGGATCTGACCAGGAGAGAACGGAGGCGAGGAGGGAGAGCATCTCGAATCGCTTAGGGTCAGCGCGGGGCGTAGTGAGGAACGACAAGAGGACGTTGGTGACGAGACGCCTATCGACGTTGGTCTCGGTGGAGTTTCGCCGTAGTCGGCGGAGCGCCTCCATCAAGTGCTCGTTTATGATTATAGCTGAGGCCGCTTTGTATTAGCACAGGATACGTCGGGTTAACGAAGACGCACCTTCATGCCGCAGTTTTTCGATGAGCAAACTCTTTTCCTTCACCTCTTTTTCGAGTTCTGCTGTCCTCGACGTATTCGTCTGGGAGTCTTCCAACTGAAGCTGCGAACGAATGAAACCCGTCCTTGCATACAACAGAATAAGAAGTTACCTCGGCAGTCAAGGCCCGATGCTTGTATTCAGCCAACGACTGGGTGACCTGGATGAGCTGCGAGTTATAATCCTTGACAGCCTGCCGCAGCTCGTGGTCCTTTGCTGCGGATATGTTAGCACGACAGTAGATGAGAGTTGGAGTGTGCACTCACCAGCCTGGAAGTCCTGCAACACGGACTGGAGATTCTCGGACTTTTCCCGCTCAGACTCCAGTTCTGCAGCATCCCTCTCCCTGGCCTCTCGCTCGAGCTCCAGATCTCGCCGGTACATCTCCGCGTTGGACCTTGTTTCATCCGCGACCACTTTGTCCTGCAACGCCATCCGCTCCCACTCATCCTTCTCCATTCTACATCGCTCCAATTCGGTCTGCGTCTCTCTAAGCTCGCGTTCTCGGACGAGATTCTCTTGTGCGCTCTCTTCGAACGCACGACTGCGCATATTGTCGAGCTCGCCTGACGCGCGCTCCGCCTCTGCGGAGGTAGATATGAGCTCCTCCTTCAGCATCTCGACCGTCGAGTTAAGATCATCGTTTTGAGCCGTTAGCTGCTGCACCAACACTTCCCGTCGGTCCAGCTCTTCCTGGTGCACGCGTCAGTGAAATTTGGATGGACCAATTGCCGCTGATACCACGCACCGCGTCTTGCTTCAGTTTGTTCCCCAGCGTCGTGCGCATTGTCGTCAATTTAGCCAATAAATTGCGGTATTGTGCGGCAAGCGTCTCCTTTTCCTCCCTCGTCCGTTCTAGCTCCCTCTGGAGCTTTTCGACTGGGTCAGACGGCGCGTCGTCTTCATTTTGTTTCCCGTTGACGAGAGCGTGGCCGTTGACGCCGTTGGAGTGGACGGGCGGGGAGGAAGTGCTACTCCGATCGCTGTCCAAGGACAGCCGCATGTCGTTCATGGCTTGGGATGGTGGACCAAGCGTTGGGGACAGGGGGCCTCCCGGAGAGTTCATTGGGCTCGATGCGCCATTGCTAGACATTCCGGCGCATATAGGACGTGGCGTAGACTTTGGGAGTGGATTGACACGTGATGTCTAGGCCTGATTCTTCAAATCGAATCCTTGAAGTGACAGCGAATTCTCTTCGTTTGCTTTCATACAGAACGTCAAAATATTGAGACATCCTGAGAATATTTGCACCACCCTGGTATTCAATTGCTAATTATCTTTCCAGATACCACCGATATCCTGCCGACAATCAACCTCGGCCTCGGCCTCATTCATCCTGTCGAACTTCCGCCTGGACAATGTCGGCATTGATCGTGAAATTTGACCAATGCAGTGCCTCAGGTACCGTTTAATTTTGCCGGCGCAAACACAATTTCCTCTCATCAACGTGAAATCCAGTTTTCACGAATCCACTGAACAGGACCCAGATTTATAATGGCGAGTATGGGGTACGCCGGGTGAAGGGAATAAGATAAACATCTGACCAGCAGTAATATAAAGATCAGTTTCGTCTGCGCCCTTTGCGGCTTCTATACCCTGGGCGAAAATAAAACATACGACATTCGCGACTAATGTTTCCGGTACATACCTATTTCTAACCTTCGACACTCTTTCAATCGTCGCCGTTCATATTTTTTCATATTTTGTTTTGAAGCAACCCGTAGCTTTTGGCTGACGCAATGGTTTTAAATTGATAAACTCGCGTACCGTCTCACTCTTCAAGTCTCGATCTTTATTATGGAAATCTCAGAGCGAGATTTACCCGCATTGTCTCTCCCGCGAAAGCCTTGTACACAGGTCATTTCGAGCGACTCCCTTAAGAATGGGAATAGAAACATAGTCGAATTCCAGGCGGTATCACTGAATAGCTAGAGGACACTTGGGGAGCTACTCCATTAAGAATGGAACTAGAAAAATACACTCACAAAGCCGGTACCGCTGACTAGCAAGGGATTGGTCGACGACAGTGGCCCCAAATTCATCAGAGCGACACTGAGGACTGACAGGAATTGATTTCTATTTCGGATGCGGATCTCTTTAATAGCTCGACTAAAAAACCGGCGGGGACTATATCTGCTGGAAGTGGCGGCGATATCGGAGGATTCCGCGTTTACGTGCCCAACGCATTAATTTCCCTTTCGGTGCATTGCAGTTAGTGTGTTTCGTCGTGTTGATATCCCGAACATTGATAGCCGAGCGTGGCGGAACAAGTCTCCTCCGCAATTGTGCAATTGCGGAGGACGCGACGCTCGGTGGATTACGAGCGCCGGCTTCATCATCGATACGCAATTGGACGCCAAAATACTGGAGCTACAACATGCAAGGTATGAGCTTCAGCGGTTGCAGTGTCTGTTTATAAGAGACTACTTAACTTGAAGCAGACTCTTTGGAAAATCGTCGAAAGCCAGTTTCCCAGAGCGGGAGCACGGCTTGGTCTCTGAAATGAGGTGGGTCAGCTTAATTTTATTGCGGGCGTCCAAACTGAGCCTCGGACAAGGCCGGTGCACGAGTTCCACTTTCGATGCAGACACCCCGCCGCCCATCGCGTTACACTGTTGACGAGCCTTACTGGTCTGCAACTGGCCTGAGCTTACAACGACTCGGAGTATCGGGATGAGAAAGGACTAAAGGGAATTATCTGCAAATATTCCGAATTGCTCTAGTCTCTCTTGACAGACTTGATCTTCTCGTCTAGAATTGCTTTGAATGCACTTCAGGAGTCAAGTTTCAGCAACAATCTTTTTTGACAGGTACAACAAGGTGAAAAGACGGAATACAATGCGCGTACGCATACTGGTTTTACATCATCGTAGCTACTGAAACAAACGGAAAATTTGGTACATCAAGCTGTTACAGACTGCGCAAGGTGGGTCCGACACCATTGTACACATGAAATCACCCCTGCACAATATAAATGATTATGAACGCCGTCGCATCGTCAGCACGAGCGATTTCTTCCTGGCTTGGCTCCTGGCCACTAGCAATCGCCGACGGGAGTTGCCGCATCACCACGAAGATAGGACCAGGCTTCTTCAAGCCCAGGGCGAATTTTTCCTGCGCAGTGAGGCCGTTCCTGGTGTTAGCGAACGCAACTGGATCGGCCTTGTACTGTTCAAGCAATGCCGGGCGTAAAGCAAGATCCACCATGAGGCTCTGCATTGCGCGCGATGCATGGACAACCGCCTTTTCCTGGGACGGAACGAAGGAGTCGAGGGCCGCCACGGCCCGCATCTCGTCGGGGCCATAGGCGGGGGAGACAGACTGGAACCCAGTCCAATCCTGGGCGCCCTTGGTGACGGTAGCCGGGAGGCCCAGCGCCTGAACCGCCTTTGGGTCGATCGGAGCAGGCGTGCGAGGGGGGACGTAAAAGGTGGACGTGGTGGTGAACTGCTTCAAGACCTCTTCTTTGCGGAGGTCCCGAATGGCGAACGTGTCCTTCACCGTGACGGACTGGGGAAGGATCGCCCCAATGTAGTGCTGGATCTTGTGGTCGAGCCCAAAGTCCTTCTCAAGGCGCTCAACGAGAAGGTGGAATTTGCCGTTCTGAAAATAAATGAATGAACGGCTTTATGAAATGGTAGTACACAACTCACATCAAAGACCATGGTATCGACGCCGACACTGCCGACTTGCCAGATGATGTTGTGAATGGAAGGGTCCAACTTCTTGTTACGGACGAGAAGCTCGGTCGCCTCCTGCGTCATGCAACCATATGTGGACGGATCGAATCCAAGGTCCGCAAACATGTAGTCCTCTGCAGAGATGCCGGGGAGCATCTTCGCCTGGAATCCCTCCTCCCGAGCTATCGCAATGGCTCGGTGGGAGGGAGCGACGAACACACCCGGGTGTCCGTAGAAAATGCCGAGGACGTTGCGGCCCGCTCGGACGTCCCGCAACATGACCTATAATTCCGGGTGAGCCGCGATATCGAGGGCGTGGAGTGAGCCTACCTCAGACATCTGAACATAGCTTTCATAGCGCTTCTTGTTGGTGTCGTAGAACGTCGTCAAGTCGAAGTGGTCGCCGCGGCTGTTTTCCTGGATGTAGCATTCGGTGGCGGGGTCGGTAACGGCGTAGAAAATCTTGTCAGCCTCCTTGATGAGCGCAAGCGTCTCGAGGGTGATGTGCCCGATGCTGGCGATGCCGGAGCCAGCGATGGTCAAAGAACCGGGTTTTTTGAGTGCCATGGTATGAAAGGCGGTGGTGCTGTGAGGTCGAAACGGTGGCCTCTATATAGGCATAGAAAAATGGTGAGAGCGAAATTTTTCAAAAAGTACGTCCGCGGATTGTCAGGTATGTTTGGTGCTGAAACTTACGCTTGTTGAAGTAACTTCGAGGGATAGAACCACCGTATTGGATGCGAGGATTTCGAGCTTTCTGGTGATTCGTCCCTAAAGCTCTCTATCAGCTCCATACCTAAGCGGTAAAGGGCCCGTGTGTTGCCGGAGGAGTGCTCGCGTGTGCCCCTGTTCAAAGTTGGAAACGCAGGTCATATGTTTATGTTGAACGTTGGTCGATAAACCATTATCGGCCAACTCAAAGTGAATGGGCCAATGGTTCAGGTCTTCTGGCGGTTCCTGGGGCTCCTATGCCAGTTCCGTCCTTGAAAATGGTAATACGGGCCCCTGGCGCCGGAGGACCGCTCGGATAGTCCCGCAGCACAGTCTGCGCTAAGTCGCCGCAGTGTTCAAAATTGAAACGGAGGTTATCTGTGACCCCAATGCGGATCAAGCGCAGAGAAGAGTGCTTCGACCGGGCCACTGTTGCATCGAGAGCCCAGGTTTGCAGTTAGAAAGTTCAAGTCAGGCAGTCCTATTGTCCAGGCGAGAGGAGGCGACACGTTAAAGTTGTGAGTAGGGTGGGAGCTGTATATCTTCTGAAACAAGAATTTGACCTTTTTAAACGATAAATATCGTTACAATTCTGACCCCAGACGACGATGTCGAGATTCTCTACAGAACAGACAATGAGAAATCACACAGCAAGATGAATCTGGCGACTGCTAATCTGTTCACCGCGTAACCCACGCTGACAGGAGTGGGCATAGAGAAGAAAAGTTCAAATTTTAGCGTCTGAGGGAGACCGACCGTCTTCCGGCCGGGCCACAATCGGGACTCCAAGTTTGCGATTCGAAAGTTCATTTCCCTATCTGGAACGGTAAATCCCGTTCCAATTTAGTAAGATTCACCGCGAAGCTGCCCATGGTCTTGGACATACTGTGGGACGTTATGAAGTTACTGCGAGATTCTAGACCTCACCGTAGTACGTCCACTCGGAGCTTTGAACATTTGAATCGCACCTGCGACGGGGCCACTGTCGAGTCGTCGAAAAGTCCCGTGAGGACTTCAAACTCGCCAACGAGACGTGGGAATAGCATTTCTCAGGCACCGAAGTTGCAATTGCAGGCTTTGGGAACTCGAGGCCCTGAAAGGGAACAATCTGCGTCGGACAGTCTCTGAAATAGTACATTCCGTGCATCCATCACAACGAGGTTAGTACAGGACGGCCACTGTTTTGTCCCAAGGTCTCGTCGGCACTACCTCCCAACCGTAAAGTTATTAGGAGAAATCGGTTCTGAAGCAGAATTTTACCTTTTTGAACGGCAAACGCCGTTCCAACAATCGTTCATCTGGACGCCGCCGAGATTCCCTACAGGCCGTAAGATGATGCAAGAATACTGATTCCAGAACTGACCGAAGCTAGCTCCGCCGGCCTTCATCTAGCAAGGCCAATGTTTCGTCTCCAGGTCCTGTCGGCACTCCAGGTTCAGTCACTTCATGCAGAGTATCGATCATCCCAGTTGCGATTAGATCCAGCGGGAAGTTAGACCAGCAACGATACGAGTCGGCCGTTTTGTGGCGGTAAAGCCCGTTCCGATCCTGAGGTATTGGCAGAGCTTTCTCACAGAAACACTCTGTGGGGCGGTGTAAAAATCGCTGTAACCCTCAGATCCCACGGGCACCGCTGGTACGTCCGAGCACGCACACCGCACAACCCACGCCGACAGGCCCATATGGCTCGTACTCGTCTTCCAATATTGTCCGGTCCAAACGTGAATTAACCTCAGAGACCGGGACCTGGTGACCTAGTTCTCCGCGGCGTACCAAGAATCAAGGGTCGTAGTAGGGCCGGGGCCGCGTTCAGGAACTCTGAGAGTATTATTTAGCGCCGTCTCGAACAACACGCGTCCCCCGCCTGTAGTATGAGAGGAGGTTGGGAGGGAGAGTATATTGATGGCATCAACTTCAATCTTGCCGTCTCAATGCCGCTCGTCAACTTATAGAATGCCGTCAAAATATTCCATGAGCAAAGAATATATGCAGAACTCGAAGCTCTCTAGTTACCACAAGCCACTCGGATTCCCACCCGTTAACCCTCAGCTGCCTCCACACGTGTGGAAGCAATTCAAGCAAGACTATCCGTCCTCCTTGATCTTTTCCCCGACCTTCAAAGACGCGCGCCACCTCGTCACCGGAGAGATGCACGTTAAATCTTCAGGGAAACACATCGACAGCACGTGCTCGATTCTTTCGTTAAAACGCGGCCTTCATCACTTCCCGGACCTCGATCGAAGCTGGCTTCATCTCGCTGTACTCTGCGGCGACTTGCCTCTCGCCTGCGAGGCTCCGACTCGGAGTACCTATCGCTTGCAAAGACCGTCTTGGGCTCTCCGCTCTCTACACAGGCTGCTTAACAGTCAAGGACCACATGCGCGACGAAAAGCACCCCGACCGCAGATCCCCGCTCCTCGCCAAATTCGAGACAGACGTGACGCGCGTTTGCCTATTCCTCGTCGATCACCACTCCGACCCCGACGAGACGCACAACGGCGTATCTCTTCTCCATCTCGCGTGCTATACCAGGTCCTGGCACCTCATCCGCGCCCTCATTCTCCATGGCGCAAACCATTCTGCCCGCGACGCACTCTGCCACACAAGCTGCCCATCGATATGCTCAACAACCCGTCAGATGAATTCCGATTCGCGACGCTCGTATCCAAATACTCCACCATCCCCCGCCCCCCGCGTCCTTGCCTATGCGCCTCCGGCCGTCCCCTCTCCGAATGCCACACAGAGCCAACCCCACCCAGGCGAATACATATGTACGTGCACCTCGCGCAAAACCTACGCAAAATACTGCCAGAAAAACCCGCGTTTACCTGGACCGAGTTCTGGGACGACGAGGACCAATTCGACTTTCAGCAGCAACGGATCTGCCCGATGAAGTTCACCGACGCCGCGGAGTACGCCGAGTTTGCAGCGCAGTTGCAGAGCATGAGCAAGGCGGAGCAGCGCGACTTGGCTCCCGGCGCGCAAGTACTTGGAGCGCCTCAGGGCTACGATTCAGATCCTCGCGTCCGGCGACCTGGTCGACCTCGCGTTTGCCAAGGCAGGTGAGAAGACTAGGTATCTCCCGAGGTATGTCGGCCGTCTTGATGTCCGTTTGGTTTGTTGAAGCGGTGCAGCCCGGGCTGGGTAAACACCACGTCCAAGATCGACGGGAAGGACCTTGTGGCGCTGGCGAGCCTTTGCATCGGAAATGCGAGGCGGGCGGGTATGCCAATGTAGAAGGGAATCGGTGAAGCTTCTGGTCTGCTCTGGATGTGTAACCGTACGTGTCCATCGGCCGCTCGCCTGAAGCGAGGCGATCTGAGCATCGCGTACCGGCGGTCTACTGCAGCAGGACCTGCCAGAAGAGAGCGTGGAAAGCGCACAAGCTCGCGTGCCGTTATGGGACAGGCGCAGGTGCTCCCGTCTCAGCTGGCGTACCTATACCGTCAGTATTGAGCTATTGAGCTATGCATCGGTGCATCTCATAACTCTTGTGCTAGATGACCGTCGCCATCTTAGCCTTCCGAATAACGTGCGGGCAATGAGACAGTCGCAGTTCGAAGAGAGTGGGCAGCCTGATAGCAAAGATCGTGTTACATTACTTGAACGCAATATGTACAATACATGGTTCGACAACAGATGTGAGACGTGCGTACCTGAAACCTTTGAATAAATAGTGAGCGGGAGAAAGAGGGCAAAATGAAATGAAACTAACCTAGATGACGCGGCACCGACACGACAGTCCTCGCGAAGAGAACAAAGATGCCCAAAAATTATGGAGCTCTGGCAAACGGAGCACGCGAAGAGCCCGCGCCATAAGAGCAATTGGGTGCACATGTACAAGTACGCATGCACCCAAAGGACCGGGAACCGCCCGCAAAGAAACGCGCACAGGGGGCGCGGAGCTGGTGAAGCTCTGAGTCGGGAACCACCCGCCGAAACCGTCGCGCAGGTGGTGAGGCCGCGCCGAAGCAACAGTGAACTGTGTCCATTATATACGTCCGTTTCTGAACATCTCGCGTAGTCGCGCAATCCTTTATACGATTCTGCATTCTTATCGAATGGCTGTCCGAGACAACAGCGGCCCAAAACGACGTCGCCGCTCGTACCCCGGTGCGCAAGCGACAGATGCAAGCGCAGCGGGACCGGCTTCGGCAGTTTGAAGACCTCCGTATTTGTCCGCGTCGTCCCGGAACTCCTGATATCCCCTCTACGACGGAGCAGCAAGACATCGCCAGCCGCCTGCTGGGTGAGACGCCGATAAGGAGGCACGGGCGGACCCGTACCACCCCTCGTACGTCTGGCCCCGTCGTGAGAGTCTATCGATGTCCCATGGCGCGAGGGGGACATCCGCCGGTCTGGCGTTGCACCTATATGGTGTCCGAATGCGAGCAATAGTGCCGCTGATCATGGGTCGATCCTTCACGGATGACATTCGGGTGTCGCGGTGGCCTGCGACGCAGCGGTAGTGCTGCTGATCATAGTCGATCCTTCTCGCCGACTGCGAGGTTCGTCGCGGGTCTACGACGCAGCGGGTCTGTTGCTGATCATGGTCGATCCTTCTCGCTGACTGCGAGGTTCGTCGGGGGCCTACGCCACTGCCGGTCTGGCCTGCACGTGTATTCGTGGTCTATGAGCCTCTTAAGAGGGCTGTCCATCCCGCGGCCTGTGGCACGCAGGGGTTCCGAGTCGATGGCAACGTCGTGGTTGGAGACAAAGGAGTGATTGAGTCAGACCGGGCGGACCCGGTTATCTTTTGCTGTGGTGATCGGACGGCACCGCCACCACCCGAGTCCTTCCGTTGAACCGCGGTGTCTGCCGCAATCCAATCTCTCAATTACGGTTTATGTGGCCTTCTCTGGCCTTGACGACCTCCCTTTCTGTTGCCTTTCTGATTCAACTGCCGCGAAAACGAATATACAAGTGGCACCTCCGAAATTCGACAGCCGTCTCCGAGTCTCCTTTACTACAGCCTCACACCGCTTCCACTCTGCTCAACCGGGTACGAGACTCGGGTGAAGACCCGAGCAACGCTTCAGTGACGCTTGATTGATGCCAGAAACAGTACCGACGGCCTCGGGCTTTTTTCGGCGGTCCTGTCACTCTCCGTTCTTCTCGCACGCTAGTAACATTAAAATCAGCAGTCACCCACAATTAGAGGTCTCATTGTCGCCGGCAATGTGGCCAACTGGTGACCTAGTCCGCACTCCCCTTTTTCGACCTCAAGCCGATGCGCCCGCGAACGAGCGAATCCGTCTATCATACACGAGAGCCCGTGAAATCGTGAAAGCATACGGTACACTGGCTTTTCAACCCCTGGCTCTATCCTGACGACCATTATATCAGGCCTTACTGTCGACGACATTGCCAACACGTCGCGAAAGTTCTGGAAACTGCATACTGATCCCGTGTGGACACTGGATGGTGCAGCCGGATCTCTCATCACGATTCAGCTTAATTTGTGCGCCGGGACCCTTGCCATGTACATCGAATCTCGCCCAGACCTTCGCCAAATTCTTGACGACATTCTGCAGTTCAAAGTTTCGTATGTCGGCCTTTTCGCCGGTTAAATTCAATATTCACACGATTTCTGGAAGAGGTCAATATTGTCTTACCGAGATAGGTAGGTAGGTATATTCCTGCGCGATCCCGTTAATAAACAGCAGAGATAGGGCACGGGTTGGACGCCATTCGCCTTGAAACTACTGCTACCTTGTTCCCGGACGGCTCCTTTGAGTTGAATACACCACATGAACGCGCAGCAAAGTTCATGCCTCCAACTTCTCCAGTTGGAATTCCGTGTGTCGCCGTCGTGTGGGCGCGGGCGCTGATTAATGGTGAAGATTACGGAATTAAACCTTTTCTCGTTCGCCTGAACGATGGGAATGTCATGTGTGCCGGAGTTGTGGCAAAGTAACTCACGCCATCTCTTCGAAATCAAGCTGACAATCGATGAAAGGTTGCTTCCACAACGTGGAGGCTCTCATCCTCTCAATCATTCCATTACATACTTTCATAGGGTTCGCCTCCCTTCTGAAGCTTTACTTGGAAATCGCCTGAAACCCAAGGACCCGCGCCTTTCATTTTTTACCGGCATCTTCCGCGTTGCAGTCGGGACTCTCGTCCTCGGCTCCCAAGGAATATCGGCACTCCAAGTGGCTGCGTATATCACTGCGCAGTATAGCCAGCGCAGGACGGTCACCAACAATGACGGTGTCCAGCAGCCGATCATTGAATTTCGCACTCAGCACACACCCATCGTAACCGCGTTGGCTCAGGCATATGTCTTGAATGCCCTGCACCAAGTCGTGACCCGGATTTTTTCTCTTCCGACCGCCGACGGGCCAATCCGCCATGGAATTGCAACCATTCTTAAAGTGGTCACAATTAACCATGCCCAGCGTTCATTGCTGGATTTAATGGAACGCTGTGGCGCTCAGGGCCTTTTTGAAATGAATCAGCTCTCGGCTATGCATGTGAGTGTTGTATTAGTACGCGGAAGAGACACTGAACAACTTTGGCTGCAATAGAAAATACTACAAGGTGCCGCGATTGCGGAGGGCGACTCCCTTGTCCTATCCATCCGTAAGCCTCCTACAAAATTTGTGAAGACATTAATGTATTCCTCTTCCAGGTCTTGCAACCGAAATTCTCTTGAACCGCTACGCCATGATTCCATCCGCAGATAGCGAAAGTTTACTTGCGAAGCACGAAATCGGTGTCTTCAATAACTGTCGGCAACGGCTAGCGCAAATGTCGAGCCACCGTTCGGTCGACTTTAGCCGTTTCATTCTTCCTCAGACGCTACGCTTGGTCGAGGCACTCGGACATCGCATCGCATACGATGCTGCTGTCAGTTTGGACGTCGACAAATCTTTGGTAGACCTCTACGTGGTCAGCTGTATCAAAACAGATCCTGCGTGGTATGTTGAGCATGCCGGTTTGACGCAGCATGCTCAGCTGAATATGGAGAGCGCTGCTGTCGAGGCTGTTTTGCCCCATATGTGGGGCTTCATAAAGGATATGGGGGTGGAGCCATATGCGACTGCCCCTATCGTTTCTCAACGTAGCTGGGATCATCTTGTCGATTCGTTGCAGACATTCCGGGATAGAACTTGTGTTGTGTCCAAGATGTAAAAAGATAGGGACATGTACAAGGCTAGAGCATTGCATCTATTCAAATCGTGTTATTGAATTAGTTTCCTACAAATTCAACCATATTTGCGGCGTTCGGACTCTCCGGTCCGGGATGTGATCCGAAGCTCGGCAGCGGCAGAACGCATAACCGATTTTGGTTCTCCGATGGGCCGCCACATCCTGAGGCTCCCAGTGTCCAGTCACCTGGACCGAAATTTCCTCAGTTTTTCTAGCATGCACCGAACAGCCTACGAATCTGCACAGCGGAATATTGTGGAATATAAAGGAACGCTACGCCCACATTCACCCACAAACGCACTCAACTCTACCTCTGTCCCTCATGTCCACGAACCTTCTTCGCGAACGGATAGTCCTTGCGTCGGAAAAATCGTATCCATTCCATATCCTGGCCACCAAGTACACGTACGAAGGCAATCCCTACAAGGATTCCAGCCGTGCTCTCACTCTGGTATTAACACACTCGTTGGGGGTACACATGGAGATCTGGGAGGTTGCAGTAGCCCATCTGTTCGCCCTTTCGACATCTGCAAACTCCCAGGTCGAAATCCGAGCGATGTTTTCCATTGAAGACCCCAATCACGGTCGCTCCGCTGTGGTCAATGCCGAAGAAATCGCCAAGCGTCCTTTGAATGATTGTGGAAATCTCGAGTCCCTGCTTAATTGATTGTCTTACCATTTGGAACAGGGACTCGAGAATATGCCCGCGCTATCGAGCGATTTCTGGTCGCTGCCAACTCCACGAACAAGAATCTGGTTGGAATCAGCCATAGTGTAGGTGCTCCCGCACTGTAAGTATTTCTCCATGTTTTCGATCGTGCTCTCTCTGATGTTTTCAGGTTCATCGCCGCTGAATCTGTTCCAGTGATACATTTCAAGGCCATGATTACCTTCGAGCCAGGCATGACTTCGAAGGATAGTCCCCACAGACACCGTTCAAATCAGGCTGCTATTGCTTGGACATGCACTGCATTCCCTGACCACCTACACTTAGTTTGATGGATCTGTGTATATCCAGCCTAGATGAGCATAGGTGCCTACATAGACCCTGTGTAGCTCAACTAGACAGAGCTATGCTGAGCTATGCTCATCTAGGCTGGATATACACACACCTAAGCAAATTAAGTGTAGGTGGTCAGGGAATGCAGTGATGGCTTCGCCCTGACGTCTGGCATAGTCGAAAAGCGGCCAGGAAAGAGCTCGTAGCCTCCCCCATGTATTCCACATGGGATCCCCGAGTCTTCGACCTCTTCATTATTTGTGTGACCTTATGTCATCTCTCGTCGCTAATTATCTTGTCCAGGATACGGTCTTATAGATCATCCTGCTTCTAAACATAAGCCGCCATTCGCCTTTCCCGGAGTCATCACTGCACTCTCAAGGGATCATCATGCGGTATGTGGTCTCCGTGAGTGCAACTGTTACTAACCGCCTCTTAAAGTGTTCATTTCAGAGTGACAATCTTGTGGTAGATGGTATAACCTCCTACGCTGCAGCAACCCAGAAGATGCCTGTTCACGTAGTTTGGGGAAGCATCCAATAGTTTGCGTTTGTCGGTGTCCTGTGTTAGAAAGCTCGAGACGTGCTGACTTGAAACAAAGGAATCAAGAGCTCAAAGACTTCATGTCCGACGAAAAAGCTGGTCGAACACCTGCATCTGTTTCCTATATCGAGGGCGCCCCGGCAAGCCATATGGTACGTTCCATCTCGAATCCGAGGAAGGTGGTAATTGATATATTGCAGGTTATTCGGTACAAGCCAGAGAAGGCCACTGAACTGATATATTCTCTGCTCGTCGAGGCTGATCCCACATCTCGCCTTTGAATTAGATCAATGACTGGGAGTAACACTAAAATATCTGAGATGAAAGCCTCCGGGATTGAAGAACTCTGGTGATGGCAAAACAAATTGCTCCCAAGAACATGAGAGACTACAAATTACGACGTGATTAGTATCGTGCCACAGGATGGGGGAAATAACTGACAGCCGAGAATGCGATAGGCCGAATCCAAATGAACGATGTGGTGAGCAGAGCCCCTTGAATTGGTGCCGAGCTGAGTGACCCAACACTGCTCAAGGCCAAGGCGAGCCCTGTACGAGCACTATTCAATGGATACTCAATTATCATGATTAGCTAACAAAAACTATGTCGTTGGCTTACCCAACTTCATCTGGGTCCTGAGGCTGGGGCATTGATACATCACCCTCGCCAAGTAGAGAGTAACCGTGATGTATCAATTCCTCTGGCGCAGAGAGGTGCATGATACATCACCTCATAGGCGTGCAGTACTAACGGTGAAAATAAAAGACCACCAGAGGGGCTTGAACCAAGGTCGCAGACCAAAATTATTACATAACACTTTCGAGTGGCACTTCAACCAATTGCACCAAACCGCTGTTCTAAAACAGTGGGCACACAGGGCCAAAGTATACCCCCTTCAACAACAAAACACATAATAAGCATGTTTCCCCACCCACTGGGCCCCGCCTTAGGGGCCAGGTTAGAGGTTAGAGTTAGGGGTTAGTGGTTAGAGTTAGTGGTTAGGGTTGGTTAAGGGTTAGTCCCCAGGTATATTGTAGAAGGCTGTTGCAGGTGATTTATAAGCATTTGATGGTTAGATTGGTTAGGGTTGGTTAGGGTTGGTTAGGGTTGGTTAGGGTTTAAAACACCATCAAAATACATATTAAGCATTGTAGTACAATTTCGAAGACCTAGGGCAGCTTGCCTGCCCTAGGTCTGGGTATCAGCTGTTCCCACTTAGGGTAAGGGCACCTTACCCTAACTGGGAACACAGAAGTTTCTGGACATCTGGTCTGGTGAAGGGGTTAGCCATGCAAGTCCTAATATATCTATGGTTTGATGAGGTTCGAGGTTCGAACCTCGATGAAGCCTTTATTTTGCATCATTTACCGAACGGGCATCTGGCTGATACATCAGCTGATGTATCAGACACCTCTGTCATTTACCGACTTTCATATATCACGACACCTCTCTAAACGAGGCCCTAGTGATATATCATATCGCCATATACGCCTGCATCTGGAGTGCGCGCCAATGACGACAAGGCCAGTGCAAGCCCTGTGATTCCAGATTAACAAGAAACCATAACATCGGGACAGGGAGAGCATGGTCACCAGCCCGGGTGATCCGCAATCAGAATCCGCGCCGCCAAGACAAAACTTGACTTTTTGAAACTTCTGTCCCGGCAGATCGTTAGATTGGATTCTTTTGCTACAGTATTATTATCACTTTCTCTCAAAAACTGGGTCAGCAGTAGCAATTACCAAATTGGGACAGCAACTTGTCACGAAGTTCGGTCCGCCGCCATACTTTTTCTCCAGTGGAGCTTCCTGGGAATGTGTCGCTATCTCCTGTCTGTGCATGTCTTAAGTCCGGCCGACGCGAGCAATCATCCATTGCCCGCCAATACACTCGAGATACCACCGCGCGGAACTGAAATGTATACTACTCCCGCCAGGCGGCGAACTTGAACAGGACGAATGATGTTTGCGCCTTTGTCTGATGTCACGGACTCGGATCCGATTGTGTTTTTATGGCGCTAACCATTTGGTTGTTGCATCCTCGTCTGCTCAACTCTGAGCTACTGTATTCCGCATCTACATCTATAAAGCTCTATCTATAAGTACTAGTATAGCGTCACCTCTCTTTTCTGCGTTCTTTGCGACTTCTCTGGCAGCCGTCTGGTTATAATAGCGGTATCTACTTGTTCGCCGCCTATGGCTTCTTTGCCTTTTCCTCGCCTCGAACGGGTCTCAACGAAAGCCGCAGAAGGTCTGATCAGCATGAAGCAGCAAACACCACCTCGGCAAGGTAATCGAGAAATAAATTGAAAAGAGCGGACGGGTTTCTATGTTTGATCTAATATTTTATACAGATTCCTACTTAGCAAATGCTAATGGGTGGTGGATTCAATGTCGGTATGGTCATCATTCGCGTATTTTCCCTGATTGATATATTCACGGAATACGAAAAGATAAGACCGCGGAGAAAAGCCAGACACAGGTGTTGCCGTACGGACACTGAACGCGTTGCAGGAGACGAACAGCACCAGCTGATACGTGAAACTAGATATTCCGAGTCGCCGATCCAGATATGCTCCCGATGGATGCTGCGGCGTGGGAGGGGAATACAAAACAGGAAACGCCGCGACGTGCATGACATTTTTGAGATGGAAGAGGATGGAAGCCGACGGCCAGTCGAGGTAGAAACACACTGGCCGTATGCTGCCCTGCGGAGGAATCTCACCAGACGACCAGAAGCACGATCACCGATTCGGATACTCGGAGTTATTATGGACGCGTTGCGGGATATGAACAGCAACTGATACGGGCAACTAGATATTCCGAGTCGCCGATCCAGATACGCTCCCGATGGATGCTGTGGCGTGGGGAGGGGAATACAAAACAAGAAACGCCGCCAAAGGTTGCGATGTGAGCATGACATTTTTGAGATGGAAGAGGACGGAAGCCGAAGGTCAGTCGAGGTAGAAACACACTAGTCGTATGCTGAACTGCGGAGGAATCTCACCAGACGACCGATTCGGAGAGTTATTATGGCACTTCCCACGGTTGGACCCACCATTACGCCAACGGTCTGGCGCAGGATGTAGTCTCGCCACGTTGAGCACGCCCCTCAGTATGTTCGGTGACCTCTGGCGCGGGTGAACCACACGAAATGCGTGCGTATTTCGGGACAAGCCATGATCTCGCGCAGCCACTCGGTATGAAAAATCGGTGGAAGCGGTGCGCCACCCGGCCGACGCCGGCGCTTCCCACGGTTGGACCCACGTTACGTTTAATTGCACCAGCAATCTGGCGCACGTTTTTTGTGTCGCCACATTCCCGGCGCCTATCGGCATATACCAGCATATACCATCACCTCGCGCGGTTAATTCATGCCATATGCGCACTTGTTTCTGGCCGCACGACGGGAACACGTTTATCGTATAACGAACGAACCATAAATGCTATACTACGCAATATGCTAAAAGTCTAACTGCCAGAACAACCAGAATTATGTTGCCATGGTTTTTCGCGAATCCTGGGATGTATCTCCCTTAAGCTTAGTCGTGTCCATTTCATGAACACCGCTCGCGGGGGCAAACTGCGCACGATCAGTTCTATCCAAATTATGGAAGGATGTAGCCAACTCACTGTCAGACCCGTGGTGCAAGATGCCAGAGTGATGACCTCTTGTTTCATCGCGCGGAGAGTGGAACGGGAGTTCAGACTGGTCCGATTAATTTTGACAAGTTGGGCTTGAGATCCGGTGCTTACCTCGCGAGCAGGGAATTAGAAAACACTGGCGAAGGGCTCGTGAGCAGTGGATATGAATGGGATAGGCAGGCTTACATCTCGCCAGCACAACGAACCATCCCAGCCAAATATCTGCAACAGGTTAGTCGGGGATAGTGATGAGCAGCTTGAACATAATACAAATTTCCTTCATTGTCACAAACTTAATCGGATGAAGGTCAGCATCCCTGAGACATATCGGATGAGATGATGTACGCAAGCCAACATGATAATTCCGCCAGCACTACACCGCGTCAGACCCGGGTCTTCGTATATAAGACCGACTTGCCTAGTGACGGCACCCGTTTCTGAAACCAAGACGGTCGTTCGTGAGGCCAAATTTTATTTCGAAGAACGTATTAACAGACCTATGGTCCATTTGATGAGCTTGTCCACAGTTGCGGCGGTACTAAAAAGGCATGCTATGTCAATCCGAGCTCCAAGAAATGGTGTATGTGTGCATTATACCTCTTGTGCGCGAGACCACGTTGCTTGGAAAGCAGGTATACGAGTGTCGCAGCAATTACCAAGTCCACCATAGCACCGATAGCCAGGATAGTTGTCAGAAGCCATCCCCATCGAGCCTCGTAAGATGCCAAAGAAGTCATCTCAAGGGCAAGAATGAAGACGGAAACACTTCCGACCATCCGGAGAAACGACAAAGTCCAGCAAGCGCAGGGGATGTACATACTTGTTGAGAGCATGTAAATTCGGAATGAGAAAAAGGCTTGAACTGCGGTTCGTGATAAGTAATCGATCTCATATAACTTGCCGAGAGTTACCGCATGGCCCGACAATTCCAGAAAACAGGATCGCGGTCGACAAAGATTCGGGGGCCCGCACAAGGCGCTCCGGGTGGCCGAAGTCAGAGATCGTGGCCACATATATGGTATGTCCAATGCAAATCGCATGTCCTAGTTCGCAGAACCTAATGAGATTGTAAGAGAGGCTGAATTGCCCTGGCGGTTTCGACAGACCATATAAACGCGACCTGTAGAGAGGGGATCAGAGGTGGTGGGTTTGTTTTCAGGCGCCCCGACTGCTTACCATCATCTTCAGCTTTCGAGTGTCCTCGGGGAATCGACCGTAGTACAGGTATGTCTGGGTCGTCGTGACCCCGAAGAGCACATAGGAGACCAAAACACCGATTTGCAAGGCACCTGCAAAATCATTAAATTAATATCCACCTTTTATTCAAGACACTCGCCAAGAGTGGCATTCGCGTCGAACGAAGGGGGAGTGGAAGCCATTGTCAGTAGTTCCGACAGAATTTCAGACGGGAATATAAGTATATCTTGAATTCATCGGTAGACCAGTAACATTCACGGCGGCTCAACTCCCATCGGACGGAGATCAAGTGTTGTAACGTAACGGTCGATTCAGATTCCAACCCCCAAGGCGGGGAGATCCGAGGTTTACAGTATCGTGGCAGTGCCCGGGCCACTTTTGGCCAGTGGCCGGTTGATATGCGACAAAATTATTTGTGCAACACATCGAAGTCGCCGTCTCTTCCCTTCTTTCTGATACCATATTATGATTGGTGGCGCGCGAGTCGGATATCAGAGAGCCACTGACAGCGGAAAACGATGGATAAGATTCAATTCGACACAAGTCACATAAATATAGAGGGCAAAACCAGACTAAATATCATCTTGGAGAGCCTGACGTACGAGGGAAATTGAAGCGGCAGATCGTGGGGTGATTTGGTATTTAAAAGGCTTCACATGCCTGGAAATTCCAAATCAGTATCTTGTGAGATGACGGCCCGTCAGAGGACTTACGAGACGATGGCAGTTGTAAAGCCGATTTCTGGTTCGATTATTTTGCCATTGGAATCGACTGCTTTGGAAATTGTGACAGTCATGAGAGACAAAACCATTTGGATCCACATCGAACTTTCAGCAAGATTCTGGCCAGGGCAAACCCGTCGCCCAAAGCCGAATACGTACTCCCGAGGATCCGGCTGGGGGGTCATACCCTCGAACCTCGTGGGATCGAAGCTGAAAGGGTCGGGATATATGGTTTCGTCGTGCATCATTGCCCAGATGTTTGCGATGACCGTGGTTTTTGCAGGAATCGAATAACCCTTGTATATATCCGACCTGGTGGTGCAGTGGAACAGGCCGATCGGGGACGCAGGAGCCCATCTAAGGACTTCCTTTAATATGCATCCGATATACGGGAAAGCAGCTTGATCGTGTAATGTTGGAATCCGGTGTTCCGAGGCGAGGAAGTGGTCAACCTCGTCTTGGGCACGAGCTTGCGCAGATGGATGTAACATCATTGCAAAAAAGAATGTTTTCACAGCGGACACCGACTGTCGTATAAGTGAGTATAAGTTGAATTCTACTGAAGAGCCTCACTCACAGTATCTGCTCCCGCAGAGTAAAGCGCTCCAGCTGTCCAGAGAATGTGATCCTCTAATTCCGCATTTACTGGGATACCATCTGACGGCTGGAGGAGCCTCGACGAGAAGGAGGGTGCTGCTTTTCCGGCTGCCTGGGGTGGTTCAGTTGCGACAATCATTATTGATATAACACAACTCACGATTTGCTGTTTCACCCAGTTGTGTGGCTCAAAGGACTGGGAATAGAGTTTTTCGCTCCACTCCTTGGCTTTGATTTTGAACCCCGCGCCCGGAAACCAATTGGGGAGGAATTGAACTACAATCCCACATCAAAGCCCGAGATATTCCGTCCGATAGGTCAACTCACGAAAAGGAAGGGAGTCTACTAGCCATTTACCTGGGGCGCCGCCCAAGGAGCCCACTCTCATACCTTCTTCGGCCAGTGCCACAAAATGATCATCATTGCGAATCACTGAGTATCCATAGGCAATTTTCATGATGACTGCCGCCGCATTCCTATATTCAATTAATGAAAGTAAAGGTGGAAGAATGAGTGCATACCTGCGTAGGTGTTCCGGTAATTCGCCAGGTGTTTTCAAGATGCTGTCAACCAGGATCCGCGCTTCGTGCTCTTGTATCCCCCAATACATCTGCGAAGCGGCAGGATTGAAAGCGTGATGCATCATCTTACGATAAATCTTAAAGCGTTCGTTATGAGAACTATTGAAGCTCGGTGAGATGTTATTAACTAGCTTCACAGTGCAAATGTCTCACATGTAGAACATGCTCTTTTCGCGCCGCATAAGAATACCCGCCATGGTCGGAAAGGGTCGATCAGAATAGTTGGAGGATCGCTTGCTCAAAAGGTTGTTTGCGTCACTGGCCGAGTTTAGGATGACCATGCGTTTCCCAAGCAAATGAAAGGAGATGAACCCTTCATCGCCTAAAGAAGGGAATTCAGCAGATGGTTCAGACAAGATATACGGGTTTGAGCACCGTATTTGCGGCCCCAATCTGCGTATGTTCTCCAAAATTCGGTTTGGGGATGATTCAGTGCTACACCGAGAATCGGAAGACTTGGGGGGCCGGGAGGATATGGTCGACAGATTAGAGTCAAGACAACATATGCAAAGATAAGGCTGCAACAGTAAATGAGAATTTCACCCCCGGAGAACATGTCTGTGAAGCTAGAGGGTGAGACGTATCCTAGGAGTTTGGTGAAGTCTTTGTGTGTACGATCTCCCACGGAAGGGCGCTTAAGCAGGCTGGACCGCCTCGGAAAACCGCATCGTATCTAATGCCTTGTTAAAAGCAGAAATAGAACCCGATCTCAGATCTCTTGATCTGACTCGGAAGTGTGACCAAGGCTAGTTTAATTATTTCAATTATTTAATAATTTTGTATTAGCAATATTAACGCCCTCCGGGCACTGCGGCCAAACCTGGATCCTCCGGTTGATGGCAAGATCATTTTTCTTCACTACTTGTCCCAGGCTATAGATTTTTGCCTCCGGCCGGATTGTGGCCTTTGGGAAATAAATCAAAGGAGTATGTGTGGCTTTTCGCCTAGCCGGACTGTGGCCGTGAATAAACCACTAAATGGCGAGTTGAGACAGTGCATTATGACCGAGATTGTGACGGACTGTGGCCTTGCGGATGAATTAAATGCTTACAACGACTCCGAGCGAGAGCACCTTATTTCCCGAAACTTCTCCCTTGCTACATCTCTGTAAATCAGGCAAAATTCAGGTTGGCGGAATTTCTTGGGAATTTTTCGGCAATTGCAGCCAGTGATTTATCAGGGATAAGTTGAAAGGATGGAACTATCTTCAATCCAGTAGTAACCCGATGCATGGGCGGTCTTGGATGATAGTATATGTAGTTTGCCACTCTTCGCACTTGTGTTCAAGCTTGGTTCGCAAGACACTTTCGGGAAAATCAGGTGTTTTTGGCGGACAACCCTTGGCAGGAGCTTCACGGGGCCTGAAGCTAGAACACGGAACATTATCATAATCGCCTATTCTGAGAGATCTAAAAAGCGGGTTGCTACATCCCACTGATCCAAAGTGGGTCCATACTCGAAATCCGAGACAGCATTCATTACATTCTGGAGACCTCCGGCAAGTGTCAGATCCGTCTTGGGTCCGCGCCTGAACAGGTAGAGTTCGAGTTTTCTTTTTGGAGTTAGCGAAATTGGGGTTAGTTTCATCGACATCGTTCCGCTGATCGTCCAGCGTTCGAATCCTCCTGGGAAGCGGGGAACCTCGAATTGGAAGGGAGGATCGGGAGACCTTGAGAAGACCCCAGACGTCGGCGCACATGCTGAGGATAGGCGTAACGTCGATCGGATAATTTCCACGGAAGTTTTCGCGCCAGTTCAAACTTGGTTCAAACTCAAGTCCTGCTTACTACGACTATTACTAGTCCGGAATTTTATTCAAATGCTATATCCAATTTCTTTCATATCTGGGGGCTAGGTGAACCACCACTTCAACACTGGCCTGGAGTAACACTAGACTATCCGCGAGGAAAGCCTTCGGGATTGAAGAACTCTGGTGACGGCAAAACAAATTGCTCCCAAGAACATGAGAGACTACAAATTACGACGTGATTAGTATCGTGCCACAGGATGGGGGAAATAACTGACAGCCGAGAATGCGATAGGCCGAATCCAAATGAACGATGTGGTGAGCAGAGCCCCTTGAATTGGTGCCGAGCTAAGTGACCCAACACTGCTCAAGGCCAAGGCGAGCCCTGTACGAGCACTATTCAATGGATACTCAATTATCATGATTAGTTGACAAAAACTATGTCGGTGGCTTACCCAACTTCATCTAGAGTGCGCGCCAATGATGACAAGCAGGCAAAGGCCAGTGCAAGCCCTGCGATTCCAGATTAACAAGAAGCCATAACATCAGGAGTCGGGACAGGGAGAAATGCACATGCCCCCGAAAAAATGCCGTACAAGATGCTGACGAGCACCAAAGACCAACTGTTATGACTGCGATCGGTAATAAATAAAATGGCAAAGCAAGTGAGTGGCAACTGACACTCCAAGGACTGCCCATATTGTCCCGCCGGTTATAAGTGTACAGATGACTTGCACATTGAAAGGACCATAGATATCGGCCAAATGATTCCCAGCGATACGCCCGAATGCGCTCGATCCATTCAGAATTGCAATCTTCCAGTCATTCGATAAATTGCCAGTCAATATGGTCCGAGTTAGAAAACCATACCGAGTAAAAGGCCAAATTACTTCCCACAGAGTGTTGAACAGCGTAAAGCTGAATATAAATGACTGCGGCAACTGAGCAAAGAAGTGGAGGATTTGGGTAGCAGCACTTACGCGGGAAATAGAATCCAATACTTGATAACAATGCTCTATTTTCAACGATTTTAAGTATTACGCTTAAAAACACCAGAACCATAGGTCTTACCCGAGAACTGCCCACATATATGGTGCGTCGGTGAAGAAGCTTTTGATATCGGGAGAGGTAGCGTTCGGACGTTTCGAGCGCGGCGGCAATCTAGTTCTCATCAAGGTATTCCCAGCGATGATGCATGCCAGTACGATGTAACCAGTGGCGCGGACAGCACCAGCGAATCCAATCTTTGGAATTAAATGGCTGCATGGAGGAAGATACATTAGCGTCATTTTAGCAGTGGGAAGTACTTCAACACTGCAGATTTCAGATGTAAGTTCGCATCTATGATATTACACGGAAGACGCACTGATAGGAAAGATAGTGGACCCCACCGAGCTCCCGCTCAGCGCAACACCTGAGGCTAAACCTCGCCTCTTTGCAAAATGGTGAACCGTTATGCTGACAGTCGGGACAAACGTGAATCCCAACCCAATTCCCATCCCTAATCCTTGACTGAAAGAGAAAGTCTTCGGGTGCGATACTATGAAGCTCTCGTTCATTTACCTTAAGAATATCTTATGCGGCAAGTTTTAACTTTGGTTGTCAAACTAGCAATATGATACGAATACCTGGTAGTATTGGAAAGACTTCGCAAGCGAAAGCATGAACACACTGGGGAAGACATTATTCACTGGGCTTAGGATTCATTCGAAGACTTACGAGAAAATGAAAATGATTCCTCCTCCAATCTCAACCGCATGAAATGTCCGTTGTCGAATAGTTTGCCCGAAACAACGCCAAGGGCAAACGGCATCATGAGCTGAAAGCATCCTATCCATCTGTAGGTACATGTTAAAATAGTTAGAATAATGGGGAGGCCACATACGCGATGTTGCTGGGAGTATGGTTCGTTAGGTATTCTAATATATAGAAATCTAGGTTTTTAGGTTAGCTGGGAGGTGTGCATGTGTGGGACACCCTTGGGACACCGGCCTTCGTAGACTCCAAATGAATACAGATAACCGAATGTGCCGAACAGCACAAGCCAGCCGTAATTGCAATCAGAATAATGGAGACAAGCAGAAAGCATGGTGTAGCGTACGCTCCAGCGATTGTTGTCCAAGCTGTGACACCGCCATCGGGAACACTCATGATGTCCCTCTGGGTACCAGGCGGCTCCGGTAAGACAGCGGACTCTGCGTCTGGGGCCCCTCGTTTGTAGCTGTCTACTGGAAGTAGGAGCATCTCACTTGCTTGCCCAGAAATGGTGGACATGCGTAGTAGGCGCTGCTTGGAATGGGGGGGGGGATTTGGAGGCTGTGGAAAGCTTTGGCTTGATTGTGCGGGACAACGCGTGCATGTAATGCTATTGTGACAGAGCCAATGCCGCGGGCATCAGTGTAGGGCGGAAAACCCCAGATCCAGAATCCAGATCTTGGCGGAAAGCCCCGGGGTAAAGACGGCCGAGGTCGTACACACACTCGGCGTTGAGGGAGAAGGTCACGAACAGCACCAGCTGATACGGGGAACTAGATATTCCGACTCGCCGATCCAGATACGCTCCCGATGGATGCTGCGGCGTGGGGAGGGAAATACAAAACAGGAAACGCCGCCAAAGGTTGCGATGTGAGCATGTCATTTTTGAGATGGAAGAGAACGGAAGCCGACGGCCAGTCGAGGTAGAAACACACTAGTCGTATGCTGACCTGCGGAGGAATCTCACCAGACGACCAGAAGCACGACCACCGAATTCGGAGAGTTATTATGGCACTTCCCACGGTTGGACCCACCATAGCCGAGGTGCCGAGACGAGCACGTGGAATTAATTTTGAATTAATATAAAATAAAATAAAAAGTGGCGCAGCCAACCTTTTCTGAAAGTGCTGTAACCTTAGTCGTGTCCATTTCATGAACACCGCTCGCGGGGGCAAACTGCACACGATCAGTTCTATCCAAATTATGGAAGGATGTAGCCAACTCACTGTCAGACCCGTGGTGCAAGATGCCAGAGTGATGACCTCTTGTTTCATCGCGCGGAGAGTGGAACGGGAGTTCAGACTGGTCTGATTAATTTTGACAAGTTGGGCTTGAGATCCGGTGCTTACCTCACGAGCAGGGAATTAGACAATACATTACTGGCGAAAGCATCAGCAGCCGATACGAATAGAGCAGGCAAGCTCACATGTCTCCAGAACAGCGAATATTCTAGCCATATATCTGGAGCAGGTTAGGTGGGCGCGGTATTTATCAATGAGGATAAACATAGACACAATTAGCTTTCACCATCACAGACTAAATCGGAAGAAGGTCAGTATCCATAAGATATACTGTAGAAAATAATGTACGCCACCCAACACGATAAGTCCACCAGCACCCGTTTCAGACCCGGGGCTTGGTATGTTATAAGATCGACTGCCAAGTGACAATAGCCGTTTCTAAAACAAGAATCTGAAATCTGAATCATACACTTTCATTGTCCGACCATGCAAGTCTCTGAACGAAGGCGGTATCCTCGCAGCACAAGTTTCAGTGAATTCGCTGTGCAGTGAAATAAAAGATGAAATCTGCGTGTTGAGATTCAAGTTGAGATTGGCGTCGCGGCACATTTAATCTGATAAGTGCATCGCTACTATTATAGGTCTTGTTCGAATGCACGATTGAATACGCCGCGGCGCCGCTAACTCGGCCGTGGAGCGGAACAAGGCTTGCCAAAAGCGGTTGCACGGACGAGTGTTGTGGCCGCGTATTGGGTTCGCATGAATTTCACCTGGACTCCGAGGGATCGAGTGAGGAGACCGTCCGTGAGATGAGTTGGGCTGCGACTCTTGGAATGGACTTGAATATTCGTTCAAGTTCAAGTTGGTCGTTCACATTGGTCGTCTAGACTTTGAATTGGAGATGAAAAGCAAGATAGTAGGAAGTTTGAAAGCTGAAAAAGGCTACTTGCAACGTAAATTGGTCAACGGGTCCCGTTGACTGGCTGATGTGACGAGGTGAATGGGCTGGCTATTGGACAGGCTGGACAGGCTGCGGGACGATACTTACCGCGTCGATTGTTTGATTGGCGTCTGCATAAAATAAGCAAAGATGAGTCAACCGGCCCGTCAACTGAAGAGAGCCCGTGGCAACGGGCGCAAGCACTGCTCTTCAAGCCTCTCCAAGCACTAGGAGGATAGGTTGATGTAGGGTGACGCGTCTGTGACTAAGGAGCCGCTGCCTGTGGGATTCAAGGTCCAGGGGGAAGCGCAACCCCTTGAGGACTGCGCGGACGGTTAGCCGATAGAGCGGTATAAAGCACGCACCTGCGAGCCCCAGAAACAGTACATCTCAAGCATTTCAGTTTCACGATGCCCACCTTCCTCATAACCAGCGCGACAGGCCGCCAAGGTGGTTCTACGGCGCGCCTTCTCCTTGCGCAAGGCGCCAAGGTGCACGCGCTCGTGCGGGACACCACTTCCCTCGCGTCGCTCGCCCTCCAGTCCCTGGGCGCAACCCTCTTTAAAGGAGATTTTGAGGACGTCCCGGGCATCACGCGATGCAAGGCGTCACCGGTGTCTTCCTGAACACCTTCCTCAGTTTGGCCGACGTGACCACCGAAACGCGCGCCGCAGAGAACTTCGTCGCTGCCGCGCGCGCCGCGGGCACCGTCACGTCCTTCATCGTCTCCACCGTCTACGGGGCGAACCGCCATGCGGACTGGAGCGTGATAAAGTCCGAGTTCCCGATCGTCGCCCAGTTCTTCGAGAGCAAGGCGGACGTCGAACGCGTTATCCGCGCGTCGGGGTTCACGTACACGATCCTGCGCCCGGGCTGGCTCATGCACAACTACATCGGGCCGGCGTCCGCGTACCTCTTCCCGGAGTACGTGTCCGCGCGTGTGCTGAGCGTGAGCAATCCACGCGCCTACCGCATGGGGCACCTGGACGCGGCGGACGTCGGGCAGTTCGCGGCGGCGGCGCTGCTGGACCCCGCGCGGTTTGCGGGGGAGGAGCTCGAGCTGACGAATGAGCGGCTGACGTTTGACGAGGTCGCGGCGCACTTGTCGACGGCGCTGGGGGCGGAGGTGACGGTGAAGTACCGCACGGACGAGGAGACGGCGGCGGCGAGAAAGGCTTTCCCCCCGCTCGAGACGCATATCCGGGGGCTCACTGTCGAGGACATCGTCGATGATACCAAGCTCGCCCAGTACGGGTTTCACCTGACGACTTTCAAGGAATTTTTGGAGCGGGAAAAAAGCGCGGTGAGGAAGACGGTGGGAATCGAGGCATGAGGCGGGTTTGTAGTGGTCAGAGGCACTTGTAATAAACGCAACGAGGTACAGAGCAAGTCGAATGAAAACAAACGGTTACGGAGCCCGGCATCCGATCAAATTTTATTAAGCAAGGTGTATAAAAAGCCTGCAGACTTTGAGATCTCCCAGTGAAAACACCGGATCGCCGGGCATCGCCGGGCATCGCGAGGGCCAGCGAAACCACCCCTACATCCAACGCTATCCAGCGCGATGCCAGACGTGGCCAGACCATGATATAATGAGACTTTTGTGATTGACATTGTACAAATGGATAACGAGGGACAGCGAGGGATCTGCCTACATAGCTACACTACCGGTGCCCGCTCCCGCTCCAGCCCTCCTGCTCGGCGCCCTCCCTCCCCTGCTCCTGCTCTGCCGGCGCTCCCCTCCCGCGCGCCAGCTCCCGCTCCACCGCTTTGCGACGACGACCCGATTACGACCCGATTACGATCCGATTTGCGACCCGATTACGATGCGATCCTCCAGTACGAACGACAATCCGATATCCTGGGCAGAAAACGGGTGGTTAGAAAGTAGTTAGCACATGGAGGTGGGCGCACTTTGATTGGTGTCATACACTATTCGCCGGCTGCCTGTAATTAGGCATTCAGTAATGAACGAGATTGGGGAACGAGTGAGGTCAAACTTACTTGAGTCTTCGCCGCCTTCGCAGCGTGCTCCTGATCTTTCCAGTGCTTCTTCTCGTCACTGGTCAAACTTCCATAATATTGATCAAAGTCATCTTTATTCGCGTCGTCGTGATCTTTTTTGTACTTGTATGCGCACAAGCCTCTACAATTGAAAATCAGCTTCGAATTCTCTCCGAATTAAATCGTCTCACCTAGCCGTTGTCGAAGTCGCCGAAGGATTCCACCTCATATTTCTCTTTTTGGACTTGATTGAAGCGTCGACGGAGGGTGGGACAGGTTGGGATAGAACTAGAGGCGGCGCGGCCGACACCGTCAGCGGGGCACCTGCAGGAGGCGGCGGCGGCGGCGGGAACAGGGGCAAGGTCGAAGCAGGGGGTAGAGAAGCACCTGAATCAGATGAGGTGCGTTGCGAAGCGGGCTCGAATGATGCGTCAATTGGAGCCGAGGGTGTGGGCGCGGGGTGGCTGGTAGATGTGGGCACTTGAAGAGCAGACTCGGATGCTTGGATTGGAGCCGAGGGTATCGGCGCGGGTGTCGGCGTGCGGAGGGAGGCAGACACGGGCCCAGACTCGAATGGGGCGGGAATTGAAGCCGAGGGTGCGGGTGCGGGTCTGGGTGCGGGTGCGGGTGCGGGTGCGATAGGTGCCGCGTGGATGGGAGAAACTGAGCGAAGGATACTGGGTCCGTTGATGCTGGTTGGTGGCGGGGGATCCAATTGTGTTTGCGGTGTCGATCCTGATCTAGTATGGGGTCAGCTCAGCCAGAATCGGATGTGAATGACTAACAACGGGTTTTTCATGCGCTAAAATAACACGAGAATGAGCAACTGCACAAGTGAAATGTGACGAAACGTACGCGAGCCTGTTTCTTGGTCTCCTTCTCCTTCCCTTTCCCGTTCTCCTTCGTTGAGCTTTTTACCTTTTTCGAAACTTCCCGGTGATCCGGAGCAGCCTTGCGTTTTCTCGGAGAGCTTTCGACGAGCTCGATATCGTCGTCGTCGTCGTCTGATTGGACCTCAACTTTGATCTTGGTGTCCTTGCGATGTGTGCCACACCAGCTCCTGAAGACGATCCCAGCTAGTCGGTCCACCTTCCAGTGGCCGTCGCAAAGGCACAGTTCAGGAATTTGAGACTCCAGCGAGTTTCGGAAACGGGTGATGACTGTCAAACTTGCTTGACTCCAGGTATAAGGTAGAATTCCTTCTGTCTGGAATTCGAAGTACAGCGCATAGCAAAGATGCCTAGTTTCGTCGAGACGAGTCGAAATAGGATATGCGCCATCTTGAGTTGTAATGAACAGCAGACAGTTTTTTGTTGCCACCTGGCGCGAGGAAGTAGCGGTTTTGCCGTTGTCCCTGGCAATTTGCTCATTCCAAAGCCTCTTCTGCCAGAATTTGGCGCGCGGATAGTCGGATTCGATGAGGGAAGGGCGGGGGTTGTGGGAAGGTAACGAGGAGCTTCTGGAGAGAGAGGACAGTAGAGATTGGAAGTTTTCCCTGGAATGGGGGGGATTTGCGACAAGCCAAATATTATTTCGGATGTGACATACTGTAGAACCGCGTTCTGGCTCCGTAGAATCAAGTTCTCCTCTCGAAGCTGTTGGAGTTCGGGGGAGGGCGCATACAAGAGTCGGGGGCTGCTCTGGGTGTGAGAACGAAACATCGGCTGTTGCTGGTAGTGCTGGTAGTGCTGCTGTTGCCGGTGCTGCTGTTGGTGGTCCTAAACAATATTCAGTGGTCGGATGGGGCTCAGAACTATTGACATGACCTACAGGGGGACCCGTAGTTTGAAAATCGTATTCGCTGGTGGCCATTGGACGCCGAGAATAGCCAGCTTGAGTCTGCGATTGGTCTAGGCTTGGATACTGAAATTCGTGGTCGACAGAGGGAAAGGGAGGTCGAAGGATAGTATCGGCGAAGGTGTTTTCACTGCTGGAAGAGGATCCGGTCGAACTAAAGCGAGAGTGAGATGATTCAGCGGGGGAGGTCATGGCGGTATTCAAGAAAGGAGAGCTGCAGACGACTTTGATAAACATGCGCAAACACAGCTGGCGGCTCGTTTTAACGTCGCCCAGCTCCCTCATTATTTTTTAAAATATGGACAGGAAAACTCTGAGGTAGATCTCACAGGATATCCCGGATCATTTCAATTTTTTCACTGCGAAACAATTTTTAGGTCCTTGTATGTGCTATTTCTGCTGCATTTTATCGACAAGTTACCTCCCGGAGCATAGTGGGGCGCTGAGGTCTAGGAATTCAGAGATAGATGACTTTATGCAACAGATTCACATTTAGCACTCAAATTTTACCAAATGGCAGCCCCCAAAAGCTACTGAAGAAATCGGGGATCAATATCCAATTTTACAAGTCCATTAAATTGACGCATCGAATCATCCTATCCAACTATCCGACTATCCCTCCATATCTTCATCTGGACTGGTACAAGACGATACTTTCCCCCCCGGCTTCTCCATAAGATACCAGCGATCATGCTCGGACCCATCAGCGCGATAAAGTCGATACTGGTGGTCGGGAGCCATCGTTACAAGTGCGGTGATGCTTGTTATCTCGATGGCACGAACATCAGATTCTCGAGCATGTTGAGCTGACCAGTATGTCCCTGAGGAAATATTCAAGAGATGCGGCTCCGGTTCCCCGAAGAACGATGCAACTGCCAGATATCTCTCCTCTTCGTCAACTTCCAAGATCATGTAGAACAAAACCTCGGCGAATTCGGGGTCTTCGTCGTCGACCTCAACCTGGATAAACTCTCAGTATGTGGAAAATTGTAGCTCGAGTGGGTCCATACCTTGACGTGCCTGGCTGTTCGCAACTCTGCCATATGCTCCTCCTTCCACAAGGACCGGATAGTCTCTCCATCGGGAAGTCGAGCTCGGGCCCATCTGACAACCAAGGGTACCCAGTTCTTCGCGGTGTCGAAGCCAAACTCGTTTTCAATATATACACGTATTGCTTCCTCTTCGCAAGGTCGGATTGGGCGTCTGCACGAATCTTGCGCCTTGAGTAAAATATAACCTTCCCCGATATCTATAGAGCCTCTCGGAGCCCTAATCTCATCGGGTTCGAGGTCTGGAATAACGGCCTTCAAGGCATTGACTTGGCAACGCCGTATCGCGCGCTCCGAGAGATTTGCGTATGGATTAGAGTGTTGTTTAATTTCCTCTCCGAGGTTGCCGATTGTGCGCTCCAAAGCCCACTGAGAGTAAATATTGCCTGGTCCTTTGCGGGCGGTCTCGCCAGGCATGTGGGATAAGGTGTGGATTATGGGACGAACAAAATGTATACGGTCGGCCCGACGCTGCACATAAATGTGCTCGAACTCGTCCGAGAATTGCGAGAGCTTTTGATGGGATTCAAGCAGTTCCTTGGGAAAGATTTTCTCCTGTAAGAGTATGCGGATCCCACGGACGACTTTACAGTAGTTCGTCCAGTACTTGAGGGGTAAGACTCCGTAGAGAAGGGCGGGACCAGCACCAAAGAAGTAGAGGAGAAATTCCCAAGCCTTGTACCCGCTGTTGATCTTCTCGGCCGGGTTTCGAGGGGGGCGACCAAAGGAGCCCGGGATGTACCGAGTCAAGTCAGCCACAGCCTGGCCGTGGCGCTTCCATACGTCGCCTGTCAAAACGGCCCAGGGCCAAGCTTTCTTATCGTCACTTTTCTCGTTATCGAATGTTCCGCGCCACAGTGATGGGAGCAGGTCGGTGAGATTGAGAGCAGGGGCATGCATAAAATCGAGGCCGAAGCAGTCAGGGACGCCGAGCATATGCTGCGATGGAAGACCACTGAAGATTGTCGGCTTCGAGATCCCGGTCTCAAGACAATGCTTCTCGTACTGGCTTTTGTTTGGCGCAGCTCCGACATAGTTGACGTTCGCTTTGTAGCGTGTCGAAGCCTCCTCGCTATCGAAGCCATCGAGGAGTGGCCCAAGGTGGACATCTTCATGGTCGCACCCGGAGACGGTGTATTGGTCCGGTTTGAATCTTACTGGATAATAGTGCGAACCGCCGACCTTGAGATGTTGTCAAATGGCGACTTAATGGATAGTATAACAGTCTTACCTTGTGGCGCCCTATTAACCGGCAGTACAGTCGGCATGCACGCTTTCCGTGATGTCCCACACAGCCATTAAGACATGCCATTCCTGGGCCGTCCGCGGTCGCCAACGCCAAAAATGGATTGGTATCGAGCACCTTCTTCTCTATGGCATCCCAGACCTTCAATCCTTCCCGCTGTAGTGCAGCTAGATGATAGAGCCCTGTATATATGAAGCTATCGGGGTGCTTGGGTTTAGAGGGACCCGGAATAGTGACATCAGAAGAATAGCTTTCTTCTTGTAGCGCGTCCCAGGAGAGCGATCGAGGATTAGCCACGTCGCGATCCAAGAGTCGGAAGCTTTGTTCCGATAAAGTTGTGCTCCATCGACGGATATCATCAGAACATTGTCGTGCGCCTTGATTTTGCCTGCACGGACGGCGTCCACATAGTCATTTCCGTGAAAGAAGTCGGTGTACGGAAGGGATTTAACGTCATCATTGTCGTCTAGGTCCTCGAGGACATCCCTTGTGAGCTGTTCACGGTAGCGCATCTCAGCAGCACCTTCCGGGGAGCGTCGGAGAGCCTGCAGTTGGGGACCGATAAGGATCGTATTGAACTGTTTCCGTGGTATTTTCGTAGCGGGCCGCTTTGGATAGTACCGTGGCTCGGCACAGTAAGGGCAAGTTGAAAGGGAATGGAAAGGTCCTGTATAGGCGATGCACGTATTGACACACATATCGCGGGTCACGTAGAAAACACCGCTAAGGACACTGACCAACTTCTTGACGGAGTGATAAGAAAGGATGTTGTCATCCGGATGGCATCGGAGAATCGCATCACGGACTGCATTGTATGTTTCCATTGAGGTGTTGGTGACCGACAGGAACAAGTCAATCGAAAGCCGCTCGTCGGCGTCTAGTTTTGGTGGTTCCTCAGGGGGGTTCCGGAGGTGGTATATAATGTCTAGATCGAGGGCTTCCGTCTCGTCGTCTAAAGACGCTGTCCGGAGTAGTTCGATAAATTTATTCGTAATTTGGAAATCCTCGATAGACGAGTGTGGTTCGACTAGCGGGTCATCGGTAGGTGAGGGTGGTCGCTGCATATCCTCATCTTCATCATGTGGCGGAGGCAGGGCAATGCCAGGGTGACGCGGGGCAGTGCTAGGTGAACCGGGTCGGTGCTGACAGTAAACACATAAGTCGGCATGCTCGACAGACAGGTAAAAGGGCCGTACAGGGTCGATCACCATTTCGTCGTGTATCTGAGTATTAGATCGCTCTACACCGCTTGTATTCTACGGAGCGTCGGTCAATGTGCCGTAGAAAGCAGGGTCATAATTTACTTACATTCCTTGAGGAGTCCGAAAAACTGACAGAGCTTGGATGTTCCATGTGTGGCTTCAGTAGTGTCAGTGCGAAGATACACCTGCAAACGGGAATTTAACCTACCTCGGGCTCATGAGATGGTGGGTCCACGTCCATCTCAGTGTCGGAGTCATGATCTCGTTCTGCACTTTGCGAGGTCCGCTCATAGACTGTGCGTGGTCGGGTAGATCCCAATATCCTAGTGACCGAAGAGGATCCCGAGGTTGCGATGGTCTGTGAAGATACAGCGGTCTGTGAGGCCGGTTTTTCCTTCGGATTGTGTTTGTAATATGTCGACCGCGGGATATCTTGACCGTGAATTCCACAAACTTTACTACAGTGGCAGCGCAGTTTCCCAGCCTGCAGTCCAGAATTCTCAGAAGCCATACCAGAGCTCGAGTAGCCTTGTAACTGATCGCACTAGAGAAGACTTTGTAGAGAAGTCGTCGGCAAGATGATGACATTGACGGATGACGTCATCGACGGACTCGGAGTCAGAAAAATTCGTGTTAAAAGAGCTAGCTAGCACTAGCCCATGGCCACGCGATCCACGGCGAGCCTCTCGGTCGCCACACGATGCCCGGCGATACCTCCCGATCCGGCGTTTTCACTGGGAAATTTGAGATCTGAGACTACATCTGCATTCCAGCTTCAATGCCCACCTTCCTCGTAACCAGCGCGACAGGCCGCCAAGGTGGTTCAACGGCGCGCCTTCTCCTCGTCTCCTCGCCCAAGGCGCCAAGGTGCACGCCCTCGTGCACGATCCCGCCTCCCCCGCGTCGCTCGCCCTCCAGTCCCTGGGCGCAACCCTCTTCAAGGGCGACTTCGACGACGTACCAAGCATCACCGCAGCAATGCAAGGCGTCTCCGGCGTCTTCCTGAACACGTTCCGCAACTTCGCCGACCCTACCGCCGAAACGCGCGCGGCAGAGAACGTCGTCGCCGCCGCGGGCACCGTCACGTCCTTCGTCGCCTCCACCGCCCACGGCGCGGGCCGCACCGCCGACTGGGGCGCGCTCGCGCCCGCGTTCCCGCTCGTCGCGCAGTTCTTCGGCAGCAAGGCGGGCGTCGAGCGCGTCGTCCGCGCGTCGGGGTTCGCGTACACGATCCTGCGCCCCGGGTGGCTCATGCACAACTACATCGCGGCGGCGCCGTTCCTGTTCCCGGAGTACGTGTCCGCGCGCGTGGTGGCGGTGAGCTACCCGCGCGGCTTCCGCCTGGGGCACCTGGACGCGGCAGACGTCGGGCAGTTCGCGGCGGCGGCGCTGCTGGACCCCGCGCGGTTTGCGGGGGCGGAGCTGGAGCTGGCGAGCGAGCGGCTGACGTTCGACGAGGTTGCGGCGCACTTGTCGGCGGCGCTGGGGGCGGAGGTGACGGTGAAATACCGCACGGAGGAGGAGACGGCGGAGGCTAGAAAGACGATGCCTGGGCTCGAGCTGCACGTCTGGGAGGGCACCTTCAAGGATGACGTGGATCCCGCCAAGCTGGCCCAGTACGGGTTTCGCCTGACGACGCTCCAGGAGTTTGTCGAGCGAGAGAAGAGTGCTATTAGAAAGGCGGCGGGAATCGAGGGATGAAAGTAGCAGTTGGAGGAACTTGGTAACATGTAATAACGGGGCCGTGACAAAATCCTTCACCACTTTTCGCCTTTAAGCGGTGCGTGGCGAGTCATTCGTGCGCCACACCATCTTCTCGACACCTGGCACGCGCGCCTGGAACGCCGCGAGGATCCGCGCAGTGTCGGCGCCGGCGCTGGAGCCCACGAGCTCGACGGTCTGCAGGCCCGGGAACGGCGCCGCCCACTTGGCGATCGCGGCGTATACCGCAAACCCGCGTGCCTCCCCGGCGTCGGCATCCGCAAAAACAAACTCGAGCGTGGACACAGCGCGCAGCGCGCTGTCTGCGGCCAGGGCCACGTCAACGTCCGGGATGACACGCGGGAGGTTGGCGGGCACGGGGAAGACGAGCGTGAGCGCGATTGTCGGGGCACGAGGCGCGGGGCGGCGGGGCGGAGGGACGCGTCGGCGAGGCGGAGGTCGACATGTGTCATGTGGCTGTGGATGCGCACGGTGCGCAGTGCAGGCGGGGGCGGCATCGCGTGAAGGAGGTATGCGAGTTGCGCGGGCGTGGCGGAGAGGGTGCCTAGTCGCGGGAGGAAGCCCGGGGGCAGGCGCTCCTCGGACGAGGGGACAAGAGGTTGTCGAGATGGAGAGTGGTTATGGAGGGGTGGAGTGCGAGGAAGAGGTGCAGGCGCGCGGGGGTGATTCGGCAGTGGACGAGGGCGAGATCCGAGAGGGTGGGGATCTCCGTTTGGGAGAGGAGCGCGTCGAGAGCGGCGGTGGGGACGGAGGGGGCATGGATGGAGAGGGAGGTGAGCGGGAAGGAGTTGAGGACGTCGAGCGTCCACGCGCGGCAGTGCGGTGCGAAGAGGGTTTCGGAGTGGATTCGGAAAGTCGAGAGGGACCGCCGGCGGAGGGCGCCGGGCGACAGCGAGATGCTGCTGGTGAGGATAGCCGGTTGGCGAGTCCCGCGGGCAAGCCCGTGCTGCAAACCCCGTTTCCGGGAGCTCGTTGCTGGGGTCGCGCCCAACGGGGTATCGACGGTCAAGGTAGTGCAGGACTTTTCCAGTACCTTATTCAGAATGTCGACAACTTGAGTGAAATAGGCTTCTTCTTCTTGCGTTCCCCCGGGATAATCGTCTGAAGGAGGGGTGAATCGAAGCTGGGCTTTTCGTATGCTCGTGAGCATACAACACACGCGGTGAAATCTGGCAAGGTCTTTATTCTGAGAGTATGGATTTGAGAAGGTACAAAAAAGGCTCTGCACTGTGCCAAGAAACAGCGAGGTCTGCAGCGCGGGCAACGCGTCCACTTGCTCGGCGGCGATGGATATGTTGCAGGACGAGTCGTCGTATACACCTCTGCGCAAGAGATATACGGGCAGGCAAAGGAAATGGAGGCGGCGGCACAGAGTTGAAAGAGGGAACAGAGGGTAAGGGTCGTCCAAGTGACAGAAGACGACCAGGAGGACCTCGTTGGGCAACGAAAGCAAAGACATGAGGAAACATTGCCGTGCCACGGGGCGTAACATCACCACACTCCGGCTTCCTCTGCCTCTCCTCGCTCTCATCCCTCGATTCACACCTCCTGCAGCCAGCCCATTCATCTCGGTCGAATCAACATGTTCTCCCACCCGTCTCCGAACTCCTCTTTATGTGCGCACATCTGCAGGCCCTATTTTCTCCGAGAGTCAATCTGTGGAAATCCCCGCGTTCATACTAGCAACGTACACCGACACTCCTATCTACAACACACGCCCTCCTTTTTTGTCTTTCCTCATGCAATTCGCGCCTAGTCTGTTCTCGCTCCTTTACGGGGATTCTCGTCACTTTTGGTGAACTTTGGAACTGCATGAGAGAAGGAAGCAGCTCGCGCGAAAACGCTGACAAAAATATCCCGCTTCTCGTCGCCACTGAGCTCTATAAAGGTAGCAGGAGTAGGACAGTACTAAACGCCCATCTAATGGCTCATAACCGCAAGACCCTTATTGTGGGCGCTGGCTGCTTTGGTTTATCAACTGCCCTCGAACTACTCAAGCGAGGTTGGACGGATGTGACGTTATCGACAGGTAGTCCCGCACGCAGAACCTCACGCACGATCCCTATACATCCAAATCTCCAGGGCCACACTCTCCCGCTCCAGATGCAGCCAGCAATGACCTCAACAAGGGTTAGTGCTTGAATCCCACTTCGCTGATACTCGTCGAATGATTCGGCAGTTGTGCGCACGTCGTATTCCGACCCCTTCTATGCCAAATTCGCCCAGGACGCGATTGCATCGTGGAAGAACCGGGACGAATGGGGTGATGTATATCACGAGTGCGCGTTCGCCCATCGTACCCGCCAATACTACTATCCTGATCTCTCGTGTCGAAGATCAGGCGTGCTTATCCTCAGCTCTCGTGGCGGCTCCGATTTCGACTACACACAGAAATCGTATCTAAACGACTTGGAAATGGGGCTGCGCGTCGTCTCTGGACGGCCCGGCTGCGATTCGCCAGGTCTTCCCGCCTGCAGCCCATGTCGGAGATTTTTCCGACCTCGCGGGCTATCTCACTCGCGACGGGGGATGGGTCGAGGCTGCTCGAGGCGTCGCCCTCTGATGGATAAAGTCGCCGCCTTGCACGGCAAAATCATTGGGGGAAGAACGCGGTTCAGCTGATTCAACGAGGGCAGAGGACGACCGGCGTGCGGTGCAGCGATGGTACGGTGTTTGACGCGGACCTGGTCGTGCTGGCTACGGGCTCCTGGACCGGCTCTGCGTTCCCGGGCGTGCCGACGGGCGGCCTTTTTCAGGCAACAGGGTGGGTTCATTCGTTTCTGGCTACCGTTACATCCCGCTTGATTAATATCGGGGCCTCAGACACTGCATTGCGGTGGTCCAACTGACCGAAGACGAGGGCGAGCGTTACCGGAAGACTCCCATTGTGGTGGATTGGAAGTCAGGCTTCAGCATATTCCCGGTATGTAACTTGCGTTCTCTCTTTCGGAACGCGAAAACGAACCAGCTGACTTACACATTCCTCAGCCGAACGAACACAACTTAATCAAAATGAGTGTTCACTCCGCTGGTTATACCCACCGCTCTGGAGCGAATAACAATATCTCGACCCCGCGCACAATCGCTTCCGACCCCGAAACTGGGCTCCTCATCCCACGAGAAGACGTCAAAGAATTGCGGGAACGGCTTCGTGAGGTGTATCCCGAACTGGCTAATAAACCGTTCGTGGCGACGCGGCTTTGCTGGTACTGCGATTCGCGCGACGGGGACTGGGTGGTCGGGTATCATCCCCAGTCAGACAGGTCATTGGTGTTTGCAACCGCGGGGAGCGGGCACGCGTTCAAAGTTCGATTTTAAAAGAAAGGACGAAGTGAAAGAACTGACACTCTGCTAGTTCCTACCGGTCATGGGTCGCTTGGTGGCCGATGCAATCGAGGACAGGCTCAGTCCGGACTTGGTCGCTAAATTCGCGGTGGATCGAATCTCTGATCACCCCGACGGATCACGCGCCGGCGGCGGTCGCGTCGCGCGGGAGCTCGATGTAAGTCAGATGTGTAAACCGGAGGATCTGCAGTGGCCCGGGGTGCGAAAAGCAATGCTCTGATCTGTGGAGGTACGTTTATCTCGGTGCTTAATTTGCTACAGGATCCATTTATCTGTCAATTCTTGAAAGATATACATACATATCAAGGCTGCGAAAGAATTGCAGATGGAACTATCACGGTGCTCAAGAGATAACCACTTAGAGGGAAGCAAAAAGAACCAAATTTCGGACGCAGTGGGCGTTGAACCCATTCCCTCAATACATTTTTCAGGCGGCGTGGCTAAAGGTGGCTTACTTATCAACTACATCAAGGCGTCTTTCTGTTGTCTTTCTGCCTCCCAAGTTTCCTTCCCTCCCGAGTCTCAGATGTTACTCTCCGCTCAAAAGTCCACTACCGTCGGATGCGTTGTGCGACAAGCCTCACATTACTACTTGCTCGCCACCGACCTTAATCGCGCGGGTCCCGGGCACCCCGAACCGCCCGCTGAAGCGAGATCCGTTCCCGTCTGCGCTCGAGGTCGAATCTAGAATCATTTTAGCCCCAAATCTCTCACCCCAGGGCTGTCCGCCGAGCGCCGGTCGACTTCCGTCTAATTTTAAGTCGCGCCCTGATCGTCGGTATCCTTGAAAGGAAACTCAAATTCTCACGGGGTCCAGGTGCCCTCTTTATGCGCGCGTACGCGCGTATCTGCCAGCTATTTTCTCCGCGAGTTGATCTGGGATCTGAGGCAAGCAACGTGTGCGACTGCAAGCTGCTTTACGCACGCCACACCAATGCCCTCGAACCATATTTGCGATGGTCTGGTATATTTCGTGATTTAATCCCAGAGTTCCGCGGAAGTATCTATGTACCTCGCGCGAATTTCGCGACTTATTTTCCGTCCTCGCTCCTTTTAAAATTATTTTGCCCTACTTCTCCGTTATGTACGATTGCTTGCTTTCAAGGGCAACAGCCTTTGCTCTGAAAATCAGCTGCTAAAGTGTGATTGAGAGGGAATTTCTAGACGCCAAGGATCGTGCCCAAATCGCGCGACGCGAAAAACATATGGTGGGCCGACTCTCTCTGATTCCGCCACCATGTGGACCACCCACTACGACGTCCTCATCGTGGGCGCGGGCGTCGCGGGCTCTAGCCTCGCCCACGCCCTCGCCACCCTTCCCCGCGAAAAACCCCTCCGCATAGCCCTGCTCGAGCGCTCGCTCCCAGAGCCGGACCGAATTGTAGGCGAGCTCCTCCAGCCTGGCGGTGTATCTGCTCTTCAGGAACTCGGGCTCGAGGCCTGTCTCGAGAACATCGACGCAATAAACGTCAAGGCTACTGCGTGGTCGCTGACGACCAGACCGTCCATGTTCCGTACCCAGGCGCGGCAGAGGGCCGCTCGTTCCACCACGGACGCTTCATCATGAATCTCCGCGATGCGGCGCGGCGGGCACCCGGTGTCGAGGTTATCGAGGCGACCGTCACAGATATGGTGCGCGCCCATTTCGAGGACCGGATAATCGGCGTGCAAGCTATTCGGAAGGACGGCGCAGCATCGGGCGAGGACGGCGACAAGGCGACCTTCTTCGCGGACCTCGTCGTGGTGGCCGACGGCTGCTTTTCGAATTTCCGGACGTCCGTCATGGGAAGCGCGGTCGTCAAGGCGTCGACCCGCGGCCATTTCGTCGGACTGGTCTTGGAGGACGCGCCCCTGCCGCTGCAGGAGCACGGCACAGTCGTCCTCGTCAAGGGCTCGGGCCCCGTCCTGCTGTACCAAATTTCGAAGCACGACACGCGCATGCTCATCGACGTCAGGCACCCCGTCCCGGCTGATTTGAAAGTGAGTCGCACCTGCCCTGTGCCCTGCGCCGCTCACCCCGGCGCCAGTCGCACATTCTGACGAAAATCGTCCCGCAACTGCCCCTCCCGCTGCGCTGCGCCGCGGAAGCCGCGCTGGCGAAGGACCGCCTGCGGCGGATGCCCAACTCGTTCCTCCCGGCCGTGCAGCAGGGGACCGCCGCGTCGAGCGCGGGCGTCCTCCTCCTCGGCGACGCCTGGAATATGCGCCACCCGCTTACGGGCGGTGGGATGACCGTCGCCCTCGCCGACGTCGTCCTCCTGCGCTCCCTCCTCGGCGCCCTGCCGGACCTCAAGGACCGCGACCACATGAGCCGCGTGCTCCGAAAATGGCACTGGCGCCGGAAGCCCGTCGCGGCGACGGTGAACATCCTGAGTTTCGCGCTGTACGACCTCTTCGGTGGCGATGTAAGAGCCTGACCTCGGGAATGCACTTACGGCATCTGACGTCGTACGCACCTATTCTAGACCCCGACCTCGCCGTCTTGCGCACGGGGTGCATCAAATACTTTGAGCGCGGGGGCGCGTGCGTCTCCGGCCCTGCCTCGCTCCTTTCTGTGTACGCGGCGTTCTCTTGGCCCCGTGTAGTTGATTTCTAACACAACGCCCGCAGCATCGTCCCCTCGCCCCTCCTCCTCGCGCGCCACTTTGTCGCCGTCGCGTTCTACTCCATCTGGGTGCTCTTCACCCACTCGCGCGCGACACCCGGCCTGCACGGCAAGCCGCGGTACGTTGCGCCGTCCTTCGACGAATACCCCCACCTCCTCCGGCGCAGCGTCAAAATCGTGCGTCCCTTTCCCCGTCCCCGTCCCCATCCTTCCTAACGACCATCCCACAGCTCCACACCGCCTCCCGCGTCTTCCTCCCCCTCGCCTACTCCGAGCTCCGCTGGTGGGCGCCGGCCCCGCCGCCCAAACCGCCCTCGGAGCCGCCGTTCGAGATGCCCCTCACCCTCACGGTCTACATCGTCTGGTTCGTCGTGCCCCTGGCGCTCTGGATGCTCTTCCTCATTTCCGCGGCGTAACCCGCGCTCTAACTTTATTGTGGATAATTTATTCGGGTTCAGTGGATGCTTCGGACACATACATAGAATAATTACCGGCTGCCAGTAAGTACATAGGACATAAGGTGATAGAGTACACTTTTATTTGTGCCTTTAATAACTCCGATCCGGTGCTCTAACGGTTGCACCGCGCGCTACATCGTGAGAATGTCTATCCCCTTGAGCTTTCCGCCCCTTCCGCGCTGAAAACGACGACTGGGAGTTAGCAGCTGTTAGTGGTATGACCGTATGGGCGGCACGGACCTGCATGAGCAGCACCCTGCAGTCGTCCATCATCACGTCGGTGACGTTGTACTTCTGCTCGCTGATAACCTCGCTGTAAGGCAGCGCGCTCACGATGTCCTTGACGAACACCCCGCGCGATGGCGTAGTCGACGGCGTGGTGACGATGCGTCGCGTCCACTTGCCCTTGCCGCTTCCCCATTCGCCCGAGCCCGAACCCGAGCCAGACGCCTTTGCTTTCCCCTTGCTCTTGCCCTTCCCCTTCGCATCCGCTTCCTCGTCGTCCTTGGGGTCAATGAGCAGTGCATACGGGTTGTAATCGCGGATGCGCAGGTGCCGCTGCGCGGCGCCGAGCCGGTGGCGCGACAGCTCGTTCGCCTCATGGTCCCCCTCGTCGACCACGTCAAACCCGATCCCATTCAGCAGATCGTTCACCGTCGGCAGGCTCGCGGGGTCCACCGCCGGCGTGCGCTCCTCATCATCCTCCTCCTCTTCCGCGCCTGCCGCGTCCACCGCGTCGAGCAGGTCCCCGGGCCGCACGCCCTCCCCGCGCGGCGGCGCCGCGGGGTCGACGCACTCGACCGTCTTGAGCCCGTACAGCGCGTGCTGCCAGTCCGTGCTGAGCGCCTCGTCGAACCAGCGGGTGTGCCGCGGGCCCCATGCGTCCCACGGCACGGTCTGCACGCCGCTGCCCACGAGCAGCGAGCGCAGGTGCTGCTGGCGCGTGCGCACGGGCGCCAAGGGCGGCGTGGGGAACGCGAAGGGCGGCTGCTGCAGGTTCGCTGGGGCGAAGAAGGAGGGGTGCGGCGCGAAGAGCTGGAACGGGTGCGCGGGGGGCTCGTCAGGGTCTGCGGACGAGCCGGAGGTGGACCCGGAGTTGGACCTGGACGAGGCCGCGCCGGCGGCGGTGGGGTAGATGTCGCGCGAGGGGGCGGCGGGCGGCGGGGGGGCATCGAGGAACATCTTGACATTGAGGAAGAACACGAACGAGTGCACGTGGTGGTCGCCCGGGCCCGTCGGCTTGAAGATGTACAGGCAGCACGCGTGGATGCGCTCGTCGGGGCGCGGGTAGTATACGCGGCTGCCCTCGCCCGTCGGGGGCGGGACGTACCCGGGCGCCGGGTTGCTGCTCATGCAGATGTACCTGCACCCCGCCCGTCGTTTAAAAAAAGTTTTAGATAAAACAAAGGCGGAAGGGAACGGACCAGTACATGAAGCCGTCTTGTAGGGGCGGGAGGTTGTAGCTGCTCTTGAGCGTGGGTACTGTGGAGCAGCTTATGGGGTTCTCGAAGGTGTAGCACTCGAAGCGCCCGGACGGCCGGACGATGAGGAAGGTATTGTCCGATAGGAAGGTAAAGTCTTCGATACCCGCCATGCGCGCCATCGCACACTGGTAGATAAGGTTAAGGATGAAAGAGCGAAGGAACGACAAGGACGCACGGAGTAGTGAGAGCCGTAGCGCCAGTTCCATATCTGCAGATGCGCGCTGACGCTATCGTGGACTTCCTTTACCAGGAGGGCCACGAGATCGCCCGCGACCTGGACGCGCACGGCACCCGTCGTTTCGAGCGGAATGTGGTGGTCCGTGACCTTGGGCAAGCACGTCAGGATTCCCATAGGCAGCGAGCTCTCCGGATGCGGCTCGTTGGTGGCAAAAGAGCGCAGATGCAGCTGATATACGGATTCGCATCTGCAGGACGTTAGATAGGGCGCTTAGGACGTTTAGCGACGTACTGCGGAGGCGCGAGGGCGACGAGGACAAGCAGGTCCTGTGCCGGGTCCATGGTAAAGTCCACGATTTTGATCCCGCCCATCGCATGGGTCCAGGTCTTGAGCGGGGTGTCCGCGCTCGTGGGCTCCGTAGACGGCAGTTCGAAAAAACTTATTCCACAAGTTATCTTATTCTCGTCTTCACGCCCGTTGGCATAGTACCCGCCGACGAATTCATACACCGTGCCTGTCGGAGGTAGCCCGAGCTTCTGGAGCTGGCCCCAATTCTGGGGTGAGCGCCAGTTGCGCTCCCGGTCACGGATGAGCTTGAGCCGGGAAGAATACGACGGAAACTCGGCGGGTGACATGAGTGTGAGCATGCGGTGTTTTGCGAGTTCAATGGTGAACTGGAGCCGAGAGGACTCGCGGACAAGACTGCGGAAAAATCTGTTGACCTGGACAAACGGACTATTTCAGATGGGATAGCTTGGAATGGGTACAAATGAACGCACGGCGCCGCAACGAAGAAGATCGTCAGCGTCGAGCAGATGTAGAACTTGACACAAGAGCTCGACGGGGAGATGGTGTGGGCGGTCGACTCTCATAGAAATTAGAACCGTGTTCATTAGACTTTTATTATAGAGAACGTGGTCTAAAGAGATCAAGGTGAGGGCAGGACTCCCGGAACGCGGGGAACAACAGTGGCGAACGGTGAAGGAGGACGTCCCAATTGGGAACCAGGCAAGGTTGATGGTCCTGATGCCGCACGTGCGCCCCCACAGCTAATCCGGCCCGAACCCCGCTTTTTCAACCACAAGCGTGACCTTGGTTGAATTCAACCTGTTCAGCAAAATCACGCGCCACAGTGCTCCTGACTGTCCCGATTAATTCGCTCATCGGAATATCCAGGTGGCATGCACTGGGCGGTTCCTACAGCGGGATGTTATCCGTGGATCAGTATTCGCGCGGCTTTTCGACTCCCTGGTACGTTCAACACCCGTAAGTATTATATGTAGTTTACATCTCGTCATTAGCGCCGCAGCCCACCGAGTCAAGGATTTGTCATCCAAACTCGGGTTCGCTTGCACTCGAATCGGGGTTTCATCAGGACTGATTCTGAACTAGTCGAACGAGTAAGTACCGAAAAACGGGCGTCCGACGGCGAGGTGCCCGTGATGGTTTCCATCCCGGACAAAAATCTCTGATTCAGGAATCCACACCTGACTTAAGAGAAATAGGAATCCGGCAGAAGCAATGTCAAGCGTCCCATCTTCAACATATGGTAAAGGTCAGAATCTGCAAGTAGATAGGAAAATTTTAGTCAGACTCAAGAGAGCGAATTTGAAGGAGTCGTACACTTTCTGTGCATCGATTTATTTGAAGCAAGGCACCTCGCTGATCTTCCCCGTGGGATGCCAGGAGTTGGTATGGACACCAACTCGATCCGTTTGTGTACAAAATGTGTACTGCCTTCAACCGCGAGCATCAGCCGGCCGTCAGTGGCGGTGCTTCTTTGCTTGATCCGCTCAAAGGAAATATTTTTCTTATTTTCCGCATATCCAACCATGACCTCTCTCAATCGTGAACGCGCCTGCTTAGACGCCTCCTGTGGCCGTGGCGTATCCTTTCAGCCTCACGCCAAAAAACGTACACCAAAAACTGGCGATACGGACTCCTTTGCCGCTTCGGTGACGAATCGAGATATTTGTTTTACGCGCAGCCGGCAACATATCTGCCAACCGATATCTCTTTGCTGCGTCAGGCCTATCACGGCGATTTTTGCTCCGATTACTGCGCTCAGCGCTCGGGGCCTCGCCGGCATAATTTATATCCACAGGACTGTGGACCCTCGTTCTAATAAGCCATGGACCCCAAAGCGCCACTGAAAGCGCAAATCCCTGCACCAAGAGTCCGACGCACGCGATCGCATTATCTCGCCGTGTTGGCTCTGGTCTTCGCCACCAACTTCGTCGTATTCAGCTCCTTCTTCCAGCCCCAGCAACTCACCGCTCTCCCTCTACACGCCGACACGACCCTTGCGCGGTGCCGCGCTCTCGATGTGAAGCCCGCGCCCGCGCCCTCGTTCAATCTGCGTAACGAGTCGGACAGATTCCAGCCTGGGACGCGCGCGGTGCTGGTCAAGAATGCGACGATATGGACCGGGCGCGTCGACGGGCTTGAGATTCTCAAGGGCGACATTTTCATGGACGGAGGCATTGTCGTGCGCACCGGTGTCGTCGAGGAATCCCTATTGGCCTCGCGTGAGCATGATGTGGTCGATGCCCGAGGCGCTTGGGTTACTCCAGGGTTCGCTTGCTCCTCACTTCAGCTTCTACCGCATGACCTAACGCGCCTTAGGATCATCGATGTGCACTCCCATCTCGGCGTGGGGTCCGCTCCAGCCCTCGAGGGCGCAAACGACGGCAACTCGCTGAAGGGGCTCGTTCTTCCCTGGCTTCGCGCGCTCGACGCCCTGAACACCCACGACGACGGCTTCGCGCTCTCCGTCGCAGGCGGAGTCACCACGACTTTGATCCTCCCAGGCTCGGCAGACGCGATGGGTATGTACCGCTGCAGCTCATCCGAGGGACATACCTGATCGTGTATCTCAGGGGGCCAGGGCTTCGTCATTAAATTACGCCCGACGAAGGAGCGCTCGTCGTCCGCCCTCCTGCTCGAGCCTCCATTTGGTCTGAACGGCTCCGACGTGGATTACAACGTTCCTCCGCGCTGGAGACACATGAAGTGTGTCAATTCTTGCATTTTTCCCTTTAAATGTCTGATCAATTTGAAAGACATGCATGTGGTGTGTAAATGTATGTTAGCCTTTCCCTAAGCTACTGACGATTCCGTGATAGGCGAAAATCCTGGTACGTGCTCAATTTGAGTGCATTCCCATTATTTACCTGCCCAGCGGGCATGTATCACGGGACGCGCATGGACACCGTATGGAGCGTCCGGAAAGCGTACAACAACCCCATTCGTCCTTGCTTTCCATTCGCTGAGCGCCGGACAGATACGACGACGCCCGGAAGATCAAGATTGTGCAGGACCAGTATTGCGCGAAGGCGCAGGCTGGCCAGTGGTCCGGCCTCGGTGAGTTCCCATCGGACCTGGCGTTGGAGGCGCTGGTGGACGTGCTTCGGGGGAAAGTCAAGGTACCGCCTTCCCGTCCAGATACTAAGTTACCACCGTTACTTATCTCGTTGTAGGTTCAGACGCATTGTTATGAGGCCGTCGATATCGACGCGTTCGTACGCATGTCGAACGAGTTCCAGTTCCCAGTCGCTACCTTTCACCACGCTCACGGTTTGTGCCGACTAGTGATATATACTGCCTCCGCCCTGAAATACTCTCCGCAGAATCCTACCTCGTTCCCGAGGTGCTGAAGCGCGCTTATGGTTCGTCCTCACCATCCCAGCTCTTTTCATAATAATAATCTGACTGCTCTCGTGCAGGAAAACCGCCTGCCTCCGCCATCTTCGCCTCCTTCGCCAGGTCCTATTTCTCCTCATCGCGGCGCCCCTCGTCTCATCATGCGTTAACCCAGATACAAACGCGAGTCATACCGCCATTCCGAGTTTGCCCCGCGCATCCTGGCGGACAACGGGCTCAAGGTCATCATGAAGGCGCGTAATACTACACCCCCTCTCTGAATTATTATGTTTACCCCGGCGGAACAGAGCGATCACTCTGCTATCGTCTCGCGTTATCTGATGCACGAGGCGCAGATGGCGCACTACCGCGGGCTTAGCGCCAACCTAGCCTTGGCCTCTGTCACCTCGACGCCCGCGGAGGTTGTGGGCCTCGATCACCGCATTGGATTCGTCAAGCCAGGTAGAGTCGTTTCCCCCTGCTTCCCCGAGCGTGGTCCACATGTTATTCAGGCTACGACGCCGATCTTGTTCTGTGGGACTCGCACCCGCTCGCGCTCGGCGCGACCCCCGTCCAGGTATTCATCGACGGCATCCCGCAGCTCAGCAACGCGCACGTATCGAAGAAACCCGCGTCGCAACAGCATGCACCCAAGACGCCGAATTTTGACCAGGAGAGGATGGCCGCGATCAAATACGAGGGACTGCCGCCGCTCGAGGCGGCGACGCGCACCGCTGGGGCCGTGCTCTTCCGGAACGTGTCGAGCCTCTGGACAACCGGGCGGGGGGCGCGAGGCGCCGGGGAACGTGCTCGTCGATGGTGGAGCCGTCGTGTGGACCGGGCCCGACGCCGCTCTCGCCCCGGCGGCGGCCGCCGGTGCGCATACGGTCGACCTGCACGGCGGGAGCATACCCCCGCTCTCGTCTCCGCCGGCTCCTTAATGGGGCTGCAGGAGATCGCGATGGAGGAGTCGACCACGGACGGCGGGGTGTTTGACCCCCTGAGCATGGAGTTTCCCACCATCCTCGGAGAGCATATCTTGATGCGCGCGGTGGATGGGCTACAATTCGGGACCCGGGATGCGCTGTGCGTTGCGTTCATTATTGTTCTGCGACCATTACTGACGGCACTAAACACTGAACAGTTTGGCGTACCGGGATGGGGTTGCCAGCGCCATCACCGCGCCCGCTGGACATGGCGTATTCCAGGGTCTTAGCGTATCCTTCTCGCTTGGGGCGCGGCACAAGCTCGAAAAAGGCGCGGTGTTGCAGGACGTCGCGGCTGTCCACATCTCAATTAGCCCGCAGTTTGCGAGCTCGGTGAGCACGCAGATCGCCACGCTTCGGAGACTCCTGCTCGGGTCGCCCAAAACCGAAAAAGAGTTCGGATTCAAACAGGCTGGCGACGTGCGTCTTTGTTCTTCAACGCCGCGTCCATAGATTAAGTGCTCGTCCGCAGGGTTCCATCCCGCTCGTCATCAACGTCAACAGTGCGGATATCATCGCGAGTCTGCTCGTGCTGAAGCGGGAAGTCGAGGCGCAGCGCGGGGTTACACTGAAAATGACGCTCGTCGGCGGCGCAGAAGCGCATCTCCTCGCCCCGGAGCTCGCGGCAGCCAACGTCGGCGTCATCCTAATGCCCTCGCGCTCTTTCCCGTACACCTGGGAACACCGGAGGATGTATGTTTCCATCCCTGCTAATCCCGCTTCGAGCTGACATATACTGACAGTCTTGCCGGCCCTCCGCTGACGGCGCAGGGCCCCGCCGCGTGGCTCGCGGCGCACAACGTCACGGTTGGACTGGGCCCGCAGGGCATCAACGGTGATGCCTCGATGAGCACTTGGGCCGTGCGCAACCTGCGCTTCGACATGGCCTGGGTACGCCCTCCACTCTTATTGCTTCACGCATCCGGTCTGACAACTTTGTAGGTTGCGCTCGATTCTGGGGGATCTATTTCGAAGGAGGCTGCGTTGGCCATGGTGTCGTCTAACGTCGAGGAGCTGCTGGGGGTTCGCTCCGCCGGCGCGAATGCTGAGTTTGCTGTGACGCGAGGAGGGGATCTGTTCTCATTGGACGCAAAAGTCATTGCGATGGTGTCTTCAAAGCGGGGAGTCGTTGACTTGTTTTGAACCCAATAGTCGTTTCTCCGCAAATTTGCCAGGCACCGGAATTCGGACCGACTTTCACGAGCGCTAATCCGCGCTAATCAGAAATATTTTGATCTGTCGGGTCGGCTATCATGCATCTGTCCTGTCTCCTTCAACCTTTTGTGACTTTGTCAACGCGCCTGGATTCAACTAGACTCGTGAAAGCAGTCGACGTTCGCAGCGCTTACACACAGACGGAGCGGGATTCGGAGGAAATACCGGATTAGGATATAAATCAAAATCTGAGAGGACGTGCGGGTAAGCATTACTGTGCCGAGCCTTGGCGTGTGATTGCTGGGTTACCGGATGGGGATGAGCCTAGAATTCAACCTGGTTCAACTGGCCGGAATCTCTACGTCGTTCACCTGGCCCATGCATGCTTGTCCATTTTACTCCAATGTGCCACTGCACGCTAGAGCAATTCTTCCTCCTTTCTTCGTGCCAGTTCCAAGAAATCGGTGCCTCGTGTTTCCTCCAGCACCGCAATCTGACATCTCCCGTTAATTTCCATGAGACATGCCTGACATGGCAGATGCCCAAGCAAAACTTCTAGGAACAGCAACTATTTTATACCCATCCGACTCGTTAACCACCCATTGAAGTTTGCCAAGAGGACCAAGGTCGCGATGCTCAGTGCTAATGACTCACAACGAGTCCGTGGTTCTCTCCCGGAACTTTTCGCTATCTGCTATTCAGTTCAATTTGTATAAATACCGTGCAAGAGTGGTGGTCATCTTCAACTTGAACCCTCCAGAGTCCACAGCATGCGTTTCTTCATTTTTTCAACTACTGCGACCATTCTCTTTGTAGGGTTGTATGCATCCAAGGCCGCGGCGTCCGCTACCAATATCACTGCCCGTTCATGCGGTATCGCTGGGAGTCTTCTATGTACTCCGGGCTCCTGCTGCTCCGGGCTCTTCTGTTCGGCCTACGGCGTAAGTTGTACCATCTCATCCATTGCTTTCTTTCCCTGACCTTCTTCTAGCTTTGCTCACAGTGCGCGATCAGCTCCTCCATTTGTTCAGACACGAACGTTCCATGTTGTTCAACCGGCGGGACGAATGGAAGCCCACTCTATTGCGGGTCGACCAACGCAAGTACCACGCATGACACAATGACCTCCGTATTCATCGACCGACAGTTATGCTCTTCGTGCCTCCTCAGCGGGTCAATCTGCGACCCCAAAGTGCCGTGCTGCCCCACCGGAGCAATCAACAATGGCCCCCTCTATTGCGGAACTACCAAGGTAAGCTTCTCTCATTTTTTTAATGGGTCAAGTAATATATGTTCGCCGACGCAGCGCTGCACAGGGTGTATCCAGACTAACGCGTTCATCGACCCGCTTGTGCCGTGCTGCAGTGGTAAATCAAACTCGAATGTGCGTAGCCATACTCCTCAACCGTGGGTAAACATGCTGATTGATTTTGCGCAGTTCTGTATCGCGTAAAAGGACTGCTACAATAATTCCTGCTTTCCAATGGCGGACGGCACAACACGGTTACGTTTACATTCGAGCCCAGCGAATATTGAACAATGTATTGATACTTCATACGAATTCTGACAATGATATCTTTTACTTACCGGCGGTATCTTCAAGAACGGGAGGCTCTGCACAGGAGAGTATTAAATAATAAATGACGAAAGCAAATGTGTAGCCATGAAAAAAAAACCATCTCGGCTACGTTGTTATCTGCGCTCGTACTTGTCTGACGATGTCCTGGATTGCCTCGTAACTTATCCCACAGTGCTCATCGGTCAAGCTCGAATTATGTAGGTGTATTTGCCGTCGTGTCCCAGTTCGGGAAGAGGCTTGAAATCTGCAACGATAGATTAGTACATCCGGGAGCAGCTGAGGAGGCTGGACGTTCCATAACCGCCCCAGAGATAGTCCAGGTCATCGACAGATGGTAGGCTGGCTGACTCTGGACCTTCATTCTCCGCTGCAGGTCCATTCGTCTTGGGCTTCCATATAACGGCTTGTTGGAGATTGATGGCCGCATCACAGTTAGTGATCCGATCGGCCGACATCAGTCAGCCCGAGCTTTCTCCGTCAGCAACTGAAGGACTCAGAATTAAGTAGAATATTCTAGATACAATAGTAATAGGTATATAAGCTGTAGTAGTTAGCCTCAGCACCTTACGAGTTTTTACCCAGTCGCCTAACAGCGCAAGTGTCAAGCTTAAAGCTTCGGCTAAATCACCAACAAAACTCGTCAGCTTGCACTTTCTCACCGCATCTCGGTTCCAGGAGATCAGCACCCAAAGCCGCGCTCGTCGTAGAGCCCGCACCCGAAGCCGCGCTTGTAGAAGCCCGCACCCGAAGTCGCGTCCCAGGAGGAGACCCGCATCGAAGTCGCATCCCCGTGGGGATCCGCAGTGAAGTCGCGCCGTGATTGGCCCGCACCGGAGTCTCCCGTCGAGATCCGTATTGAAGTCGCGCCGTGCTGGCCCGCAGTGAAGTCGCATCTCCGTTGAGATCCGCATTGAAGTCGCGCCTCGGATAGGCCCGCACCTGGAATTCTTGAAGTCGCGCTTTCGGATAAAGCCCGCAGTTTTCTGATATGGGATCAGATAAATTCGACAAGTTAAATGATCTCGGCAACTACGACATGTGGGCGTACCGCATGGAGATGCTGCTGGAAAAGATGGATTTATGGGATTTGGTGGATGGATCAGCAGAGCCGCCAGCTGCTGCCTCCGGGTCTGCCGCAATGAAGAAGTGGGAGAAGAGGAAGAGGTTGGCCAAGGCAGAAATTGTCTTAAAGGTGGAGGATTCACAGTTGATCCATACAAAGATGGATGATCCCACAAAAATCTGGATCAAACTCCAAACCGTCCACAAATCACGCGGATTTGCTACCCGGATGACGTTGCGCCGCCGCTTCCATGGCCTGTCGAAACAGGAGGAGCAAACAATGCAGTCCTACATCAACCAAGTACAGGAGCTTGCAGGGAAACTCACGGATTTGGGATCGGAGATTTCGGATGAAGAAGTAATCCTGGTGCTCACCCAAGGTCTCCCCGACAGCTACGATAGCCTCATCGTATCATTGGACGCTACCCCGCCGGAGAATCTCACGGTCGACGGAGTTATCGCTCGCTTAATTAACGAGGAATCACGGCAGGAGCCGGCCCGAGAGAAGGAGAGGGAAGATGCGCCCGCCACCGCATTTGCAGCACGAGAAGTTTGCTCGAATTGCCAGAGGACAGGTCACGGGAAGGACAGTTGTCCGTTGAGCAAGGGAAAGTCCACAGTGAACAGTTCCAAAGTTGAATGTTGGACTTGTGGAGGCAAAGGGCACATGAGCAACAGATGTCCAAACAATGCCAAGGATGAAGCCCATCTAGCGCGACAGGAGGAGGACAGTGATTCGGAGAATATTGCATACTGATGGATGTCGCCGCTCGAGGAGGAGTGTTGGAGATTGATGGCCGCATCACAGTTAGTGATCCGATCGGCCGACATCAGTCAGCCCGAGCTTTCTCCGTCAGCAACTGAAGGACTCAGAATTAAGTAGAATATTCTAGATACAATAGTAATAGGTATATAAGCTGTAGTAGTTAGCCTCAGCACCTTACGAGTTTTTACCCAGTCGCCTAACAGCGCAAGTGTCAAGCTTAAAGCTTCGGCTAAATCACCAACACGGCTTCGTGGAGGTTGGTCGAAGCCTGCATGATGGCGCGCGCGTGGTCACCCAGAGCCGAAGATAACCCTTCCATTCGCCGCAAGTGACGGAAGCGAACCACCGCTGCAAAGTTGACAAGAAGAGGGTTCAATCGCTCCGTGCGAGGGAGGATAAAAGGCGGCAGGGGATTGCCGTCGTCGTCCTTGAGGACCCCGTCTGGGGACGAATAATACTCAGTTCTGGTGTCATCCCGATTTCGTACACCCAATGATGCGCCGTTGAGGAGAAAGTGGCTGGGATGGAGCACCGTCAGCTCGAACGTGTTGGCGAGGGGGACCTGGACTCTGTTATGAGGCGCGTTCGCGAAGACCCGCAGAGCGTACGGCATCGAAGTCAAATCGTGTGCGACCTGGATCGCGTCCGTCTTTATCAATGAAGCCTGCGGAGAAATCTTAGTTAGCCTGTGCGAGATAGCAAGAAAAAACCACGTTGCCGTTCCTCGTTTTCCGTTCTGTACTTGGCTTCGAGGAGCAGGAGGTCGTGCAAAGATGGAGATATCGCGATGGTCGCCCACACATCATGGTGTTTATGTAGCTCGATAGACACTGCTGGCTCGCTAATCAGCGACGGACTGACTCAAGGGTGGAGGAACAGCACACCACGCCCTATTGCTTAGATGGTCCAAATTGAAACCGCCTTCAACCTGAGCTACGTCCAACGGGATAACACCATATTTGTCTTGAAGCAGATCGGTCTGGTTGCACAATCACAGCGACTCAGAGTCGAGTCGGAAACGAAAGGAAGAAGGTAGCGCACAATGCACTTCGTTTCAACGGTTGTCTCAGCCTTCTTTGAGCAGACGGCGGGGACGAAATGGGCAAGCTGGTTCGTAAGATCGAAGAAGTTCCTTATAAGACATCGCTCCTTGCGCAGGTCGCGCGGGAAATTCGGTATGGACTCGGAGCCGGACCTGGTGCTGAGGGCGTCGTCGGAGGCAGCGGCCTGGATAACTGCAGGCACGCTTCCTATGGCGGGGAGATCTAAGAAACGCTTTTCCGTGATAGTGTATCTGTCCGCAAGTAAGCGCGACATGGGAAGACGCAGAGAGGTTTGGGCCGAACCCCTGACGCGTTCATCAATTACATCTCGGGACTACAGCTACGATTTTATCCCGTACGCTAAATATGTGCCCAGGTCACTATAGTTCACGTTTTTAGTACTTCGAGCGAGCTCAAGCTAAAGTTGCACCAGCCCTGACTCAAAGTTATCATCGTTTTAAGTTCAACTTTTAACACCTCGAGGCGTTGTAAACACCGTTTCTATTCTAGGAATCCTCGCAGACAGTGTTCCTCTTCCCGATGTCAGACAAGAACGAGCGAGCCTCGCGGATCAGGAGAGCTGGCTCAGTACGGTCTTCGCTTCAAGGAGCTTAAGTTGGAAGTAAATTGAAAGGAGAGTGGCATACCAGTGCAACGCTGTGTCCTTTCCCAATTCCACCCGAGCGCAACAATAGTGTAATCCAAGTCAGGATGGCTCCATCGAAGCTTGAATTGAGGAAGCTGCGCTGTGTCTCTATCAAGTGGTATTAATTCTCTAGGAGAATTCATTCGGGAACACCGCAATATCGCAGCCCACGACTCAGGCGAGGTCGCAGAACATATCGGCGGAAGAAAGCTTTTTTGCACGCCCTCCATGCGCAGGCCGACGTGGGTGCCAAATAAGACGAACCCGGGGGACGGGGAGAGGAGGCCGGCGAACGCGCGGGCGATTAGGGTTCGGGGAAGAAGTAGAATACAGCCGAGATATGGAGTGCGATGATGCGGGGTGAGGCGCGTGAGCCCAGTCAGCAAGGGCGCGGGGCACTCGGGGAGAGACGTCGCGGGCGCAGCGGGGGCGAGGGGCTGAGCGCGTCCCCAGCGACGAGCGCGAATGAGGCGTGGAGCGGTTCCCGAAGTTTGCGGCCTTTCCGATGTCGATGCCAACTAAGGGGACGGGCTCAAGCTCCCGCTGGGTACCAGCAAAGTAAAGATGGCGTACGGCAGCAGTCGAGATGGTGCTGTTCCGCTCGCGGCCCAGATTGAGGACGCGCTGGTACATGGGGGATTTTCAGCCTGCGGTGGGTCGGAATGAAGATAGATCTATATTGTACTGCAGACCGGGTGAATCCAAACGTATAGATACAGTGGTAGCCGAAAATCTAGTAGAAAAGCATTAGCAGGTGGAGGAGATCCAAAAATGCACGGACATCGTATGCCTCATCGTAGCGGCACGCCCGACGCCGCAGCTGCACCCACGCGGCACTGGACATCTCGCGTCCACGGTCCCTTCTCATACTGCCGAGATGCCGCTCGGTTCCCGAATTGGTCTCTTGTTTAGCTGTCGACTCTCTTGCTCATCGGCCTCCCGAGTCATCCGGCGTGCATCCGGCCTCGTTCCTCGCCCCATTCCCACTTCCCTGCCCCAACGGGCGCTTCGACAGCCGTGCAGTGCACCATGTACGATGTCTCGCAAGACCTCTGAACGCCTAAATGCTTCCCGAGGCCCCCGCCGCCACCGCCGCTGCCGCGCGCACGCCGTTTCGCCTGCCTGTCCCTAGGATGCGCAGCGCGCACTCACTCGATTATAGTGCGCCAGGCCATCCTGATGTAAATGCGGTGCCTTCCCCGAAATGGTGCCGCCCGTTGGCGCGTTTAACACGTTACTGCGTTTCTGCTCAGGCTGCGTCAAAGATTCATCGCCTACCGCGCTGCGCTTTGCCGATTCCGCCAGAATTTGAGCCTTTTCTTTCCTGGCTTCCTCGTCATCTTTTCATCGTTTGACTCAACCTTCTCCACTTCGGTGGACTCGGGTTTCCAACTGTTCCCAGCGTACTTGTCCGCGTTTCCGGTGTATCTTCGGGACAGGGAGGTTCTGCCTGAACCGGATACTCCGATATTTCGGGGTTTCCTGGGATATTTAAAGGGCCTTCTCACCACACAGGACATACGAAGACCTCCCGCTATTAGCCTTGAAAATGCTTTGGAGCCACCTCTTACAATGCTCAGCCGTAGTTGCTGCCCTCATTCCCTCTACAATAGGCGCGGCCTCGCCCGTCATCGATCTCGGATATGCGCACAATGTCAACCTGGGTTACCGGCGAGGTTCAGAGGCCAACGCTGGTATAATTTGGGCGGGTTGTTCGAATGGACAGCAGCTCGGTACCCGAGCCGACCCGTATCTTGACGGCGCCAAACCATGAATACACACCGTATTTGTCTATTGATTACTGCCTACTCCTAGAGAGCGAGACCTATTAAACCAAGTCCGCAAAACGACCCAGTCCTTCCTGCTCCAAATATCCCGGCGGGGGATCACCTGACAAGCCAAGCGCCCATCGCGAATTCAACTGACTTTCCAACGTCAATATCTGCTCGTGCAGTGCCTGTATCTGATGCCTGCCCCCCGCCAATCCAGCCTCCCCATCGCCTTCGCTCGCCATCGAAGCCAAACTCAGCGCATTGTTGATAGCGTCCAACTCCCTCTGTGCCGCATCAATTTTGTTCCTGAGACATTCCTGGCGGGCCTCTGTTTGGGAGCTGCTCATTGAAGCTGGCCGCCGAACTATGTCGATAACCTGGGTCGGAACTCCCTGGGCCTTTTCTGCTACTGAAATGGGGAGCAGGTCACGTCCCGTGGAAAGCTCCACATGGAAGACGGGCTTGCGGACACCCCGAATTCGCCTATATCGTCGGCGGGCTTGTACGAGAACGCATACTACGACCAGAAGAGCCGTGATCCCGATGATAATTCCTGCGATTGTCCCGGGGTTTCTTAGGTTCGTACTCAGTCCACCATCCGCCGGAGGATGCATATGCGTACCTGGCAATACCACCACTCGATGATAAAGCTGGTCCCCCCACGGTAGATGGACTTGAAGCACTGATTCCCGTGGTCGCTGGACTCCGAGGAAGCGATGATGTGCTTGGTTGCAATTTGGTTCAACCCACGCTGCATCGAAGAAGAAACCCCTGCCGAACTTGCATCGTATTAAGACCTAAACCTGAGGATGTTTTCATGTTTTGAGTTCCGGAAGATTTGCTGCTGGGGCTTTCACTTGAGTTGCTGGTGGTCTCGGCCGGGCTGTTGGTCGTACCGTTCGCGCTGCTGGTCGTACCGGTCGCGCTGCTGGTCGTACCGGTCACGCTACTGGTCGTACCGGTCACGCTGCTAATATGGGATATATTGTTAACGACCGGCGGTGACGCAAAAGTCGGGGATGGGCCAGAAGTCGACCTAGATGATCCGAAAGCAGACGCAAGTGTTGTCCTGCTCGCCGTCAGGGAACACAACCAGTATCTGAATTTAGAAATCGCTTACCCTCCCGTCGGCAATGACGGGGATGAGATTGAGCTATTGTGCGGTCATCAATGCTATGGAATCTGAAACTCGGTGAGAACTTACTCCACGCTGTCCCAACACAACCACCACTGATTCGTGCTGTCAGCCTTTGAGAAAGCCCCATTCTATAACAGAATATGTCACCTCTTGCTGGCGAATCGTTGAATAATACCCACCACGTACTCGCAGTCAATCCCTCCGGCGTACGTGCACACCGTTACGGATGCGTTTCTGGGCGGAGAACTCTGGCTCAGTAGGGCTGCGCTCTCGCGGTCGGTCTGAGGACAGACGCTCTCGGCTGAAACGAGGATCCCGCCGAGCAACAGGTACGCGTCACAGCGCATGTTCAAATGACTAAGCGGGTGGTAAGCAAGATGGAAGCGCGAATCCAGATGGAGGACACGGCCCTTTGTACCGCTGAAGGACATCGAACATCCAACATTGGATCACTAGGGGCTGGTATAATTGGGGCTGTTAGAATCTTCTTGCTTCGTTCCCGTTTCCCTCACCACATGCAAGCGCCGTATCAACGAGTTGATCCTCGCTCGTTGGACAACGCTCTGGCAATCCAACGCTACCGGCCGTGCTCTTCGTCAAATTGATCGCTCTCCCCCGTCGCTGATACTCCGTTCCCCATACACGGCCTCAATCTCACGCCACATGACGAGCATGCTGCAAGTATTTCGCTCGGCGCACTCTCAACATAGGCGGTGTTCTCAATCGTAACAATCGTAACATGTTCGTGGGCCCGCTGTTTTCATGAAACCAACTTATCTATGGGCGGGAATTTGACCAATTGTCCAGTTCATGAATTTCAAATCGTTGCTTGCTGCGCAGGTATTTCGGGAGAGGTCATCGCCCACACGGACGATTTTAGTTCATCTATTCTCCGACAGCGGGCCGGTCAAGCCTATGTGGCCGACAAGGAGATAGTTCTTTCCGAGGTCTCGGTTGGGTCTCGGCATACAGCAAATACAGAAGGAGTAGGGTTGCGTTATGGCAGTCGGAGTCAGAACAGCTATGTGTCAACTGATCATCTACGTGAAATCTACGGCAGCATAAGGCACAACTGTTAATCCATGTAACATGTTCCTCTGGGAAACTTTGGGTGATCTTCAGTGAGATAGGATTACGCTGTAAATCACTCACACGCATGATGATACTACACATCATCGGTTGCATAGAGATCTATCGGACCTATCGTATAAGGCGACGACTGGGAGAAGATGTGGGAAAAGAAACGACGAATATTCTGGAATCTGTGCATCAGACTTCCTGCAAACTACTTGATTGCACTTGATTGCACTGGAATCAGCCTCAAGTCGCAAGTAAGTACTCCAAAATATCTGCGATTTGTCAAGTGAAAAAAACTTTTTCCTACGGGGCGGACACTCCATTTCATCCACGATAGCAAAAGTTTTATTGCCGAAATTTTCGGGTCAAGTGCCCTCAAGTGTGTTCAAGCCCAGTACGGATGCCGAATGATCGCCAATTGATGGGATTGTTGGCAAACCCATCATTAATGGGACTCGCTTAAAGATGGCGAGTCCTACTAGTGTCCTACTCCCATTCCTCTCGTATAGCCTCCGAAGCTATCTATATGCGCCAACAGAGCACAGGGGGCAGTCACCGGCCGCGGAGAACTACCCTTGAAGTCACCAAGTCCCGGTCTCTGAGGTTAATTCACGCTCGGGCCGGACAAAATTGGAAGACGAGCGCGCCATTTGGACCTGGTGTGTGTTAAACGGTGCGTGGACGTAGTACTCGCGGCGCCCGTGGTGGGGTTTCAGCGGTTTTTACACCGCCCCACAGAGTGTTTTTCTGCAGACTGCAACGGTGCTCAATAACTGCCTCTGCATGAATTGACCGTGAGTGCCGACGACGAAACATTGGCCTTGCTGGATGGCTGGCGGTGCTAGCTCTCGGACACTAAAATCTGTCCCCTTGTCGGTGCGGTCTTCTGGAATCAGCAATCTTGGATGCACCGTCCCACGATCTGTTCTATGGGGAACCTCGGCGCCGTTCAGATGGATCAGAGTTGGGACGGCATTTGCCGTTTCAAAAAGGTAAAATTCTGCTTCAGAACCGACTCAGATTGTCTCTGACTTTGATGCTTGAGGACTGCAGATTCCGTTCTCGCATCTCGACACCGGACTGTCATGCCTTGAACTTTCGAGGTGAGCTCGGAGTGCCAACGGGACCTGGAGACAAAACAGTCGCCATCTTGTCCCGTCCCATACTAACCGCGTCGTGATGGATGGACGGAATGGACCATTTCAGAGACTGGCCGACGCAGATCATTCCCTTTTAGAGCCTCAAGTTCCCAGAGCCTGCAATTGCAACTTCGATGCTTTGAGAACGGGACTGCATCGAGTGTGCAGTCCCGACGGGATCTTTGGACGACTCAACAGTGGCCGTGCCATAAGTGCCATTCGAAGATTCAGAGCTGCGAGTGGACATACAACAGTGAGGTCTGACAGTAATGTCCCGCAGTATGTTCGAGAATCTGGACAGCTTCGCGATGAATCTGAATTGGAAGGGGATTTACCATTCCAAAAGGATAAATGGGCTTTCGAAGCGCAAACTCGGAGTCCCGACGGGACTTGTGGCCCACCCGGAAGACAGTCTCCCTCATAAGTTACTTACGACTTGAACACATCTTCTCTACGCCCAATCCTGGCGGTGTGGGTTGAGCGCGCGGTGAACGGACTTACTAGTGGTCAGATCTATCTTCCCGTAATTTGTATTGTCTATTCTGTAGGAACCCTCGGCATCCTCGCGAGCTCGGAATTGGAACGGGATCTACCGTTTCAAGAAGGTAAAATTCTCGTTTCAGAAGATAATTCCCACCCTGATCACAGCTTCGACTGTATCGCCTTCTCTCGCCTGCACGACGGGGCTGCCTGACTTGAACTTTCGGATTGCGAGTCTGGACTCTGCGATGAAACAGTGGCCCAGTCGGAGCACTCGGTTATCTAGTCTCTGCGCTCCACCCGCGATGACCATACGATGACCTTGGCTTCAACTTTGAAAACTGCGGCCATTTCTGAAGACGATATTCCGAGCGCCCGTCGCCGGTCGGGGGGGGGGGGCGTATTAACACTTCCGACCAACGTTCAAGATCGCATATGACCCCCGTTTCCAACTTTGAGCCCGGGACCATGCGAGCCCTCCTCCGGCAACATGCGGGCGTTCAATGCGGAGCTGGTATAGAGAGCCTCAAGAACGAATCCTCGAAGCTTTCGCGTTCTGTCCCTCAAATTTACTTGCACAGGCGTGAGTTACATTAATATTACAGCCTTGAGCACCAAAATGGGATCGGGTAATCCGCGGACGTGCTTTTTGGAGTTTTGCGCTTTCACCATTTTTCTATGCCTATATAGAGGCCACCGTTTCGACCTCACAGCACCATCGCCTTTCATACCATGGCACTCAACAAACCCGGTTCTTTGACCATCGCTGGCTCCGGCATCGCCAGCATCGGGCACATCACCCTCGAGACGCTTGCGCTCATCAAGGAGGCCGACAAGATTTTCTATGCCGTTACCGACCCCGCCACCGAATGCTACATCCAGGAAAACAGCCGCGGCGACCACTTCGACTTGACGACGTTCTACGACACCAACAAGAAGCGCTACGAGAGCTATGTCCAGATGTCTGAGGTAGGCTCGCTCCGCGCCCTCGATCGCGGCTCACCCGAAATTATAGGTCATGTTGCGGGACGTCCGAGCGGGCCGCAACGTCCTCGGCATTTTCTACGGACACCCGGGTGTGTTCGTCGCCCCCTCCCACCGAGCCATTGCGATAGCTCGGGAGGAGGGATTCCAGGCGAAGATGCTCCCCGGCATCTCTGCAGAGGACTATATGTTTGCGGACCTTGGATTCGATCCGTCTACATATGGTTGCATGACGCAGGAGGCGACCGAGCTTCTCGTCCGTAACAAGAAGTTGGACCCTTCCATTCACAACATCATCTGGCAAGTCGGCAGTGTCGGCGTCGATACTATGGTCTTTGATGTGAGTTGTGTACCATTTCATGAAGCCGTTCACTCATTCATTTTCAGAACGGCAAATTCCACCTTCTCGTCGAGCGCCTTGAGAAGGACTTTGGGCTCGACCACAAGATCCAGCACTACATCGGCGCGATCCTTCCCCAGTCCGTCACGGTGAAGGACACATTCGCTATTCGGGACCTTCGCAAAGAAGAGGTCTTGAAGCAGTTCACCACCACGTCCACCTTTTACGTCCCCCCTCGCACGCCTGCTCCGATCGACCCAAAGGCGGTTCAGGCGCTGGGCCTCCCGGCTACCGTCACCAAGGGCGCCCAGGATTGGACTGGGTTCCAGTCTGTCTCCCCCGCCTATGGCCCCGACGAGATGCGGGCCGTGGCGGCCCTCGACTCCTTCGTTCCGTCCCAGGAGAAGGCGGTTGTCCATGCATCGCGCGCAATGCAGAGCCTCATGGTGGATCTTGCTTTACGCCCGGCATTGCTTGAACAGTACAAGGCCGATCCAGTTGCGTTCGCTAACACCAGGAACGGCCTCACTGCGCAGGAAAAATTCGCCCTGGGCTTGAAGAAGCCTGGTCCTATCTTCGTGGTGATGCGGCAGCTCCCGTCGGCGATTGCTAGTGGCCAGGAGCCAAGCCAGGAAGAAATCGCTCGTGCTGACGATGCGACGGCGTTCATAATCATTTATATTGTACAGGGGTGATTTCATGTGTACAATGGTGTCGGACCCACCTTGCGCAGTCTGTAACAGCTTGATGTACGAAATTTTCCGTTTGTTCTATAGCTACGATGATGTAACACCAGTATGCGTACGCGCATTGTATTCCGTCTTTTCACCTTGTTGTACCTGTCAAAAAATATTGTTGCTGAAACTTGACTCCTGAAGTGCATTCGTCAAGGCAATTCGGAGCAATTCTAGCCGAGAAGATGAAGTCTGTCGAGAGAGACTAGAGCAATTCGGAACATTTGCAGATAATTCCCTTTAGTCTTTTCCAACTCTTCAGGCAGAGACTGCAGCTCAGTCTGGAATTTACCTCGGCTGTGAGTGGCGTCTACGACGAAACTATCGGTGACTTGGCTTACCGCCGGATAGGGGACAATTGTACTCGCCCGAGTCCCAACCACTGCCAGGTGGATGAATCCTTTGGGTTAGGAAAGTATGGGGGCGTTGCCTCCGTCGGGGTTCAATGTAGCACGTCGTGCGTCTCCTTTGAAACTTCAAAATGGAATGGAATTCCACAGGTAACGTTGCTCTTCACATACGGAGGAATATGGCCTGGGGAAGTGGGAGCGATTTTGAGAAGTAGGCTTGTACAGGGCTCAAGAATGCGGCTGAGTAGATGTAGAGTTTAGGTCGACCGTCGTTGTGACCAAAGAGAGCGATGTGATACATAACCAAACGTGGACTGATGGCAATTGGAGGAAAGATTTTTCGCGGTTTAGGCGCGGCGCAAGACGAGGCGGAGGTGGAAGATGCGAGTAGAATACAGATTAAAGAGATAAATACAAGCACTAGTACAACAATGGAAGGAATCTATTTTGTGGTCGTGGCAGACGAGAACTTCGTGACAGACTTGGTCTAAAGGAATCGTGAGTGGGACTCAAGGATAGAACGAGGAAAGAACGCACCCCCTCGCTGATCGCGTGCTTGGCCAGCTCACCGGGCAGGATTAGCCGTACGGATGTCTGGGAGGGAGGGTAAGGAAGCAGGCGAGGAGCGGGTAGGAGGCAAACGCACCTGGATCTCCCGGGAAGAGATGGTGGACTTCTTGGAGTACTGCGCGAGTTCTGGGCGCGCGCGTTAGATAGGGAAGCACGCGACACGAGAAGAGGACGCACTGGATGCCTCGGACGCGATGCGCTCGAATATGTCGTTCACAAAGCTGTTGAGGATGGCCATCGCCTTGTTGGAGATACCGGTGTCGGGGTGGACCTGCTTAAGGACTGGAGGCGCAGGTTAGTGAGAAACAAGACACGCTGGTGGCAAAGGACGTGCCCTTGTAGATGTACGACGAGTAGGTCTCTTTGCGCGTCTTCTTGCGCTTCTTCTTCTCGCCGTCAGCAGGGGCCGCTGCCTTGGTCTTCTTGCCCGCCTTCTTCTCGGTGGTTTTCGAGGGCGCCTTGGACGCGGTGGCAGGGGCCTTGGACGCGGTGGACGCGGGGGCCTTTCCGGCGGTGGATGCGGGTTTGGGGGCCATCGAGGATAAGGGAGGTAGCAGGAGTGGTGGTGGCGAGTGGGCGAAAGTTGAAGGCAAGGACAGAAATGTGCTGGTCCTTATATAGTGACGCGTGACGATGGCGTTGTTTGGCTCAAATCAACAAGTCGCGTGAGACGCGTCTTTGTTGACAGACCAAACAGTATAAATTACAGTGCAACGAAAACAAACTCGCTCAACGCTCCTTCGTCCGCTACCACCACCACCAACCACTCCCACCCCCACCACCCACACTACACACAATGTCTGGCAAAGTCAGCGGCAAATCAAAGTCCGGCAAGGCAGCGGGCAGCGGCGACGCCTCCAAGTCTCAGTCGCGCTCTTCCAAAGCCGGCCTCCAGTTCCCCGTCGGTCGTATCCACCGTCTCCTCAAGAAGGGCAACTACGCTCAGCGCGTTGGTGCCGGTGCACCTGGTCAGTCGCCGTCCTTGTCGCTTCATTCGCGCTCTAACGCGTCTTCCACCAGTCTACCTCGCCGCCGTCCTCGAATACCTCGCTGCTGAGATCCTCGAGCTCGCTGGCAACGCCGCCCGTGACAACAAGAAGCACCGTATCGTGCCCCGTCACCTGCAACTCGCCATCCGCAACGACGAAGAGCTGGGCAAGGTGCGCGCCCTTCTTTCCATCTCGATATTCCGCTCATGCCACTCCCTCAGCTCCTCGGCTCCGTTGTCATCTCCCAGGGTGGTGTCGTACCCCACATCGACCCCTCGCTGCTGCCCACCGGAACGAAGAGTGCGTTTGTCTCGTCCTTTATTGGCCTTTCGCTTACACTCTTTCTTTGCAGAGGGCAAGGCCGGTGCATCTCAAGGTCCGCTTCCTTCTCTAGTTTTTCCTCTACCCTGTGCTTATTTTCCAAGCAGAGCTCTAGGGGAATCCTCTCCGCGTCTCGCATTTTTTTCCCTTTCCATCTCTGCATTACTATCATTTGTACCGGTTGTAATAGTATCTTTATATTATCATCTTTCCGAATCCAAAACTAGATTGGTCTGGACGTGTTCTTGTGAACGACCAATGTGTCCGTCCGTCGTGTGCCCTCCTGTGCCTGCACTTGCTTGCCTCAGTCTATGTCTTTACGCGGGAGCGTCTATTCACGCGTACCGATTCCCTCCCAACGCGTCTCCTTTTCCAGTGTGTAAAGATTTCTTTGGGCCGGTTCGGTAGCTGCTGTATCCAGTTGACCCCGCACAAGATATATTTTTTGCGCTCCGGAGTCGCAACGTCCCCTTTGGGACTTGCTATTTGATCGCCGGATTCTTGATTTGGACTCTTGACCGACTCTCGACTCGATATTGTAGTCTCAGATATCGACGCAGCTGTCGCCTGCAGCTCCGATTTTTTCTGGACAGGGTACGTTCCCAAAAGCCGGGGAGTTTACTTTGGCTGATTGTTTGATAGACTGGTTTACCATTCGTATGACTATGAGACGGCAAACCGTGTCGAATCCGTTGTAGGGACCTCCGCGGGCACGGGGAGGCACGACACTCGAACTCGCGCTCGAGCGGGCCAACATCGTCATGCCCGGCTTCAAGCAGCGTGAAGACCATATCTGGCTGGACCTATGCATCGCAGCAATTCGCTCTGCGACTCTGCGAGCATCTGGGAACGTGTTCGTGGTGAGGGAGGTTCGACTCGCGTCAACAATGTATAGGGTACGGAGGCACTCCCCGCCTTGACCCCAACGTTCGGTGCCTTCCAATTGAATGAGTCCGATTCGTTTGGGGGGCCCGTACTTCTCTGGCTCACCCTGGATACGAGTGCGTCTGACAGATAATGGTTAGTTTCTTGTCTCTCTCGCTGTTGTCTGATTGATTGAAGTGAGTGTTCAGAGATATTTGGGCGGCATGTCGAGCGAGGCGTTTGACCGGAACGGTGTCTGGCCGTGGGTCCGCTTGACAACCCCGGTCAGCAATTTTGCGACACTCATACTTCCGCCAGCAGGTGGATTGGCGGCCAGACGCCGACCATGACAACACATACTGTCCACGTATATTCCATTATCCCTTAACGGCAAGGCTTGCCCCAACCGCCCGCCAATACACCATGCATCAATACAGTTCGGAGACGAGGGCATCGGGCCTACCGAGCTGAATGTCGGTGAAGGCTGGTCGCCACTCTCTGCCCGTACGTGCACCGTCTTTATGAGGAACCTACTAAGACTAATAAATGCCATAGCTGGGTATTGCCGCATCACTCGTTCGAAAACCTCAAGTTGCGTGCCATGCCCCTCGGTGACTCGATCACGTACGGCTTCGGAAGCGCTACTAGCACATGTACCGGCGACCGCTATCTTCGCAGCAAATCATTCTTGTTTGGAATACCGACTTTCAAACGCGCGCCGGTGCGAATAGCGTCGAATTATCGGCTCGCAGAGGGCCGGCAACTTTGACGATACGGACAACGAAGACTGGAGCCAATTAGCGACCGTCGGGCTTCCACACTTCTGGTCGTCACAGATCATGTCCGCGCTTATTGCTATCCCATTGGAAGCATACCGCGGGGAAGCCTATGCCCCCCAATTGAAATTCCACTCTGATTCCTCGACCCCTGGTTGGCCCGACCACACGTCTCACTTCTCGTCCGCATCCACCTTCGAATTGAATCGATGCGGGCGATATTGAGCTCCGAGCCGGTATCCTCATCGAGAACAATTCCCGTCCTCGAAGCTAAAGTGCTTTTTTGTGCTCCTTGCCAGCTCTCGTTCTGGCGTACGTCGCGCAGATTACTCTTCCCAGTCGACGTCATCGACGCGTCTGCCGTCCAAACGGACGCGCCCGCTGCCAAGTTGAGGAAAACTTCTTCCATCGCCCCTGCCTAGGCCAGGCCCCAGCGAATACTGCTGCGACACCACTTATCGGGCCTAGAGTTTGTTACCAGGGTCGCACAGGCCTGTTCGTTTGAATAAATTCGATGCGTTTAAACCGCGAAATGAGCGCCCGTGGTTCCTCTTGTTTTTTGAGAATGGCTTCCTTCGCGCTCATCACTGAGATCCCGTTTGCAGTCGTTTCTGAGATACAATTTTTGATTAGTACAAAAATTTATTCAAGTTACAGTCATAAATTTCGCCGCTCGGGTGGAGGAAAAGGAGGTGTTTAAACGCAGCGGTGCAGATTCTCTCCCCGTCTTCAAATTTCTCGTGTTGTTATCCTCTGAATTTTGATTGCCGGCCTCCGACACTTTCTTCCTCTTTCCTCCGTGAATCATAAATACTCTTCACATTTGAGGAAAGCCTCTTAAGCCGTAGACTCGAGCTCTCGCCCACGGACCCACGGTGGATCAGCTCGCATGGAGGAAGGCACACGACATGGCCTCGACAATCTCTAAATCGGCGTTGCCTCCACTCAGTTCCTCGTCTCTCGCCTTCCGCGCCAGCCTAGCGCGTCTCATACCCCCCTGCGACGTGTTCGTCCCCGCGTGCCGTTTTATGAGCTCGCCATCCACCGAACGCCGACCCTCGCACTCTATCGAAATCTCCTGCGGTACGCACCGGACGACAACGTGCGTATTTGCCAAATCCACCCCATTTCTTGCGATGCTTATTTCGCTGTGCTCAAGGGCAGATCCGAGGGCGTGTGCAGTATCTTTTCCGCAAACATCAGCACGCTACGGGTACCGAAAAGACAAAAGCAGCTCCTTAAAGGATACAAGGTCGGATTTCTACCTTGCAGTGCGGGCGTCGCTGAATGGGCTACTCAGTGGCTAGAGGCGTTCAAAAAATCGCACGAAGGGGATGAAAAACAACGGGCGATCCTCGACCGATATTCTCGGCTCATCGCCGCAAAAGTGGAAAAGGAGTATTGGAAGGAGCTAGCGCGCAAAGAAGCGGTGCGTATATTTGCCCCTTCCGGACATGCCCTCATAGGAAATCTAGGCATGGCAGGCTCGACTACGCTCGCGACCTATCCTCACCGGCTCGATCATCAAGCCAACACTGTACAACCCTCCACTGCCGCGAATGAAACCACAGCCTATCGCGATATCCAGAATAATAGCGACTCGTATGAAGACCAGGGAACGGCGTTACGAGCGCCTGGACCGACTCGCTGAGGAGCTGGATGATTTGCAACGGGAGGAGTCGTTTGAAGAGCACGCAATACAGCTCGTTGGCGAGCACAACATCGAGCGGGTTTACTCGGGCGAAGCTGCGAGCGGATGGCGTGCGTAATCTCCAATGTTCCTTATGTTGCCGTTCCGGACGCTGACTGAGTCTAGTTCACCCCGTCCATGAAGCTATGCGGGAAATGTATGCCCTGCTGGACCGCGACAACGCGCGCTCGCAGACGCCCATATCGCCTGAGCTGCAGGAGATGGTGCGCGCCGCCCGCCGCGAGAAGGTCGCGAACAAGACACGCGAGAGGATGCGCGAGCGCCGTGGGGAGATCCTTCCCCGCACATTGAAGCGGGCGCGCAAGGGCCCGCCGGCGCATGTCCTCGTGCACATGACACCGCAAGAACGGCACGCAGACAGAGTCGTGCGCGGTGTTGGGGAGGTGGGGTACGTCGGTATGGTCAAGCGGCGGATGGGGATGAAGTTGCGCGACGGGGGCAAGGGCCTAGCGCGGGAGAATGGAGCGGATCTGGAGGGGGAGCAGTTGGAGCGGCTGAGGAAGATGGAGAAGGAATACTGGATAGAAGGAAAGAAGAGAATGAGGCGGAATGAGAGCGTCGAGCTGTATAATAAACAGTGAACGATGAATAATCCCACTTTAACTTTACTGTCTGCGCTCTTTTAACTGCTTCTGCGCACTTTCAGCGTTGAGTGAGGCACAGGCTGAGGCACAGCGCTCGGCACTCGGGCCGAGAGCATCAAACATACGCACACAGCACTCATTCTTGCATCTGCTTTTGGATTTTTCCCGCCCGTTGCAGCATTGGGCTTTTTGGTGAGTACTGCACTCATCCGTCATACATAAACAGCATAAATTGATGCGCGAGCCGCCAGTCTCCGGCAGACTACCCTCCATTCCAAAGTGCACCGAAAAGGCCGTGCTCCACTTCGAACCACGCCCGTTCTTTGGAACTTTCATTCTGCAAAATGACATCAAGGGGTCAGCGGCTGTCTTTGCCGTGCTCATCTAAGGCCTTGGATCGACCTGATTCTCCCACTGCCCACTTGGGTGCGTTCCCTCGTGGTCAGCACTTCATTACGCGGAAGAGTTCAAAATCTGCCGATATTGCTGAATCCACGGACAGTGACAGAATCCTACTTCCAAGGATGAAAGCCCCTCGTTCAAGCTTTTTTGTATGAATCGATTATGGTCCTGTTCTCGAGAACGAGTCCACCTAAACTCTTGAATCGGACCTATACTTCCCTAATGCTCTCCGTTGAAGCACGTGGCTTCAATCGAACGCGAATGCCCTGCGAACTCGAGAGAAACGGCTTTCAGGCTCTAACGTTTTAAAAGAACGCGAGGCCATCGATCTCCAGCAAAAATGGCCGATTTTCTGGCGCGCACGGTTAATCACATACTCCTCGACTCCACCGCTGCCCCGCCTCTTCGGCGATTGCCAGAGCTCGATGTGGTTGGATTCTTTTCCATAACCTACGCCGATCCCGCTCTCGCTCTCGATCGCCTTGTCATAAAGTCCGGTGGCACCTGGCCTCCCAGCCCGACGTTCGACAGCTCGTGGCCACCTCCTCTGCGAGTATACCATACAGCATATGAAATTTTTGCACCCTTCTTCCCAGTCCTGCAGTCTTCGGTCTGTGACACTGAAAACCGGTGCACGATTGATGCGATGCGTGCTCGGATTCGGGGGCTTTTGTCGGAAGACCCAGCCTTACACGCGTATGGCTGCTCGGTAGACATGCCCTCAGTTGTGAATATCCTCACAGCGGCCCAGGTGGGCTGTTGGACTGGGTACGACGATCAGACGATGCAGTCGGCGATCCTGGGATTCTGCGCGTGTGTGTCCTTTTTGAGACTTGCGTACAGGTATGGTTTTTCCCTTTGCGGAACGCTGAAAAACATATTGATAGGTGGGGAGTGTCGCCGGTGGTTCGCGAGGCTCAGATGGAAACCTCGGTATCCTTTCCACCCGAACTGGATGAACCTTGGCTACTTTTACAACGCTTTCTCGGTTTCACCTCTCCAGGAGGTGGCTTATCGACCTGCCTGTACTTCAATACCCGTGGCGTCGATACCAACTTCAAACCATTCTATTCGTCCGTTCACGGACTTCCTCATCTTCATCAAAAGACTGCAGATTGGGATGCCCGCCTGTTCCTCGAGGTTGAGCATAGGGCATGTTTTTTCCCCCATGACCTAGATGATAAACTGACGCCTTTCTAGTCCCTTCCAATGTATCGATTGCTGGCTTCGACCGTATCAGCCTGCACTTCCTTCACACGAGAACATCCGCTCACCGCCCTGACCTCCCTGAAAGAAGCCAACACCATTTTCCAAAGCACGTCCCGGTTCTTCTTTGAAAACATGAAGGATGCGAACATATCTCACACGCTCTGGCTTGCATATCTGCAGGGTTACACAGGCTGGGCGCTTCCAGGTCCGGACGGAAATATTATCAGCGGAGTGTCTGGAGGCCAATCCCTCACCATTCGGACCTTGGACGCATTTTTAGGCATACGACCCTTCCCTCAGCCGGCGGAGGAAGCACTTTATTTGCCTCTGGCTCAAAGAGATTGGTTGCAATCCCTGAGAGAGGCATGCTTCAATATCGTAGCGAGTCATCGATGACTGACCATTGGGCAGTACAATATTCGAGGGAAGGTTCAATCCGCCACTGAAGCGTCGGCTGGCGCCCCGGATAACATTTCGACGGATTTTTGGCTGGAGATGCAGAACGAGTTGCAGAAAATGGTTCAACAACTTCGGGTACGTCCAACAGAACACGTTGAAACTTGAAAGCCTGCCTGAATATTTCGTACTAGCTTTGGCGCATGGGACATATGAATTGTATGGTGCCGTACGAAGCAGTCCACAGGCCTGAACGGGTATTCATGACTGCAGGGTTGTCAATTCCTCCCGAAGGCGAAGTATCTGATGAGACGGGGATGGTCGAGCACTTGAAGGAGGGGTTACGAGAGAGACTCAAAGCGACGATTTAGAAAAGCACCTGAGGTGTAGGATTGCGTGCATCGATTTTTTCTTTCACGAAAGTCGAAAGTTCGATTTTTTGAACATGAGTTGACGGGAGGAAGCGGCGATCAATTATGTGGCTGTGGTAGCGGTTCGTTCCGACGTTCGACTCGGACACGCAGACCAGTGAGTGATCAAACACTCAGGCCGCTGCCAGTGACTGCCGCTGAGCGCTGAGCCCTCGGCCTGGCTCCTTGGCTCTCCTTTGTGAAGGCCCCGACCTTGAGGTAAGTTACTAGTGAGTCCAACCAAAGTCCAACGCGCTTTTCTCTTGCTTTCTCGTGCCGTTTAGCTAGAAGTTCGAACTTCAATCACTGGAGATCAAGTCGATGACTGGATGAAACCCCTCAGGGAACGTCGGAACTGGGACGTCTCTTTTGCGAACAACGTATAATATTATCCCGTTTTCATCCTATTACTGAGTCCGCAACGAGCTTCTTTCCGCTTCTTTTACTCTTTAACACCCTTAAAGGCATAATCGCTAGGTTGATCCTTCCTTGCTACTCCTCCTGCAGATCCAAATGGCTCCTAACCTTGCTCCTACCACCACTATTCGCGAGATTCGTACTCCTTTAACCGAGCTTTTGGATATCCAAGTGCCTATTTGCTTGGCTCCGATGAGTACCGGCGGTGGCGCCGACCTGGCTGCTCAAGTTACGAAGTGCGGAGGCTTTGCTTTTATCCCTGCTGGTGAGTCCCAAATGGATCCATGGCGCGGGTGTTGACGACCAATTCAGGCGACGACACAGTGGATGTTCTGAAGAAAGAAGTACAGGCCTTCAAGGACATCATAAATCCACCGCCATCTCAGCAGGTCCCAGTTGGTGTTGGCTTCCTCGCTTGGCACCTCGAGGCTGGACACGAAGACCTCCTCGCCTGCGCACTTGACCTCAACGTCAAGGCTGTATGCTTCGCTTTCGGTGACCACATGGACCGCTGGGTTAAGTTCGTCCAAGGCCAAGACCATGCCAGCGGCCGTCGCACTATTATCTTCGTAATGGTCCACTCTGCTGAACATGCTGCTGCCGTCGCCAAGCTGAGAGTCGATGTCGTAATTGCCCAGGGTATGATCCTGCCATGTAGTATCACGACCCAATTGAAGACGATCTCCTAGGAATCGAGGCTGGTGGGCACGGAGCTTCCTATGCTCCTCCCCTTTGATCCAGGTTTCCTGCGTTCAGAAGGCTCTGCCCGACAACGATTGCCCCTCATCGTCGCCGCAGGAGGAATCATGACTGGCTCCCACATCGCAGCGCTTCTCACTGCCGGTGCCCATGGTTGCCTTCTCGGCACTCGCTTCGTCATGGCTAGGGAGAGCTACTACACTCCCAGCCAACGCGATGCGATGTTGCTCGCCAAGAGCAACAGTGCCACAGAACGAACTCTTGCATTTGACGAAATGGTTGGATCCCTTGGATGGCCGGAGGGAATCGACGGAAGATCCTGAAAAACCGTCAGTTCTCTGTCGATCCATTCTAAATAACACCCAGTTTATGGGTAGCATATTCTTAGAAACTACGACCGAGTACAATGCCGGCGAGCCCTTGGCCGAGCTACGAGCCAAGTACCGTAAGGCAGCAGAGGAAGGCGATGCAGATCGGATCGCTACGTGGGCCGGCCTCGGCGTTGTGTTGCTCAAGGAGATCCAGGAATCAGCGGAGGTAGAATTCAAGAACTTTCCTACGAGAATGACTCATCTAATTTCTCCAGAACATTATGCGCGAGCTGACTGAAGAATGTTTTGCCAGGCTCAAAGCGGTAGGCGCCATTGTAGACCACTAGGGTTTACAATACAAAAAAGGTGATTAAAAAACGGCTGTCGGACCGTCGCATAGTTGTGTGGGCTTCTGTACTTCATATCACGAACACGATGAGTCAGTATGAATAGAGTACCACTAAACCTCAAGGCACATCGCCAAGGACCTTGAATTCATTTGAGTCCAGGGCAGAAAAACATTCTGTAATTTAATAAAGCTAGCCCGATGATGGCCAACTCATTAAGAGATGGGAAGTGGTACTATAACGCCGCCGACTGGCTTCGATAATTTGACGGGCATAATACCCCACGGCTTTCGGCGAAAGAGGCCATCGTCTCCCGCGTGCGAAGTACGAGGCTGTGTGTATACTAGGTAAATCGGGCGGCGCCAGTTGAATAAAAATGGAGTTCGGTCTCGCGCGCGTTTAAGAATTCAACCGGAGCAATTGTCGCATCGAAGCAACGCGAAAGGTGGTTAAAATCGACATTGCAGCCCATCCCAAGTCGCGTAGGTAATGTCCTGGCGCCGGCGATAGTTCGTATTGGGATACTGCCTATCCTCGATTCCGATCCGATGGCCCCTCCGAAGCCCGTTTTACAGCGCCCTTGGCTCTCCAGGTATTTCGTGACCGTCTCGACGATGATCTGATGGTCCTCTTCTTGCTTGAGGCCACTCACAACAATGACACCCACAATGCCCTCAACGCCCTTGACTCGCACCGGAAAGCCACCACCGTGGATCGCGTATTCCCCTGCACTCTGGCCGAGCATGTATTTCGTCGCGAACTGGACCTCGTCTCCCTGCATCTTATTGTGCATGTACCATGACGAGGTGCCCCATCGAAGCACCGTCTTGCGTTTGCGGGCGACCCAGAGGTCGTTGTCCGGCTGAGTGCCAGATCGTGTAGCGGTGTGGAAAAGAAGCTGGTTGTTGTTCGCCAAAGTGATGTTAACGATGGCGGCTGCAGGGAAGTCGAGCAGGCGGGAGCGCAAAGCGTTGCCCAACTCCCAAGCTGTCTCGGCGGTGAAGGTATGGAAGACGAGAGCCTTTTCGATGGCAGCAATCTTGGCGACGTCTCGAGGAGGGTCAGGCAGAGTTGCCGAGGTCATGCTGATGGTCGTGGAAAGCAGACCGTTGACCGTTGAACAGAAATCGGCATCGATGGCGCAGAAGCCCCTAATCGGGCCTCCGAACGCCGGCAATCAGTTCCGGTGCCGGTATAGCGATGGACCAAACATTAGGGTTAGGTTTTAGCTTTGACCGTCTCTTCGGTTTACCTGACATGTTCGTTCGACCTTCCCCGCCAACCTTGTAAATCGAAGTCGCACTAGTACTCTCCCTCATCCTTGCCTCTTAAGCGGACAATACTGCCCGTGAGACACCTGCGACCGTCGACGTCAATGACAACCTCTTGCCGTTGCTTCCGCTCCGCTTCAAGTTTGTCTCGTACTTGACTTACACCGCGATATCTGAGAAATGTCTCCGAAAATATCCGTGTTCCGCAAAATAGCGCGTCTTGGTTATCTTTCTCCTTCTCTCCTCTATTTACCATGCTCTCCCCTGCCTCCTCGCGTCTCCTCCTCATTCTTAATGCTGTCTTCGCTGTCGTTTCCAGTCCTCTTTATCTCCCTCAGGCTCTTGATCTCTCTGTTGGTCTCCCTCCCGACCTTCCCGACGCGAATCTTACAGCGCACGCCGTGAAACAATTGTGAGAGCAATCTTTCCTTCAATCCTGCGTTCACTCAAACAGAATACCAGGCGATGCGGCACCGATATATCCTTGGACGACATCCTTTTGGCTGAAGAACAATTTAACGCGCTTCAGATGGAGTTAGTCCAGGATGAAGAGGACGAGGGCATTGAGATTAATGTATGTTTACCCATACTTCATTTCGAGCCTTGATTGATGCCTGTGTAGGTGCACTGGACTATTATCAGCAATGATGGCACATTATCAGGAGGCAATCTCCCGTGGGTCCACGTACTGTCGTCGCATACCGTCGCTGACACCCTTCATTTAATAGCGACTCTCAGATCGCCGACCAGATCGAGGAGCTGAACGCAAACTGCGACGGCGCCTTCGTATATACGCTCGTCAGCACGTCGCGGGTTGTCAATGCTGACTGGTTCAGCAATGCTGCCCCCGGAACGACGCAGCAGACGGCCATGAAGCAGGCTCACCGGAAAGGCGGACACCGTGACTTGAATGTCTATTCTGTGGGGTATGTAACTACTGCTCTATGAAGTGTATGTATGGGTGCTTATTCTTCGGCCATAGATTCATGTCAGGCGCAGGCCAGGGCCTCTTGGGTTACGCTACATTTCCATTCCACTACAGATCAAGACCCATGGATGATGGCGTAGTATGTCTATCGCATCTGCAGCGTCGGGATGATGTTCACGCCCACCCTTCTTTAGGTCCTCCAGTTTGCCACCGTTCCCGGAGGCGCGATGACGCACTACAACCTCGGGCGTGTATGTCTCGTACTTCTGTTTTTCTTACGCGCTCGAGTCTGATAATGCTCCCAGACCCTCACACACGAGGTTGGCCACTGGCTTGGGCTGTATCACACGTTCCAGGTCCCCGTTCTGGTTTCTCCCCATCCAAACCGTCGTTGATCCAGAAAATTCCAGGGCGGCTGCACAGAACGCAACCCGAATTCCGGTGGGGACTACGTGAGCGACACCCCTGCAGAAGCATCGGGCGCCTCGGGGTGTCCCACCAACCGGATGACCTGCTCCAGGCCGAGCGGCGATCCCAGTGTCGACCCCATTCGTACGTCCGAGCTCCCGATCACTACGCGGGACGCAAGCTGATGCCCCTCCTACTAGACAACTTCATGGACTATTCGTATGACGAATGCATGGATCAGTTCACTCCCGGGCAGATGGCGCGAGCCAGTGCTATGTTCGCGGTGTACCGCCCCAAAGAATAACCCGTATAATAAACCTTGATATTTATATACAGTAGTGTTCATGTCAATATGGCGAGACTGATCGTCTGACTGACTGCTCGTAATACATCCTTCAAGGTGGCAACGGTGGATTCATCCTTCTCCTATTGACTTCTCCCACTGTCAGCTGATACGCCGCGTGGAATCGCAGATAGGGATTTCCAAAACAACTACGGGACACAACGAAGAATATATACGAGTAGAAGATTTCATGCAAATAAAGACAGACACATTCATCCGGTCCAGACGGCAGGGCCAGGCTGAGTGTAGGTGGCGGGAATGGGGTTGTAGATGTTGATTAGAATGCCCGGTTCCTGGGGAGATATTTACTATTAGTCGCATTGTACAATATCGTTCGGGTCGCACGTACATTTCCTGTGTACACGCCTGGAATAGAGACCAGTGGGCCGGGCGTTCCACTCCCCCCACCAGTGACGGATACTTGGCCGCAGGAAATGTACCATTGAGCTGAAAGCCATTGTCTCGTTCGAACCTTCCTTTTAGAACGAATTGGGGGTGCTCACCTCCTTGGAACGTTGAGGCAACGTGAAGGGCGAGGGCCTCCATCCGGACGAGCTGCGAGAATGGTCGGGACTACACGGCGGACTCATCGTGGAGCTCACATATTGTCCTGTAGGAAGCGACTTGGGGATCGTGAAGCTGACGCTTGGCACATCTGAAAGTTTGGGGTTCTTTCCTGGATGGTACTGGGTAGAAATTGTAGCTTACTCTGAGCAGGGAATGTGATGGACGTCCCGCCGTTGGTGACCGCGGTGATTTGATAGACCTGAAAGGACCATGAGAGTCGATCGAGCATAAAGGACCAGTTTGCGGACCTTGAACCACACGGCGCCGTCCCCCGCAAATGTGCTAACGTTACTCGGCGCCTTGGCCATGTAGACGTTTACCACCTGCAGGAGAACAATAATCAACGCGATGCCTATGTCGCGGATTGGCGACGACAAACCCCGGGGTGATAAATGGTCTGATCGCCCGCGATGCCGAGCGTAGACCCAGCAGCAACACTGATAGTGCTCGCAGTGCCAGCGGTCGCGGAATCGTAGCATCTGAAGTCGGCGCTGGTCACATCTGTAACCTGTGCGGATAGTCAGCCTGGTTAGCAAGAAATTGCAGGAAGTATCGGTACGTACAGGAGCTTGACTATTGAAGTTGTTGGTCTGTCGCACATTGGTCCAAGCAGGGGTTGTTACACCCCCAACAATCAGAGATGGGAATGTGTCTGGTGTACAGTTAATGCTTTATCGAAGAGAATATGCTCAAACTCACAGTGAGCCTGTACATGAGCGACAAGAGAGGAAAGAGCAAGAGCCGCGAAGGAAAGCATCTTTGAAGAAACTGACGAGGTCTGAAGCTCAAGTTACTTTTACCTTCAGACTCTTTATAACGGTATTCCTGCTTTATAAATAAAGTCGGGCAGATCCAGCTTGCCGCCGGAACCGAAGAATAGACGAAGCTTTCCCCAGATGATATGAAGTCAAAATGGCCAGGCACTTTTGGACACACTGTCAACTTATGCCGGCGCCAACTGCCTGGCTTCTGATGAGTATGCTGAAGATATAGTGCAGTTGTTTTTTTTGCTGCAGAGGGTGCCCCGAGCACGATAAACGGATGTGTCCGGAAAAATCGTCGGTCAATTGAAGTGGTGTGATAGAACATCACCCGGCCTCGGATGCGGCTTGAGGCATAAGGGCCCTCAGCTGAGCAGACTGTGGAGCCAGTGGTCCCAAGAAATATGCGAACAATACAATAGGATGATGCAGGTGCCATTTCCGTTTAAGGTCTGTACGTCGAGTGCGCCGAAAAGACTGGATCAGAAGATCCGACTGGCCAGATTCACTCGAGTGGGCCCGACTTGCTGCCGGCCGAAAACGTCGATAACTGTATGTCATGGAGCTGCCAGTTGGGCCAGTGGAGGGCAAAGTTTGGGGCAAGTGTACCTGGAGCTTCGAGTACCTCTTCGTGCCTTCGGATTGCAACCGGAATGTATTCCCAGTGGACAAAACTTGGACAAGCTCTGAGTCTGGACAAAGGACGAAAAACGAGATTTGCTGTAAGTGGCAAACCGGCTGTTGCCGGCAGGCCGCTTACGTGGGCGGTGACCACAACTGCCTTGAACCACGACGACGAATAGCGGCGTGCTCGTATCCTCAGGATGATTTCGACGACCTTAGTTTGGGTTTCCTAAACGACTGCTGTCGCTCCTCACCAAGGAGGATTCCTTGGGGATTCCAGTGACGATCGGTTACGAAGCATGTACTACATACTGGAAGGCGATAAAGCGTGGACTTGGGTTGCAAACGAAGGTCAGGCCCGGTCAGCGCAGCAGAGCATTACGGAGAGCATCATCGAAATCTTTGCGAAATCCTTTGTAACGAGCTAGAATCGATAAAATGTCTCTCAAGAGAGACTATCGAAATCCCGACTACTCAAAGTTGCCGTCTAGACATCCTCAGACCTGTGCTTCGACTACTTACACTTGATGGACTCAAAAGCAGCGCCTGCCGCGTCCGCGCAAATCCCTGCACCAAGAGTCCGCCGCACGCGATCACAATGTCTCGCGTTGTTGGCTCTCGTGTTCGCCTCCAACGTCGTCGTGTTCAGCTCAGGCCCTTCATCTAGCCCCAGCAACTAATCGCTCTCCCTCTGCACGCCGGAACGACCTTTGCGCGGTGCCGCGCTCTCGATGTGAAGCCCGCGCCACAGACTCCAGCCTGGGACACGCGCCGTCCTGGTCAGTCAAGAATGCGACGATATGGACCGGGCGCGTCGACGGGCTCGAAGTCCTCAAGGGCCAGATTTTCATGGACGGAGGCAATGTCGTGCGCACCGGTGTCGTCGAGGAATCCCTATTGGCCTCGCGTGAGCACGATGTGGTCGATGCCCAAGGCGCATGAGTTACTCCAAGGTGCGTCTGCGCCTTACCTGGCCTTACCACGCATGAACTGAGCCCCCCAGGGTCGTCAATATGCACTCCCATCTCGGCGCGCGCTCAACGGAGCAGACGACGCCGCAGAAACCCGCGTCGCACCAGCAACCCTAAGATGCTGAACTTCGACAGGGATGGACGCGATCAAATACGAGGGGCTACCGCCGCTCGAGGCGGCGACGCACACCGCTGGGGCCGTGCTCTTCCGGAACGTGTCGAGCCTCTGGATGACTGGGTGTGGGCGCGCGAGGCGCCGGGGAACGTGCTCGTCGAGAGCGGGACCCTCGTGTGAGCCGGGCCCGACGCCGCTCTCACCCCCGCTCTCGTCTCCGCCGGCTCGTTGATGGGGCTGCAGGAGATCGCAATGGAGCAATCGGACGTCCCCTTGAGCACGGAGCTTCCCACCATCCTCGCGGAGCATATATTGATGCGAGCGGCGGACGGGCTACAGTTCGGGACGCGGGATGCGCTGTGCGTGGCGTTGCTTATTGACGCGCGACCATTACTGACGGCGCTGAACACTGAACAGTTTGGCGTATCGGATGGGGTCGCCAGTGCCATCACCGCGCTCACCGGATATGGCGTCTTCCAGGGTCTTAGCGCGTCCTTCTCGCTCGCGAAAGCCGAAGGCTGGGCTGTTAATGATACGTCTGTGAAATCGCATTCACTCGCCGCTCGGGCACGTCGGTTCTTAATAGTCCGCGTGCCAGGGTTCCATCCCGCTCGTCATCAACTCAACAGCGCGGATATCATCGCGAGTCTGCTGTGCTGAAGCGGGAGTCCAGGCGGCGCGGTGTTCACTGAAAATGACCTCGTCGGGCGCACCCCTTGCCCCGGAGCTCGCAGCGGCCAACGTCTGCGTCATCTTAACGCCCCCGCGGTCTTCCCGTACAACTGGGAACAGGAGGATGTACGTTCCATCGCTGTTATTCGTGTTGTTCTGACCGGTACCCAACAGTCTGCCGGCCCTTCGCTGCGGCGCAGAACTCCGCTGCGTGGCTCGCGGTGCACAACGTCACCGGTGGACTGGACCCGCAGGGCGTCGAGGGCGATGCCTCGAGCAGTACTTGGGCCGTGCGCAACCTGCGCTTGGGCTCCATTTCGAAGGAGGCTGCGTTAGTCATGGCGTCGTCTAACATCGCGGGGAGGGGTTCTATTCTCCCTCGACTCAAAAGTCGTTGCGATGGTGTCTTTCAAGCGGGGAGTCGTTGACTTGTTTTGAACCCGGCCCCGGCCCACCGGGAGACAATTGAGATCCACATTCTGGAGCGCCATCAAATTGTAAAAAAACTTATCCTGTCTCTCTGTCTCCCCTCGTTCATTCATTGTGTTTAACTCGGCCGAACCATCCTGCACCTTGACCTCGATATGCGCTCGGAGTGGTTCCTATATTCTCCCTGCTCGAGCCATTATTTCTCGGTTTTTTCTTCTCATGGTTCGATCTTCCGCTTCCGTACATTGTTGCATTGGTCCTCGTCCGTCCGCTTCCCACTTTCTTCAACTCCTATCTCCAATTAAAGATGACTGGCACGGATAGGTGCTTAATACGCGTCGAGATGAGCCGGCGGAGAACCGCCTGTACTTGTCTGTGAAATAGCCATTTTCGTCGATCATAAATGCTGTGACGCGTTATTGATGCTTGTTTCCATCTCTTGCATCTTTCCCGCCACCACTCCCGACGTCGATACGACCTAATACCTGCCCCCCAAGTAGCAAACCTCGTCATTTCGCACAACCAACAATGCTTCTCTCCCTCATCTCCATATTGGCCTTGTTGGCGACTCCTCTTCGGGTCACTGCATGCGAGGATGAATGTCCAGTCGGAATCACCAACGCCCTTGTCGCCAACTACCAACGGCCTGTAAAATGCGTTACAGAGAAGATTGTAAAGGCTTCCATTACCCTCGTTTCATTAGGCTAACCCGCTCTGTGTCTAGGGCCAAAAAATCATCAACAAACTCGGGCTTGTCGCTCAAGATTCCACCACGCTATCCCCTGATTCGCTGCTAGCACCCATGATGAAGGCGTACCGAAACACCTCCTACACCGACCTCAACACGAACATATTCCCTGGCTTCTTCCATGGCAAATGCCAGGTCGACGGCGTTGACCCAGTGGGCTGTCCCAATCCAGATTGTCCCGTCGTCTGCGGAACTCCCGGCTCCATCGTACACTTCTTTTCTACATTCTCTCAAATCGGCTACAACACAACCTCCGATTCCCTCATGTCTTGCGTCTCTCCACATTCTGCATCATACTCAGCTCTCGAAAAGAGTGTTGCTGCCCACCTTCCGAAATCCGAAATGGGACCAGGACCACAGATCCTTCGATTCCGCCGTTCCTTGGTCTTCGCCAACGATGAACCCTCCGTATCCTCGATCGCTAACCGGGAGAACTTCGTGTCCGTCTTGAGGAGTATACTGGAGCAGATCCCTATGGCCCTGGAGGATTGCTGCGGCGGATTGGACCGGCCGTTGTGCCTATGGGAACGGGCCCTGAAGACGCTCATCCTCAGTTACCCTTGAGCCGTGGTTATATTGCCTCCTATTGACTCTTCACTTTCCCTCAACCTACGTCTACGCAATTTCTGTATCCCACATCCTACTGTATATCTAGAGCATTGGCATGTACCACCACCACTCTACCGCCTCATTTGTACTTCTAATTACCTGCACTCCTAGCCTTTTATACGATGTCCGTTTAAGCCAAGCAAGCTTTGGCGCACCAGCATACTTAAGCGGCACACATCACAGATCGCCAAAAATGGACGAACGCGTTGTGTTAAAAATGGATGACCTAAAAATAAAGTCCCAGTTCCTGCTCAATTGCAACGCCCACTGGTAAAATTGTCTATTCCGACCGCGCCGCTCAAACCTATTCACACACCCTGATAAGCTCCGGCCGCTGTTCGCCGCTCTCTGCTGCGGATGTTGCCTGCTAGTGCGATGTGTCGGCGGGCGAACATGATCAAGTAGGAGTGCAAAATACTATTTTGGACGTGCTGCGGCCCGCTTAAAAATAAAATGCGAATGCCCTACTTTGTCGGACTCTTGCCCTCTTTCTCTCTCTCCTCAAATGCTGCTCTTTGTGTTCTGGAGTCTCTGGATCCTCGATGTCGCTACAGCGTCCATCACCGTGTATGGACAAATTCCTATGGGAGTAACCAGCGCTCTGTCCGCAACGGCGACGGTCGCAGCGGCGTATAATACCACAGTGTTGAACCCACCCGAGGTCCCGGATCCTGGACCAGCCACCTCCTTCACTCTGTCTATACCATCCGCCAATACTAGCGTAACAAAACTGTCCATTCCAATCAAGGGCACATTTTACGGGTTTTCAGTCGAGATGTCCGTCATCACCCAGCTATGTCTGTCTTTCTTTCCGCCAGTTAATCTAGGATTTCCGCTGAAAAGTGCTTCCGTCAGTCGGGAAAAACTCGTAGGTCATAAAAGATAATCCGCGGAAGCTGTCCTCGAACTCGGACGCAACAGGTCATATGTACAAGTTCCGCTGCTCAACTTGTTGGCAAATATTCAAGAGCGCGCTGGTGCCGTCCACGTGCGAATCGGGGGGAATACCCAGGAATACGCATATTACGTGCCTACCCTCGACGAGGGGAGGGCGATTTCTAAAGAAAAAGCCGACACTCAAAACCCGGTCTGTCCGCCCCTCGCCTGTCCGTCGTCGTAACTCATTTTTAGAATAGACGGAAACGCCTGCGGTTATTTATACCATGGATCTATTTTATCTGCTCTCAAATATATCTTCCTTCGTCAACGTCAAGTGGTACATCGGCAAGTTTGAGCTTTTCTCAATCCGTGCTCCATTTATAATTAATGGCCAACTTAGGCGTTCCATTCAACGATACCTCCGACTTCCGCTTGCAGATAGTAGAGTACAGCGAAGCTGTTCTCGGGGACAACCTGCTTGGAGTTCAGGTCGGAAAGAGCCTGATTTATATGTGGCGTAAGCCTTTACACGACTCAATTCCTTTCCGTTTATTTATTCGTTAACTCCTAGCCACTCCCACCGAAATTCAAGCTATAACCCCCAAGCTTACGCCGACGAGTTCGGCGAGCTGATCGCGGCATTGGCTGCAGATTCCAACGTCCCCGTGAAAAACAATCTCATCGGCCCGAGTGTCTCGGGAACTTGGACGCCTGAAATGGTCTGGGATACAGGTTTCATCTCGGAATACACTACCAACCTGGGTGCGCTTTCCGTCGAGCAGTGAGCCTCCTACGTTCAATGGTTCTACATGAACTTTAACTCCCACAGCTATCCTACGGATAACTGTTTCCCGATATACGGTTCGTTTCTTATCCGGGCAGCGGTAGATTTTGTTGCTTAAATTTCCCAAGGGATTGGCTCGTACCACGACCCTCAAACCGAATTCTCCGACTTCCTGAATCATACATCGGGTATAGCCCTCTGCGAGCCGTACCTGAACTCCACTGCGATTGCCCAAGCCGCGGGAAAGCCGTTCCTGATGTTCGAAACGAACAGCGCATCGTGCGGAGGGTTTCCCGGGATTTCCGACAGCTTCGGCGGCGCGCTTTGGGCGCTGGACTACGGACTGCAGGTCTGCTTCCTCCGTGCTTGCGAGGCTTTTCATTGAGTCCCTCCCGCAGATGGCATACAGCAATTTTTCTGGCGCGATGCTGCATGTCGGTGGGCAGAACGTATTTTATAATGTTTGTCTCATTTTTTCCTGGTGATAGATATCAGCTTAACCTGTTGTAGCCATTTACCGGTAGGTTCGCCTTGGTCGCCTGCCCGTCAAGCTCTTAACTATACAAAGCTCCCCCAACCAATGTCTCCAAATATTATGAATGGACGGTCGGAGCCGGTATGTTTTTTCGTGGCCTCATGAAGACCGCCGGCTCAGGACGGGGACTGTAGTATACTACTCCGCCCTCATTTCAGCCGAGGTTTTCGGCAAGACCAACACCTCCCAGATCGTCGACCTCCTCGGCAACGACGCGAACATATACACCCCGTGCGCGAATCCGCTCCTTTCTGCAGCACGCGTCGCTGACGTGCCTGCTGGCAGACAATACGCCGTCTACGAGAACGGCGCCCTCGCGCGAGTAGCGCTGTTCAACTACATCACAGACCCGTCTGGGGCGAGCGACTACACGGCGACGATCACCGTTTCGGGCGGGAACGCGCCGGCGTCCGTGCAAGTCAAGTAAGGGCTTCACCCCGACGTTCTAATGCGCCGCCGTTCACGCACGCACGCAGGTACTTCCTCTCGGACTCCGTGTCGACGAAAACCAACATTACCTGGGCGGGCCAGGTATGTTTTTTGCGCCATTTGCCTATCACCGCGTCCTCATTCCGGCCAGACTCTGGGCACGATTCACGAGGTCGACGGCCGCTTCAAGGGCACGCTGGACGTCGTGACGATCGCGTGCAACACGGGCGCGAACACCTGCCTGGTCCCCGTGCCCGCGCCGGCGTTCGCGCTCGTCTTCCTGGCGGCGGCGCCGGACATCACCACCGCGACGTTCTCGACATCGACATACACGAACGCTGCGGGCACGGCGACCGTCCCCGCGTCCGTGCTCGCGACCAGCAACGGCATGTTAGGGATGGACGAGACGCTGTGGAGCACGAGCGCCGGGAGCACCGAGAACGCGGCGCACGGGCAGCTGAGTGTAGACTTTGGGCTCGTATTTAGGGTAGTGGCAGTGTTGCTGGTCTTGTTATCCGGACACTGATGTGGACAATTGCAATTGGAATACAGCCGTCATTAGTACATACAAAATAATACATCTTCTGGGATCACTTGCTCATCGCCTCGCGGATGCGGTACTCCCAATATCTACGCGGGGCGGGTCAGTAACAGGTCAATTGAAGGCCATTCAGCGTACTTCTTCCGTATCGTATCGTGCTCGTCTGCGAGTGATTTCCACAGCTAACGCCCATGTCAGAAACCAACGATCACGGAAGTAGGACTGATGCGCACCTGGACCGCCTTGTCCGTGCTCTCGCCGCCCGCCTCCTCGTACACGTCCGCGAGGAACTCCACCGCGGCCGCGCACGGGAGCTCCGCACCCGGGCCCGGTGGCGGATTCTCTACGTCGACAAGATCCGCGGCGTCAGCGAGGTGCGGCACGGTGTATGCTGTCACAAACGCCGCGACAGTCGCGAACGGGAGGCGGCTGTGTTCGAGGACGCCGCGGAGGTAGTTCCACGCGGACGCGTTGTTCGGCGCAAGCGAAAGGTTCTGCTTCACGTAGCTGTGGGCAGACATCAGTCAATGTGGAACGGAGTCAGAGAATGCAAGCACATGAGCTCCCGGCGCACGACGCGCTCGCGATCCTCCTCGCCCTCGCGCACGCCAGAGTGGAACACGACGAAGAACCGGTGGTGCCACACCGAGTTGTTCCTTACGTCGCGGTTCATCATCGCGTCCACAAAATCAAGCTCGCCCGCCCACAGCGCATCGTCATTGAAGAACGCGAGCACCCACTGCCGGTGCGCCCAGGTGTGGTAGTTCTTCTCGTCCTCCCGCAGGATCTTCGCGACAAAGACGAGCTCCGCCGCCGCCGCCGCGGGGGTAGGCTGGAGCGTGAGGAGCAGCCGGCGATGGTGCCACACCTGGTACGTCTTGAGGTACTTGTCCGCGAGCTCGTCCATCAGCGCGAGCTCTACATCGAGCGGGGACTGAAGCGCCACAATAGTCTCGTAGCGGTACTGCCTGTGTACGTTCGGTCAGTCTTGCGCGAAGCTACACGCGTGGGGCGCACCAGGCCGAGTAGTGTGCGGGGTTCAGGCGAATAACATGCTCCGTGAGCTGCAGCACGCGCGCGCTCTGCTCGCCCGCCTTGACGACGGCGCGCAGGTAGTCTGTCGCATCCTTGTCTAAGAGGCGTGGTTAGCGGTCAAAACGATTTGGGATCTATCCCATCTCACACTCCGCGGAATACAGAATCGGCGCAAGCGGGTTCGCCTTTTCGTACTGCTCTACTGGCACAATGTCCGCCCATTCCGCGCGCGCAGCGTAGAGAATCGGGGGCGGCGCGGGGATCATGGTGGTGGAAGGCAAGAACAATAATAGGCAGAAAAACAATAAAGCGCTATCTGAGACATCTTGCTTGTTCGCTCTGCCTCCGACTTTCCTCTCGAAACTGCTTCTCCCTATTAGTAGCTCCCTACTCGGACGCCAGATTCGCCCAATAATCATCAGTGCTCTCTGTCCAGTTATTCTCCAGTTTGAACGTCGCACAGTGAATAATGCGTGGTCCCGGAATAATGGTGGTCGGATTCAAAGAACTACAATACGCAGGAGGGTTTACTGTCTTGAATATTCTACCTGGGCGAAGAGCTCGCACAACCAGTAGGACGCTCTACGGCGTACTGTCCACGTCGTTCCGAGTCTGAGCCGATCTGTTCCTCGGGCTCAGATGACACTTGGAGTGCTTGCGGCTGTAGGTGAATGCGTCTGCCTGCATTTCAAGATTTTTTTGCAGACGGGCTCATGTTATGAGGCTGGCCCTATAACTTCACTCATTTCAGGGGCTCAAAGAAAGACCCCGATTTGACTCCAGCCCATTTTGCCACCGCGAAGCCCACTGCCGGGGTCAAATTGGATGAAGGCGTTCCGAGTCGGGTTCAAATCGGAGTGTTTGAAAGACCCAAGTGCCTAGCAGATACGCGTGCCTCGTTGGAACCCGCTTGTACATCGCCTTAAAGCATCTCGACCAAGACAGATCCGCCACGACCACCCAGAAGTGTTCATTGCACTCGAGATGCCTTTCTTGTCATTGTTTTCAGCCACAGTCCCCGATGTATCGACTCCGAGCCCACCGCCAGCAGGCATGCGCACCGTTCCGTGTTTAGGACTGGACCTTGGGGGTCACCCTCTTGCTACCACCGCCGTATTCATCATCGATGCGCGATTGGACGCTAAAATACTGGAACAAACTCTTTGGAAAATCGTCGAAAGCAAGCTTCCCAGAGCGGGAGCACGGCTTGCTCTCAGAAATGAGGTGGGTCAGCTCGATTTCATTGTGAACGTCCAAACTGAGCGTCGGACAAGGTGTACAAGTTTACTGACGCCCGGCATCACACTCCATCGCATATATACATTCCAGAATGGGGTAGTAGTATGTAGGTCTCAAGATCGGGTGAGTCGGGAGTTGAGTCGGGAGGGAGAGGTAACGCGCAGAAAGAGGAAAAAGAAAAAAAATCGTATCGTATTACAGTAGCCCATAGCCAAAAGCCAATAGTCGGGTCGGGTCATAAAAACAGACAGTCCTCTCGCCTCCCTACCCCTTCTCAAGCAGCCGGCGGATCTCCCCTCCGTCTTGCAGCCGAGCGCTTAGGCCGCCGCGGGCGCGTTGCTCGCCGTGTAATCCTGCACCCATATAGTACATCGACGTCATGAGTGGGAAGCGAAACGCAAACGCACCTCCATCTCCGCGTCCAAGTCCGCCGCCGTCTTCGGCGTCCTGTCCGCCTTGGGCCGGCCTCCGCCCCGTCCACCGCGGCGCCCGGCCACTCCGCGTCCGCGCGGGGGGTTCGCGTTCCTGTGAGGATTCAGGAGGCGGTCAGCATGGGTTCGTGTAAGGTAGGGCAGAAGTGAAGGGAAGGGAAAACGGGGCGGAAGCAACGTAAGTCCGCAACGTAAAAGGAGAGGGAAAGGAAGGGAAACGGCACCAGAGGTGACGAGTAGGTGTAGACGACGGAGGGGACGGAAGGGCACGTCGAGCAGGAGGTGAAGGGTTCCAGTCCGTACGGAGAATGTGGAAGAAGGCGAACGTCGTACGGAAACAAAGGACAAGGTGGACGGATTTTATAACGAACCTGGGCACAGCGGCCACAGCGGCCGCCGCGGGCGCGGGGGCAACGCGCGAGGCGAGCGTCGCGGGGCGCGAGGGGTCCACCACAATCTCGATCTTCATCGGGCGTCCTAGAATAGCGAGTGTCGGTAATTGAGCGTCGTGTGAGTGGCGGGGGGGAGTCGAATTCGAGTATAATCGATAGTGGGTGTTGAGAGGGAGGGGGAAGCGGAGGGGGGGGGAAGGGGAAAGAAGTGCGGGTAGTCAGTATCGGTCGGTGGTCACTGGTGGAGAAGAGGGGAAGAGGGGAGGGAGGGTACGGCACTGGGCTGTAGCGTCAGAAGCGAGGTCACCCGTCGTCCGTCGCTGTGTCCATGTCCTTGTCCTGTCTTGCTTGCCTGCCGTCCTGGGAGGGGTTAGGAGCGTCCGTCCTGGAAGCGAGGCAGAGCGCCGTGGGACGCCCTTCAGTCCGTACTACGTTATGCCTTACTTGCGTGCAGCCAGCAACGGATACCGACACGCAATCCTGAACCCCCGCCCAAACCGATATCCCCAAACCAGAACCACAAACAGCAACGCGACCGCTTCCAGCACATTATCCAACGCACAACGGCATCGAGCACACGACTTGACTGCAGCTCTCAGTCATGGGGCTATAGTTACTACGACCGGAGCCGGTACCCGCACCCTCCAATCGATGCGAGGCTGATCAGACCTGCAGATCGGGATGGGGCCTGCTGGGTGCGTGTGCGCCACAGCAGCATCACGGCGGCGGGCGCCGTGGGAGGGTCCATCCGTTATCCGTATCCGGTATCCAGAGGGGTGTCGATGTCGATGGCCGGCGAGAGAGGACAGGACAGTAGGACAGGGAGCGACGCGGGTGCCTAAAAAGGACGACGACGCCGACTGGGCCCACGTGCAGAGAAAGTCGACGAATCGGAAGGGGTACTAACTGCCATCGATCAGCCGGTTGTTGTACTGCTGGAACGCGCGGTTGCCGTCGCCCTTCTTGGAGAAGAGGACGGTGGCGACGCCCTTAGAGCGCCCCGTGGCGTCGTAGTGCAGCGTCACTTCGCGGAGGGGCCCGACGGTCGTGTGGAAGAGCTCCTACAATAAAATGGGTCAGCAGCTGTATAAAACGAAGAGAGGTGGGAAGTACCTTGACCTGGGCCTCGTTGACATCGGGGGGGAGGTTGGAGACGATTATTTTCTCCGCAGGGGTGGAGGTGGGGCCCGCGGGCTTGGCTGCAGCAGCCGGGGCGGCTTTCGCGCGAGCACGGGTAGCAGGGCTCAAGACTGGGTTGTTTCCAAGGATCTGGCTGCGACCCTTGCCGCGGTTCGAGTTTGTCCGCCTCTCGGTCTTGGGGCGGGCAGCAATGATCTTGTGGCAAGTCAGTAAACGATTGGCTGGCAATGAAAATGGTTGCGAACGTCGTCAAGAGCCATCTCCATCGTTTTTGCTATGTTCTGAGGGGTCTGGCGGGAGATGGTGGTGGTCAGAGAACAAGAACGGGACCGCTGCTGTGACCGACCTAGCAAGGCCAAACATCTTTGTACTGCCTTTGACTCGACGCGTCCACAGCCTCGGCTCTACAGCTTCAGTTTTTGAGCTTCTGCTCTTGATATGGGCGGCCGAGGAAGGGGCGGCGGCGGCTTTGGACGCGGGCGGGGCGCCTTCGCGGCCCCGCCTATGGGCCTCACCCACGCAGACCTCCAAAATCTGTCTCGCGAAGGAACAGCACTCTACCCCGTGCGCCGATAACCCCTCCACCGCCTGCGCGCGTTCTCAATGCCGTGTAATCCAGCCAATGATCCCCCGGTGCTTACCGACCTCACCGAGGACGAAAAGCGCATCGCCGCGTACCAGATCGGCTTCACGCAGCGCCTGCGCAAGTCCGCGTACTACGTCGTCGAGACGACCAAGTCGACGGGTGAATAAATGAATAGATATCTTGCGGTGCGCCGGGCTGACGGAACGCAGAACTTCCGCGGTACAGCGATAAATATCGTCCGTCCGTCGCGAGCCAGCCGACGCTCAAGAAAAAAGATCTCTTCGCGCCGTACTTCCCCCCGGACATATTCGACGGGTACTTCAACCCCAAGAAGAAGCGGAAGGGTACGTCCCCTTGTTGCCTTTCCTTTCGTGCTCCCGCTGAGTCTCGCCTCATAACCCAGTCGGCCCGACCTCCACACAAACCAAAAAACGCATGAACATCGACGAGATGGCCGACGATGACGAGGAGAAGGATGCCCCCTCCGACGCCCCCTCCGACGCGGGCTCGCAGGCCCCCGAGTCCGACTACGATGTCGACGAGGAGTACGACAACGACTACGCCGAGAACTACTTTGACAACGGCGAGAACGACGACAACGACGACCTCGGCGGGGGCGGCGGCGGGGACGAGGGCGGCGGCGGTATGTCTTTGTTTCTCACTTGGACTATTATGAGGCTGATGTGATCGACAGGCGACTACGATTGACCGTATGTATCGATATTGGTTCCAACAGTGTATACTACGCCATCTATCATCCGACCTTTTTGAATGTTCATTCGTTTCAAAACGCTTCACGACATGGCATCAACTGAGCTTCTGTCTGTCAAGAACTGCTACACACGATCCTCGTGTCTCCCAGGCGGAAACCTCGGGCTTCAGAGGCCGTGATTTCATATAAATCTGTCTACCAAGAGGAATGCATTCTTCAATACGCTATGGGCCCTTCGACCCAGCCTAGAAAACCATGATCACGGACTTGAGCCAATGTGGGCGGACGGAGGGCGCGAAATCAGATCCGCTTAACAGTACATACCTCTTCGGAATGTTAAAAGAAGACCTCAACGACCGCCCACATTGTGTCCCATATCATCCTCATCGCCCTGATATTCGAGCAAAAGTTCAAGAGTACGTTGCAGAGTTTAAACACAATGCGAGTGGCACCGGAAATGTGGGATGCGCCCTGGCCGTTGATCTCAAGAGTTGAGGCCACAAGGCATTACTCTGGCGGATCCAGTTCACTGCGAGGCCTTTGACAAGATCCGGGACGACCAACGCCTCAAGTCCATTGGCGCAATTGCAGGCACTGCCTTCTATCCGAGACTGTCGATGTCATCATGCCCTGACCGACGCCGTTAGAAGCACAAAAATCATCATCATGACGACCCCCTCTACCGGCCATGCCATGATCCTGACTGAACTCGCAAAGTCCGCCCTCCGCAAACACACCATCATTGCGATTTCCGGCGTGCCCACCACATATGGACGCCACTCAGTCAGTAATGTGTACCGTGAAATGTGTTCCTTTCCTCGATCCGCCGGTATCACTCTCTCCGTCGTCACCAGAGTAGCGAGTGATGTCCGCCGCTCATGCCGTCCGCACACCCTCGTGACTGCGATTCCGCGCTTTGACCGGATGCCGGGCTCGGCATTGCGCGTCACTTTATCACACCAAAGTGACAAAGTCTTAAATACGCCTCCGCGCCGAAACGCGCTATTTCGGCGCTATTGCTTTCCCAAGTCGATCTTTTGTGAATGTATATTTATGTACTTACACACACACTTCAAGCTTATCAGGCAACGTCCGACAGAAAACACAGCACTGCACTGCCGCCATTACACAGGTCGCGCTTAAAACCTGGCGTCTTCGAAATCTTGGGGCCCTCCTGGAATTCTACGCACATAGCCACAATGCCTCCCCGCGCACCTGATAACGAGTCCATAATCACAAAGGCTTTTCTCACCTGTCTAGCGGCGGTGATTCTCTTGTTATGCCTCACCCCCATGAGGTGCGGCACCAACCTACATGCGCCACTCCCAGCCTTCCAGCGGGCCCGCCCCGCGCGACGCGTCAAGATTCGCTCGAGACGTGTGGCTGCCCCGCCGCAAAATTGCCATCTGCTCAAACTGCCCCTAGAGCTGCGGGAGCGCATCTACGAGCAGGCGCTCGGCGGGCGCGTGATCGCCCTGTGGCTCCTCCGGTCCGCGCCCCAGCGCCGCTATACTGTCCGCGCGACGTCCTGCGAGATCGTCGAGGCACCGGACTCCGATTCCAGGCGCCCCCCACCTTCGGGGTCGCCGACGGGATCCCGGCCGCGCTGCTGCGCTCGTGCCGACAGGTCTATTTCGAAGCGCGGCCAATTTTGCACCGGCGCAACACGTTCCACGCCCATGCCTGGGAGTTCGAGGACGCCGTCCTCGCCGCGCTCGGACCGCACTATCTCCCAGAGATCCGCAGCCTGTATCTTTGCCACAACTACAGCGACGTTAGCCACGCGCGCACCACCGTGTCCCCGCTCCTCCGGCAGATGTGTCTTGACAATCTCACTTTCGAGTTCGTGCTCGAGGGAACGGAGCTCGACCCCGACAGCGCCCTCCTAGACGCGTGGGCGCGCGAGTTCCTGCGTATCCCGACTCTGAACCGCTTCGACGTCTTCTTGAAGAACGGAGATCCGCCCGCATACCAAGGGTGGTGCAGCAACGTTGCACATCACTTGCGGAAGTTGATGGTTGAGGCGAACAGTGCAGATCTCTAGGGCCGCCGGGATGCTAGCGGCGATGATGAGGGCGGCAAGGGACCGAGAACGCAGTGGGGCGATTAGGATCCAAATCACAGAGACCAGCAGAGATCGCCCTAGCCAACCTTTGGGGAACATTTGCATAATTGGTTCATCATGTAATATTGGGAGCGCTGCGCAACATGAACCGCAAAGGAATGCACGAGGAGACAACAGCGAGCAGCAGTGGCGGACTCGGAGTGGTTTATGCCGAGTCGGCAGTCTGGCACCGCCACAATCTTGCTCCGACCCGAGTCCGCTGTGCACGCCAAGTGCACGCTACAACATGGACGTCTTCTGGAACTTGAATCTGAAAGATTCTCAATACTACATGGTAAACGGGCTTATTTATTAGGCTGGCGGGTGTTTCACTTGAACACTTCAAGTTCAAGTTGCCCCGATTTGATTCCGACTTGACTCCGGCTGTCCAAACTCGCGACCGGGATGCCCCTCGGCCAAATTGGATGGATGAAGTTGGGCATTTATGTCAGATCGGGGTCCGGAGTCAACGTCCATAGGTCGACCATGGCCAAACTATTTCGTGCCCCAGATTCAATCCAAGTTGGGGTCCAAGTTCGAGTTCAAATCGGATTGCTTGAAACACCCTAGTACCTGGCCCATACGTGTGTCACCGTCCACGTCGGAACCCGTCTGTGTACATCGCCTCAAAAGTCCATCAGTGCACCTTAGATCCCCCGACGACCCGGAAGTGTTCATTACACTCGAGATGCATTTCTTGTCGTTGTTTTCAGCTCAAGTGCCCGAAGTATCGACTCCGAGCCCACCGCCAGCAGGCATGCGCACCGTTCCGTGCTCAGGACTGGACCTTGGGCCTGTCGTTCTTGCTACTACCGCCGCCTTCATCATCGATGCGCGATTGGACGCCAAAAGACTGGAGCAGACTCTTTCAACACTAGTCGAAAACAAGTTTCCCAAAGCGGGAGTACGGCTTGCTCTCGGAAATGGGGTGAGTCAGCTCGATTTCATTGCGAACGTCTAAACTGAGCGTCGGCCAAGGTGTTCGAGTTCCAAATTCGATGCAGACACGCCGCCCATCGCATTCACTGTTGACGATTATCCTGAGCCCGACCGGTCTGCAACTCGGCCTGAGCTCCCGATGCATCTTCCGGACTCTTCTGAGGCCACACAGCCCTCCATCTACTCGCTACCGGAGCTCGAAGTGTATTCCAAGAGCAGGAAATGCCCGACGTTACTTGCTGGATTCTTGGTGCCGAACACGCCCGTCATCCATATCCACGTCGCAACGTTTGACGATCTAACCTTCATCGGGTTAACGGCCTCGCACGCCGCTTTAGATGCACTTGGTGCGCGGACGCTGCTCTACGCGTGGACCCATCTGCTCAACGGGGACAACATCGATACTATCCCCGGCATGGATTGGGATACGGCGCCATTTGAGTCGTTCATGAGACCGACCGCCGTGACGGTCCCGCGTGGCTGGTTCGAGCCCGAGCGGCCCAGTTGGCTGCTACGCGCTGTGCACCCTTGGATGCGGATTCTGTGGGCCCCGAAGGATGCGACGCACCCGACGGGCGTGAAGCAGGGCGTGACGCGCCTCGTGCGCGTGCCATAAGTGTTCTTGGACGATTCCAAGCGCGAAATTAACGACAATCTGAAGGTTCAAAGATCTAGCGAGTGGGTGGGAAGTTCCCCGATCTCATGGCGTGGTGGTTCAAGGTCCGCATTTATTCCATTTATTTTCGCCGTAGTTTAATGGCCCCGCATTATTCAAACGGTTTACGGCGTTCGCAGCCTCGACGACGCCACACCGGTCCACATCCACTTGTCTGTCGATCTCCGCGACTACTGCATATTCCCCGGCTCGTCCACCCTTACCACACCATACCTCAACAATGCAGCAACGTTGACGATCCCCATCCCCCTGATCCCAGTCAACGCCTTCCGCACAGAGACTCTCGGAGACATCGCGATGCGCATTCGCCGCGCCATCAAGGCATACCATACAACGCCGACCTCGATGGGATCAGCGCAGATCTGCGTTGGCGCTGCGCGAGCCCGTTAAAGGTGATATTTCCCTGTCCGCCGAACGCTGAATACTCGGCGCAGTCGAATGCGCGCAAGGCGCGCTTTGCGGAGCGATTTCTCTGGGGCATGCGAAAAGAAGGCCCGCGTCATCTTTATTCTGGGGGACGTGATTTTCTCGGGGGTAAGCCTGATGCTGGGGGTGGGTTTTGTCTGGATGGAGGACGAGGACGCGGTATCGATGATCCAGGGGAGAGGGGAAGAGGATTGGGAGAATATTCGCCGCAGCGGGACCATCGCATTTGTTTAAGTACATAACGTTATCCTCTTTACTGCTACTGTTATTAGACTCCGAGTATGATTAATTTACCAGCACAGCAAGCGGTAAGCCAAGTCAGCGATAGTCTGAGCTGCAGTCTCGGTAAAATTCGCTGCTGCAACTTGAAGAACGCCGGGGCTCGAGGTGGGGCGCGCAAAAATTAACGAGGACCAACTGATTAACTGCTCGGGAATGCACTTTTCAGCAAGAACTTTCATATTCAGAACAAGGCGGAAAGACGGAATACAATGCGTGTATGGCACGCATACTGGTGTTACATCATAGTAGTACCCACTTTTCACAACTCAAACATATCAGCCTACTGGACAATAACAACAACCAAAGCCAAGAGCTCCTTGTCATCGGCAGCATGAGCGATCTCTTCCTGGCTTCTCTCCTGGCCACTGGCAATCGCCGACGGGAGGTGGCGCATCACCGCGAAGATAGGACCAGACTTGTTGAAGCCCAGGGCGAATTTCTCCTGTGCGGTGAGCCCATTCAAGTTCCTAGTGTTGGCGAACCCAACTGGATCGGCCTTGTACTGTTCAAACAATGCCGGGCGTAAGGCAAGATCCGCCATGAGGCTCTGCATTGCGGGCGATGCATGCACAACCTGCTTTTCCTGGGACGGGATAAAAGAATCGAGGGCCGCGACCGCCTGCTTTTCCAGGGGGCCATAGCCGGTCCGGTCCTTGGTGGCTTGGGCGGGAGGCGGGAGTCCCAGCGCCTGAAGCACCTTTGCGTCGATCGGAGCAGGCGCGCGAGGGGGAATGTAAAAGGTGGACGTGGTGGTAAACTGCTTCAAGACCTCCTCCTTGCGAAGATCACGGATGGCGAACGCGTCCTTCACAGTGACGGACTGGGGAAGGATCGCGCCGATGTAGTGCTGAATCTTGTGATCGAGTCCAAAGTCCTTCTCGAGGCGTTCGACGAGAAGGTGGAATTTGCCGTTCTGAAAATCATGAGTGGGCGGCGCGGGTTAACGGCATGGTAGAAGACTTACATCAAAGACCATCGTATCGACACCGACGCTGCCGACTTGCCAGATGATGTTGTGAACCGAGGGGTCCAGCTTCTTGTTACGAACGAGCAGTTCGGTCGCCTCCTGCGTCATACAACCCTGCGTGGACGGATCGAAGCCAAGGTCCGCAAACATATAGTCCTCGGCCGAGATACCCGGGAGCATCTTCGCCTGGAATCCCTCCTCCCGGGCAATCGCAATGGCTCGGTGGGAGGGAGCGACGAATACACCGGGGTGTCCGTAGAAAATGCCGAGGACGTTGCGGCCCGCTCGCACTTCCCGCAACATGACCTATGATTCCGGGTAAGCCGCGATCGACAGCGAGGAGCGAGCATACCTCGGACATCTGAACATAGCTTTCGTAGCGCTTCTTGTTGGTGTCGTAGAACGTCGTCAAGTCAAAGTGGTCGCCGCGGCTGTTTTCCTGGATGTAGCATTCGGTGGCGGGGTCGGTAACGGCGTAGAAAATCTTGTCGGCCTCCTTGATGAGCGCGAGCGTCTCGAGGGTGATGTGCCCGATGCTGGCGATGCCGGAGCCAGCAATGGTCAAAGAACCGGGTTTGTTGAGTGCCATGGTATGAAAGGCGGTGGTGTTGTGAGGTCGAAACGGTGGCCTCTATATAGGCATAGAAAAATGGTGAAAGCGCAAAACTCCAAAAAACACGTCCGCGGATTACCCGATCCCATTTTGGTGCTCAAGGCTATAATAGTAATGAAACTCACGCCTGTGCAAGTAAGTTTGAGGGACAGAATCACCGTATTGAATACGAAAGCTTCGAGGAGTCGTTCTTGAGACTCTCTATATCAGCTCCGCAGATGAGCAATAAGAACGCCCGCATGTTGCCGGAGGAGGGCTCGCATGGTCCCGGGTTCAAAGGGGGTCCTATGCGATCTTGAACGTTGGTCGATAAACCATTCTTGGTACAGACCGCCAACTCAAAGCAAATGGTTGAATCCTGGGGCTCTCTAGGCCAGCTCCGTCCCAGAAGTGGTAATACGGGCTCCCCCAACCGGCGACGACCGCTCAGAATATCGTCTGCAGAAATGACCGCAGGGTTAAAAGTTGAAGCCAAGGTCATCATATGCGAGGTCATCGCGGGTGGAGCGCAGAGACTAGATAACTAAGTGCTCCGACCGGACCACTGTTTCATCGCAGAGTCCAGACTCGCAGTCCGAAAATTCAAGCCCGGCAGCCCCGTCGTGCAGGCGAGAGAAGGCGATACAGTCGAAGCTGTGATCAGGGTGGGAACTATCTTCTGTGACGAGAATTTTACCTTCTTGAAACGGTAGATTCCGTTCCAATTCCGAGCTCGCGAGGATCCGAGGGTTCCTACAGAACAGACAATGCAAATTACGGGAAGAGAGATCTGACCACTAGTAAGTCCGCTCACCGCGCGCTCAACCCACACCGCCAGGATTGGGCGTAGAGAAGATGTGTTCAAGTTGTAACCTATGAGGGAGACTGTCTTCCGGGTGGGCCACAAGTCCCGTCGGGACTCGGAGTTTGCGATTCGAAAGCCCATTTATCCTTTTGGAATGGTAAATCCCCTTCCAATTCAGATTCATCGCGAAGCTGTTTAGATTCTCGAACATACTGCGGGATATTACTGTCAGACCTTACTGTTTTATGTTCACTCGCAGCTCTGAATCTTCGAATGGCGCTTGTGACAAGGCCACTGTTGAGTCGTCCAAAGGTCCCGTCGGGACTGCACACTCGATGCAGTCCCGTTCTCAAGCATCGAAGTTGCAATTGCAGGCTCTGGGAACGTGAGGCTCTAAAAGGGAACGATCTGCGTCGGCCCGTCTCTGAAATGGTCCATTCCGTCCATCCATCACGATGCAGTTAATGCAACCCTCGAGATGTTCGCTGTTTTATCCCAAGGTCCCGTCCGCACTCCTACTAGTAGCTCCCAGTTCGAAAGTTCAAGTCATGCAGCCCCGTTGTCGAGGTGCGAGAACAGAATCTGCAGTCCTCAAGCATCAAAGTCAGAGACAATCTGAGTCGGTTCTGAAGCAGAATTTTACCTTTTTGAAACGGCGAATGCCGCTCCAACCTGGTTCCAATTCTGGTCCATCTGAGGTTCTCCGCAGAACACCAGAACTGACCGTAGACCGCCCAACTCACACCGACAGGAGAGCGGATTTTAGCATCTGATAGCTAGCTCCGAGTCTGCAGGCCATCCAGCAGGGCCAATGTTTCGTCGTCGGCACCCCAGGCTCACAGTCAATTCATGTGGCAGATGCAGTTAGCGAGCCATCCGAATTGCGATTCGAGTCGGCGGGAACCTCGACCGATACAAGGCGGCCCGTTTCGTAGGCTCAGTTCTAAAATCGAGGCTCGGAGCTTCCCAAGAAACACTCTGTGGGACGGTGTAAAGTCGCTGCAACCCCTAGTACGTCCGTCTGGGCACCGCTCAACCCACACCGACAGGTCCATATGGCTCGTGGTCGTCTTCCAATTTTGTCTGGCCCAAGCGTAAGTTAACCTCAGAGACCGGTGACGCTGCAGTAGTTCTCCGCGGTGAGGCTGTTTCAGGAAAACAACGAATCAAGTGCACTATCAGTACGGAACAGGAGAACACAGGGCGGATAGCGTCGCAGCGAGAACTTAGACATGCCCGTCTCGATTCTCGAACTCATGGTCCGACCGACGCGAACGTCGGCGTCCCTGGGGCTGGGGTGTAGGCTGAGCTGGGATAAATGATGGCGCGCCACTACAGCACCGCCACCAAACTTCGCAGCCACAAAGAGTTGAAACTTTTGATTCTACATCGCCTGAAAAAAATGGTCCACGCTGCGCCGAGTTCCCGTTCCCCGTCATGCGCTCGATTTCCGCGCAGCTCATTTTAACCGCGACCCTGGCGCATTGCGCTTCACAAGTTCCTATTCTCAACGACTTCCGTGAGGCCAAAGTCATCACTGAGGAGCTTTCCTCCTACATTCAAGGCCAGCTGCAAGCTAATAATGTCACCGGGCTCTCCTTGGGCATCGTCCTGCCGAACGGCGGCGTTGAATTTGCGGCGTGGGGCAATCGCACAGAAACTGGAGATGCAGTAACGCCCGAGGTGCGTTTCGCCCTCTCGTTTTCCTTCCAAATCCATGCAGACGAGTGCCACAGACAATCTTCCACATCGGGTCATGCTCGAAGGCTTTTTTATCTGCGTCGCTAGGTATTCTTATGCAAGACTTTACGGACGGGAAGAACACCTCGGCGCTCCCGGATACCGTGTCGGAATTTAATTGGGACACCAAAATGCGCGACATTCTCCCCGACGAGTGGATGGTCGAGGACGAGTGGACGACCGAGAAAGCGGATCTCAAGGACTTGCTTTCGCATGTTACGGGCCTTCCCAGGTCTGTTTTCGTATTTGTCGTCAAAACCACTCATTGATTGTTTCCTCATCCAGCCACGATCTGTCTTACTCTCCCGACGACTCTGCGCGCGATGTGGTTGTCCGGATGCGACATCTTCGTGCAGCATACGAGTTGCGTAAAGTTAACGAGTACAATAACCAGGTACGCTCTTCCTCCTTCCGCATGATCAGCCGTCTAACAGATAGCAGATGTTCATCGTAGGTGCCCATATCGTATCCACGTACTCAGGCATGTCGTATCGCGACTTTGTAGAGAAGCGCATTCTTTTACCTCTCGGAATGGTGTCCTCGACACTCCATCCAGACCGCGCCTTTGAAACGGGAAGACTCACCCAGTCATTCACGACGTCCCTGCGCAGAGTCCCTTTCTTCATGCCGGAACACGTCGCGGACCTAATTGCTGGGGCCGGAGTCGTTATGTCGACTGTAGAGGACATGGTGAGACGAGCTTCCCGTGTCGAGTCTATGTCTTGCTAAGTACGACTTCTATAGACACGCTGGATTAAGGCTCATCTGAACAGCGGAGTCGACGTTCAGAGCAATACCACAATCATCCCTCGATCAACCTTCGAGCTCGCGACCTCCGCCGTCTCTCTGTCGGATAGCATAGGCGACGGACTGGTGTCAATCTCTGGATACGGCCTTGGCTGGGGCCGCCTATCGTATCGGGGCCATGAGGTATACGCTTTCCTGTACGGCCTGCTATGTATCTCACACTGTCAAGCGCGTTCGCCACGCCGGCGGCGCCCCAGGCGTGGACAGTATAGTTGCATTTTATCCCCACGACGGCCTCGGCATCGTGGCTCTCGCCAACACAATGACCACAACGAGCGTCGTCAGAGACATCGCCGACACGGTCGCCGACCGCATCCTCGGGCTTCCCAGCATCAGCCGCCCAGCCGCCAACGAAGCGGCCCTCGACCTTGAGGTTCCTCTCGACGTACCCCCGCCGCCCATGCTCTCCGGATTCACGGGCACGTACAGCAATCCTGGCTACGGCAATTTCACGCTCTGCAGCCCCCTTTTCCCCAGCTCCCCGCAGTGCCTCGCCGTCGTGCAGGACTTCCGCACGGTCGACGCCGCTGCTGGCATCTCCAGCCGCCCCACCGATCTCTTCAGCGCCTGGCCGCGCTTCTGGGGCTCGCATCTCCGGCTCTCGGCTGTTTCAGGTTCCCAAAACGATTATACCTCGGCTGTTTCTCAAAACGACTATACGTATACGATGGTGCTGACAAAGCTGTACGTCGAGGGCTACGGCGCCGACCGCACCCCGTTCGAAGATCCCGCTGGAGCCGTAACTGCTACGTTCGTAGAGGAGAAGGGGCAAGTGGTGGGACTCGGGCTCTTTGTCGCGAACAATGTGTCTTGGAGGGCGAAGAAGGGCGGCAGCGTTCGTGACATAGCAGATGTATGGTTCAACAAACTTTGAATTGAATGCAGAGTCTTCGCTTTTTGAAAGTGGCGCGTTATTAATTTAAGTGTCATGGTTCTCAGGCCCGCCGAATCGTGAGAGAGGTATTCGAGCCTGATGGTACAAACACACGGCGCACCTCGAACGCGCCTTCTGCAAACAGTGCAATGGCCTCGAGAGTCTGGCTCATCACAGGTCAGATCCTCTGGGATATTGCTGGTTTTGTAACTGATCGCCTCAATCCCAAAGGAGCCTCTTCTGGTTTCGGCCGCAGTTTGATCTCGTCTGTTCTCGCGAGAGGCGATCGTGTTATGGCGAGCTCTAGGTGTCTGGACCCAATCAAAGATTTGGAAGGGACCAGCGACAACCTCCGCCTTATACAATTAGATGTGACTGCCGGGGAAGAGCTCGTCAAGTAGGTGCTTTTCGCTATTCTTTGTGCTCGACGAAGATTGAGCTCCTTGATAGGCGCAGGGTAGCCGACGCCGTTGCTGCCTGGGGTAGACTAGACGTGGTGGTAAACAATGCGGGTTCGTGCTACCAGGGGATACTGGAAGAAGGCGGGTGAGCGTTGCGTTTGCACTGAATTCACCTTCGATGTACTAAATCAAAGACGAAATCAGGTCGGCGCTCCTCCGCAAACAATACGAGGTCAATGTGTTCGGTGTAATGGACGTTACCGCGGCGTGCCTGCCGTACCTGCGCGCTCAGAACGAGGGCACAATCATCCTCATTGGAAGCAGGTCCGCATGGACAGCTGAAACTATTGTAAACGCGCAGTCTCCGCTGGCGCGACGGTCCGCTGATTACACTGCAGGGTTTGGGTACATGAGCGCGATGTGGTCCGCCGATGTCCTTTCTCACCGTGTTGGCAGGCCCCTACGCGAGCTCCAAAGCCGCAATACATGCGCTAGCAGAGACGATGTCGGCAGAAGTCGCGCAGTTCAATATCCGCGTCCTCCTCGTCCAGCCGAGCGCGTTCCGCACGCGGATGGTGCGCACCGCGGACAACTATAATCTCGACAACGCGATCGCGGCGTACGACGAGACGCGACGCGAGAACATGGAGCATTACGAGTCCAGGGAAGGCACGCAGGCGGGGGATCCGGATAAGGCGATGGACGCCGTCGTCGACGTCGTTAGAGGCGAGGGGCCCGCCCAAGGTAAACCGTGGCCCGGGTACTTGCTCCTGGGCAAGGACGCGGACCGCGATGTCCGCGCTAAATGCAAAATAATGACGGACCACCTTGACGAGTGGTCTGAGGTCGTTAGAGGAGTAGATTTTGAATGATCGCGTTGAATTTAGATTGCTCTGTAACTAACTGTCTTGCGTCGACCTTGCCTTCAAAATTGTTTCTATACGGACCCATTCCGACCTGCATCCTCCACCGCTGGGTTTACTTTGGCGCGGTCACCAGACCTCGGCCCGAAAATACCCTGAACGCAATCGCCGTATCTAAGACGCCACGGCGAACCGCTCTCCAGATAATTGTATTGCGCCATTCCGAAGGCCCATTAGCCCATTATCATTATTCCCCCATCTCAGTCAGCCTTCGCGCAATCACTCTCCACCCGTATATATAAGCGATTTATATTCTCCCGTGTGTAGTTGAAGAACTACTACATACCTTGCTGCTCGCTATCAATATGCCCGTCGCCGTCCCCGAGCTTGGAACCTTCAACCATGTGCCCGAAACCAAAGTAGGCGCGCTAAAAGGCATTATTTAGATACATGCCTAACGTCCTCGTGTACACAGGAGCAGCTGGACTGGGCGGAGCTCGTCACGGTCGACCTCAGCCAGCTCGACACGCCCGAGGGCAAGAAACAGCAGGCGGACATCCTCATCTCCGCCGTGCGCGAGAAGGGCTTCTTCTACGTGAAGAACTTCGGCATCTCGCAGGCGCGCGTCGACCGACAGTTCGCGCTCGGGAAGCAGTTCTACGAGCTGCCGCTCGAGGAGAAGCTCAAGTACGTCCCGCAGGGATTAGGTGCGTTTTGGCTTGGGCATTGGTACGCCAGCGGGAGTGCTAACGCGGGTAGACGAGGGGCAGTTCAACGGATACGTCCCCGCGGGGCGCAGAACGTACGTAGCCGTCGTGTGCGTCGTGTGCGAGGGCTAATGTAAAACCCAGCATCGACCAGGAGGGCAAAATCAAGGACAAAATCGAGATCTATAACATCCCCAGTGAGCGGAGTTTTGCAAGCTGCTTAAAGACTGTTCTCACCTCCTCGTAGAGTTCAACGGGGATTTCCACCACAACCACCCCGCCGTGATCTCGGAGCGACTCGAGGAAGTCGAGGAATTCGCTCGGGTACGATTTCTCGAGACCGGGTGCATAAATCATAAATATTGATGCACGTCGTCCAGGCGCTTCACACCGATGTCCTCGATCCGCTATTCGTCTTGCTGGCCATCGCGCTCGAGCTCCCGGAGGACTACTTCACGAAGATCCACCAGTATCCCGTCAAGAGCGAGGTTCGTCGATCGTCGATCGTCTTTGGCCATGGTATTGATGTGCTTGTAGGACCACCTTCGCTACATGCGCTACGAGAAGTACCCGCCCGAGATCAACGCCAAGCTGCAGAACTGGGCGTACGGACATACCGGTATCTATACACGCGCGCTTCTCCGTCTTGACCCCGTTGGCTGAAAATGGGCATCGAGACCTGGGCAGCTTCACGCTGCTGTTCCGGCAGCCCGTCGCGGCGCTGCAGATCCGGTACCATTCGACGAACGAGTGGAAGTGGGTGAAGCCGCAGGACGCGACGCTGACCGTGAACGCGTGCGACGCACTGCAGTTCCTCACGGGCGGCTACGTGAAGAGCACCGTGCACCGGTCGGTCCCCGAGCTCCGCGCCATGACCAGAGTCTGACTGTACACGGCCCGCGCAGCGTCACGGTCCCGCCCAAGGACCAGCAGCATGTCGACCGCCTCGGCTTGCTCTATTTCTCGCGGTCAGTTTCCCTATTAAAACATGCGCGGGGCAAAGCTCATACCGCACAGCCCGCACAACGACGTCAAGCTCGCCACGATCCAAGACTCGCCTGTGCTCCAGCGCGCGGGGTACACGCAGAACGAAATCGAGAAGAGCGGGAACCCCGTGCCCACTATGGAAGGTGCGTTATCTCCTTCCTCCCCTCGAGGGCTCAGGACTGAAAACTGGATCGATCGACGTCAGAATGGACCTTTGCGAAACAGAAGTGGCAGCGCACCAAAGCAGGCTCGATCCAGAAGGAGCATGCGACTGCGGTGATCCTTCCCGGGTTCCAAGAGAAAGTCTACGCATAGTAGGCGCGAATTGGTTATTTAATGTACTTTTAGTTCGTCGGAGGAAGTCGTGTTTTTCTTGAGCGAGGGATGGATTTCGGTGCGATCTTGGCGCCGACAAGACGATACCGAACACGTCGACGAGTAAAGCCTGCTGGCCCTCGCTGACCCCCCCCAAAATTTCGATGGCCATCTACGGTTGAAAACTGGACGATTGAATGTCAGAAATTTTTCTTGAGAATGAGGGAATCGCGGTGCGATGCTCTGCTATCAAACTGTCAATAGACAGGATATCTGGCGCGCTGGCAGAAGCCCAAGTACGGGGGGTACGGAACCGAACCCGTCGGTGAGTCAAGCCTCGATGGCAGCGGCGATGGCGCCCTGCGGCCTCCAAGCAGCTCTCCAAGTCGAGCACTGAATCGCAACGAGGTCCCCTTGAGCCCCAAGTCCAAGATTGATGTTGTCGAGGCCATCTACGGCTGGGCGGTATCTTGACCATTGCGTCCTCCACGCTCAGAAGACGACGTTTTCGTCGTAGCGGATGTTTAAGTGTATGAATGGAAAGAGACACGATACGAATTGAGCCGGACAAAGCTGTTGATAAGACTTCTTAGAACTGAAGAGCAACGAAGGAGAGACAGATGCGATGTAATTGGGATACACATACTACACGTGAATCATAATGAGGAAAGTAAATTTTACACGTGGATGCAGGACAAGATGGAAGGTAGAGGAAATAACTATAGGTAGGATAATACAAGCAGTCTACTCGGCAGGTGCGCCCTTGCCCTCTGGAAGGAACGGAGTCAGAAAAAGGGCGGTGTAGGAAGGAGTGAGAAGACGCACTTTTCGTTCCGGTGGGCAGCAGCGAGGGGTCGATGTGGGGTACGACACCACCCTGGGAGATGACAACGGAGCCGAGGAGCTGAGGGAGTGGCATGAGCGGGATATCGAGATGGAAAGAAGGGCGCGCACCTTGCCCAGCTCTTCGTCGTTACGGATGGCGAGTTGCAGGTGACGGGGCACGATACGGTGCTTCTTGTTGTCACGGGCGGCGTTGCCAGCGAGCTCGAGGATCTCAGCAGCGAGGTATTCGAGGACGGCGGCGAGGTAGACTGGTGGAAGACGCGTTAGAGCGCGAATGAAGCGACAAGGTCGGCGACTGACCAGGTGCGCCGGCACCAACACGCTGAGCGTAGTTGCCCTTCTTGAGGAGACGGTGGATACGACCGACGGGGAACTGGAGGCCGGCTTTGGAAGAGCGCGACTGGGACTTGGAGGCGTCGCCGCTGCCCGCTGCCTTGCCGGACTTTGATTTGCCGCTGACTTTGCCGGACATTGTGTAGTGTGGGTTGGTGGTGGTGGGTGGGGGTGGTTGGTGGTGGTGGTGGTAGCGGACGAAGGAGCGTTGAGCGAGTTTGCTTTCGTTGCACTGTAATTTATACTGTTTGGTCTGTCAACAAAGACGCGTCTCACGCGACTTGTTGATTTGAGCCAAACAACGCCATCGTCACGCGTCACTATATAAGAACCAGCACTTCTGTCCTTACCTTCAACTTTCGCCCACTCGCCACCACCACTCCCACTACCTCCCTTATCCTCGATGGCCCCCAAACCCGCATCCACCGCCGGAAAGGCCCCCGCGTCTACCGCGTCCAAGGCCCCTGCCACCGCGTCCAAGGCGCCCTCGAAAACCACCGAGAAGAAGGCGGGCAAGAAGACCAAGGCAGCGGCGCCCGCCGACGGCGAGAAGAAGAAGCGCAAGAAGACGCGCAAAGAGACCTACTCGTCGTACATCTACAAGGGCACGTCCTTTGCCACCAGCGTGTCTTGTTTCTCACTAACCTGCGCCTCCAGTCCTTAAGCAGGTCCACCCCGACACTGGTATTTCCAACAAGGCGATGGCCATCCTCAACAGCTTTGTGAACGACATATTCGAGCGCATCGCGTCCGAGGCATCCAGTGCGTCCTCTTCTCGTGTCGCGTGCTTCCCTATCTAACGCGCGCGCCCAGAACTCGCGCAGTACTCCAAGAAGTCCACCATCTCTTCCCGGGAGATCCAGGTGTGTTCGCCTTCTACCCGCGCATCGTCTGCGTCCTTACCCTCCTTCCCAGACATCCGTACGGTTAATCCTGCCCGGTGAGCTGGCTAAGCACGCGATCAGCGAGGGGGTGCGTTCCTTCCTCACCCTACCCTTCGCTCCCACTCACGATTCCTTTAGACCAAGTCCGTCACGAAGTTCTCGTCCGCAACCACCACCAAATGATTCATTTTTTCATCTTTTGTTGTACTTGGTCCTGTATTTATCTACATTTCTAATTCTGTAATTCTATCCGCATTTTCCACATTCTCCGACTTGTTGAACGCTCCTGCACCGCACCTGGCCATACCGCCTCCAAACTCGCGAAAATCTTTCCATATCGGGTCGATTCATCGTTCCCTCCGACCACGACTATGGTCGACCCAAACTCTACATCCACTCAACTCAACACCCGCGTTCTTGAGTCCGGACGCACCGAACCTCTATGGTTAAAGTTGTGCTGCCGGCGAAAGTTCCGTCGAGCAGGCTGTCGGACTATGAAGGAGGTTCCATCCATCTGCGACCAGTCTGGGGGTGACGTACGATGCACTGCATTAGAGCTCGACGAAGGCAGCGCCCAATCTTGACTCCAAAGGATTCTGGCGGGGTCCCCTGTCGGATAAATCAAGTCAACTTCCCTGTCGCAGAAGATTGAGGAAAACTGGAGGCTTGTCCATCTAGATGACGGTCTTATTAATGAGGCTCAGTGCGGTCGACGCCCAACCGCACACATCCTGGACTCGAGCCACGCAATTGTCGCTCGGGGCCGTCCAGAACACCGGGGCGGCGCAGGGGCGCACTGGTACACCCCTCCTATCCTCACAATCCGCCTTCCAAACGAGCGCGTTCCAGCACTGTCGCTCAACGGTGGAACTCATGGAATGAAGGAGACTTCTCCGAGTCGGGGAGAATCGTTCTCGACGGTTACATAGGGTAGTTGTCTGTTTGCGGCGGACTCAGAGGTGAGCTATCCTACGAGTTGCTCAAAATAAGGCGCCCGCAGTTCTCCTCCATCCAGCGCCTTCACCCTAATTCGGTTCACAATTCGCCACCGAGAAGCCCACCGCCTGGGCGGCGGGCCAAATTGGATGGACGGAGTTGGGGCTGGCGACCAATGGACGCCAAATCGGGCTCCGGACCCCGATATGACACCCAACTTCAACCCCGACTTCATGCCCCAACTTCAATCAATCCAAGTTGTGGTCGAAGTTGGGGTCCGAGTTCGGGTTCCGAGTTCGGGTTCAAATCAGAATGCTGTTTGAAACACCCTAGTGCCTGCTGTGCCACGTTGGAATTGCCTTAAAGGTCCGTCAGTGCACTTTGGCCAAGGCGGATCCCCCGCGACGCCCAGTTCGTTACACTCGAGATGCCTTTCTTCACATTATTTTCAGCCGAAGTGCCCGAAGTATCGAGTTCGAGCCCACCGCCAGCAGGCATGTGCACCGTACGGTGCACAGCACTGGACATTGCGGGCCTCCCTGTTGTTATGAGCGCCGGCTTTATCATCGATGCGCGATTAGATGCCAAAATATTGGAGCAGACTCTTTGGAAAATCGTCGAAAGCAAGTTTCCCAGAGCAGGAGCACGGCTTGCTCGCAGAAATGAGGTGGGACGGCTTAATTTTTATTGCGAGCGTTCATACTGAGCCTTGGTCGAGGTGTTCGAGTTCCAAATTCCCTCTATTTTCGATGCAAACACGCCGCCCATCGCATTCACTGTTGACGAGTATCCTGAGCCTTACCGGTCTGCAACTCGGCCTGAGCTCCCGATGCATCTTCCCGACTCTTCTAAGGCCACCCAGCCCTCCATCCACTCGCTGCCGGAATTGGACGTGTATCTCAAGAGCAGCAAATGCCCGACGTCACTTGACGGGTTCTTGGTGCCGAACACGCCCGTCGTCCACGTCCACGTCGCGGCGTTTGACGATCTCACCTTCATCGGGTTCACGGCCGCACACGTCGCTATGGATGCACTTGGTGCGCGGACGCTGCTCCACGCGTGGACGCGTCTGCTCAGCGGGGACGCGATCGATACTATCCCCGGCATGGATTGGGACGCGACGCCATTCGAGGCATTCAACGCTGGACCAACCGCAGTAACGCCCCCGCGTGGCTGGTTCGAGCCCGAGCGGCCCAGTTGGCTTCTGCGCACCGCGCGCTCTTTGATGCGAATTCTGTGGGACCCCATGGATGCGACGCGCCCGAAGGAGGCGGAGCAGGCGACACGCCTCGTGCGCATGCCCAAAGTTTTCTTGGAGGATTCCAAGCGCGAAATAAATGATACTCTGAAGCGTCAAGGATCTGGCGAGTGGGTGGGGAGCTCCGACGTGCTCACGGCGTGGTGGTTTAAGGTTCGTATCACCCCATTAGATTTTGCCGTTGTTTAATTATCCTGCATTATTTAGACAATCTACGGCCCCCGCAGCATCGGCAACTCGGATGCCACGCCCGTCCACATCCACTTGACTGTGAATGTCCGCGACTACCGCATATTCCCCGGCTCGTCCAGCCTTGCCACACCGTACATCAACAACGCGTTTTTGACGATCCCCGTCCCACCGATCCCCGCCAGCGCTTTCCGTGCTGACTCCCTCGCCGACCTCGCGCTGTGTATTCGCCGCGCCATCACAAAATATAACGCGGACCTGGATGGGATCGACGCAGACCTGCGTTGGCGCTGCGCGAACCCTCTGAAGCCGCTGTTGCCCTGCCCCCGGGGCGGACAATTCGCAATCCAGGCCAACTGGCGCAAGGCGCACTTCGAGGCCCTAGATTTTTCTGGGGCATGCGGGAGGAATGCGCCTGTGATCTTTGTGCTAGAGGAAACGACCGTGATGGGAAAGAGGATGCCGGTTCACGGGAGCGGTGTGGTGTTGATGGAAGACGAGGATGCTGTGTGGATGAGCCAGGGGGGAGGGGTAAAGGATTGGGAGAATATTCGCCGGAGTGGTGACGTCACGTTTAGTTGAATATAAGACGCTGCCCTCTTCACTGCTACCGGTATTAGACTCCGAGTATGAAGCGGTAAGCCAAGTCACCGATAGTTTCGTCGTAGAGACGCCGCCCACAGTCGAGGGGTAACTTATAGACTGAGCTGTAGTCTCGGTGAAATTCAAGTCCAAGCGCTGCAGAAAGAACCAACGGAATCATGTTCCGCATTGTTCGCGAATGCACTTTTCAGCAACTTTTACATGTAAAAGACAGAATACAATGCGCGTACGGTACGCCTACTGGTGTTTACATCATTATAACTACTGGAAGAAAGAAACGGTGTCGGGCAAGCGTTGGGGAGCGATTTCAAGACTGCGACACACCAGCCTACTGGACAACGGCAATGATCAGTATGGCCGCCCTGCCATCTACGGCGAGAGCAATCTCTTCCTGGTTTTTCTCCTGGCCATTGGCAATCGCCGACGGGAGCTACCGCATCACCGTGAAGATTGAACCAGGCTTGTTCAAGCCCAAAGCGAAATTTTCCTGCGCAGTGAGCCCGGTCCTGGTGTTGGCGAACCCAACTGGATCAGCCTTGTACTGTTCCCGCAACGCCGGGCGTAAGGGAAGATCTGCCACGAGGCTCTACATCGCGGGCGATGCGTGGACAACCTGCTTTTCCTGGGACGGGATGAAAGAGTCGAGGGCCGCCACGGCCTGTTTTTCGACGGATCCATAGCCGGTCCGGTTCTGGGCGGCTTGGGCGGCCGGGAGGCCCAGCGCCTGAACCACCTTTGCGTCGACCGGAGCAGGCGAGCGAGAGGGAATGTAAAAGGTGGACGCAGTGGTAAACTGCTTCAAGACCTCCTCCTTGCGAAGGTCCCGAATGGCGAACGTGTCCTTCACCATGACGGACTGGGGAAGGATCGCGCCAATGTAGTGCTAAATTTTGTGGTCGAGCCCAAAGTACTTCTCGAGGCGTTCGACGAGAAGGTGGAATTTGCCGTTCTGAAAATAAATGAGTGGGCGGCGCGGGTTAACGGCATGGTAGAAGACTTACACTGTCAAAGACCATCGTATCGACGCCGACGCTGCCAACTTGCCAGATGATGTTGTGAACCGAGGGGTCCAACTTGTTACGAACGAGCAGCTCGGTCGCCTCCTGCGTCATGCAACCCTGCGTGGACGGATCGAAGCCAAGGTCCGCAAACATAAAGTCCTCGGCCGAGATACCCGGGAGCATCTTCGCCTGGAATCCCTCCTCCCGAGCTATCGCAATGGCTCGGTGGGAGGGGCGACGAACACACCCGGATGCCCATAGAAAATGCCGAGGACGTCGCGCCCCGCTCGGACGTCCCGCAACATAACCTATGATTCGAGGTAAGCCGCGATCGACAGCGAGCAACGAGCATACCACGGACATCTGAACATAGCTTTCGTAGCGCTTCTTGTTGGTGTCGTAGAAGGTCGTCAAGTCGAAGTGGTCGCCGCGGCTGTTTTTCTGGAAGTAACATTCGGTGGCGGGGTCAGTAACGGCGTAGAAGACTTTGTCGGCCTCCTTGATGTGAGCGAGGGTCTCGAGGGTGATGTGCCCGATGCTGGCGATGCCGGAGCCAGCGATGGTCAAAGAGCCTTGTTTGTTGGGTGCCATGGTAAGGAAGGCGGTGGTGTTGTAAGGTCGAAACGGTGCCCTCTATATAGGCGTAGAAAAATGGCGAGAGCGCAAAATTCAAAAAAAAAAGGGGCACGTTCGCGGATAACCCGGTCGTCCTGGAGGCTATAATAGTAACGAAACTCACGCTTATGAACGCAACTTCGAGGGACAGAACCACCGTATTGAATGCGAAGGCTTCGAGTTTTCTGGTGACTGTTCTTGAGGCTCTTTGTGAGAGCTCCGTACCGGAGCGATAAGAACGCCCGCATGTTGCCGGAGGAGGGCTTGCATGGTCCCGGGTTCAAAGTTGGAAACGGAGGTTATATGTGATTTTGAACGTTGGCCGATAAACCGTTCTTGGCACTGAAGCACCAACTCAAAGTGAATGGTTCAAGTCTTCTGGTGGTTCCTGGGGCTCTATGACAGCCTCGTCCCTGGAAGTGATAATACGGGCCCCATGGCGCCGGAGGACCGCTCTGATAGTCCCACAACAGGATCTACGCAGAGTCGCCGCAGTGTTCAACGTTGAAACAGAGGTCATGTGTGAGGCCATCGTGGGTGGAACGCAGAGACAAGATAAGTGAGTGCTCCGACCCAATGTTCCATCGAGAAGTACTCCAGAGTCCAGGCTGCAGTTCGAAAGTTCAAGTCAGGCAGCCGTCGTCGAGGCGAGAGAAGGCGGCGCAGTCGAAGTTGTGATTAGGGTGGGAACTATCCTTCTGAAACGAGAATTTTACTTGATCCAAGACGATACCGAGCTTCAGAACAGACAATGCAAAGATAAATCACTCCGCTCACCACTTAACTACACGGCTAGAATTGAGCGCAGAGAAGATATGTTCAAGTTTAGCCTATAAGGGAGGCCGTTTTCGGCTGGGCCACAATCGGGACTCCAGAAGTTCGAAAGCTCATTTACCTTTTTGGAAGGGTGAATCCCGTTCCAATTCAGATTCATCGCGAAGCTGCCCAGGTTCTTGAATATAGGGTGGGACATGGAAAATTGCTGTAAGAGTCCACACCAGACATCACCGCTAGTAAGTAAGTCCACTGGATTTGAATCATACTTGCTGGCCACTGTTGAGTCGTCCAAATGTCCGCTCGGGGCTTCAAACTCGATGCAGTCCCGTCAGGGGGACACGGGAATACCAGTTCTCAAGCATCCAAGTTCAAATTGGAGCCTCCGGGAACTTGAGGCTCTAAAAGAGAATCATCTGCGTCGGCCAGTCTCTTGAATGGTCCATCCGTCCATCCATTACGATGCGGTTAAGGTAGGACGGTTTAACTCAAGATGTACGCTGGTTTGTCCGGAAGCCCCGTTGGCACTCTTGGCTCTCAGTTCGAAAGTCGAAGTCATGCAGTCCCGTTGTTGAGATGCGAGAACGGAATCCGCAGTCTACTTAAGTCCTCAAGCATCAAAAGAGACAACCCAAGTCGGTTCTGAAGTAGAATTCCTTTTTGAAGTCTGTGCAGAGCTTCCTCAGAGAAACACTCTGTGGGGCGGTGTAAAATCGCTCCAGATCCCACGGGCGCCGCGAGTACTATACGTTCCGCGCACCGCTCAACCTGCACCGACAGGTCCATATGGCGTATTAACTCGTCTTCTAATTTTGTCCGGCCCGAGCGTGAATCAACCTCAGAGACCGAGACTTGGTGACTTGGTAATTCTCCGCGGCCGTGAATCCGGGCCCCTTGTGCAGTCTTGTGCGCGTATAGATAGCTTCGAGTCTCAGGAGCAAAATCAAGTGCGCTACCACTGCAGTGTACGACAACATGGGCCCGGGTCGCGTCAAGGGACACTGAGAGCACTTACGTAGGGCCGTCTTGAACAACATGCGGGTAGAGAGTTGAACGAGGATATTGATGGCTATCAACTTCAGTCTTGCCGTCTCTCACCACTCAGAATGCCGCCAAAATACTTCATGGGAAGGCTTCGTCCCAATTCGTCCCAAAAATAATACGCGAAGCAATACTATCACCCGTGTCCCAGTGAATGGCAGCCACACCGCGTCCCCTTAACGAGAGCCTTTACTACAAGGTGCTTATCTTCCAGCTTTTCTTTCCTTCACACACCCAAACTCGAACGCCTCCCAGCCGGATGACGCGGAAGTCGCATTTATCAAAGAGCAGAGCGGCATCCACGACCCTGACGCCCTGAAGAGACACATTCTCGCCGTGCAGACAAAGGCATACGATGTCCGTGATTTTTGGATTCGACCTCCAGCTGCTAATGCTTTTCTGCTAGATTTTCGGGTACCACTGTATCTATACGTTTGAATTCACCCGGTACGCAGTACAATATCGAGTCGGATTTCATTCCGACCCTTCGCAGGCCCAAGATCTCGAAATTCCCTGTGTACCAGCACGTCCTCAGCCTGGGCCGCGAGCGCGACGGCGCTATACTGCTGGATCTCGGCTGCTGTCGTACGTTTCTATCTCTTTGCTAGGACCCGTCGGGAGTTTGAGCCCGCCTGCTTAGTTGGCACGGACATCAGAATGGCCGCACGCGACGGTTTCCCGCTGCAGAACCTCCTCGCGAGCGACCTCCGCGCAGATTTCTGGAACCTGGGGCACGAACTCTTCCGTTCCACGCCCGCCACCTGCCCCATCGCGTTCGTCGCGGGCGACGCGCTCGACCCCGATTTCCTCGCGCCCGCCGCGCCCGCGACGTCTCTTCCCGAGGGCCTCGCGCCCCCGCTGGCCGCACTAACGAGCCTCACCCCGCTCCGCGGGCACGTCGCCGCACTGCACATCTCAGCCGTCTTTCACTTCTTCCGCGAGCCCCAGCAGCTCCAGCTCGCGCGCGCGCTCGCGAGCCTCCTTTCACCGCTCCCCGGGTCCGTCATATTCGGCTCCCACGTCGGACTGCGCGCGAAGGGCGTGCGGAAGAGCCTCTCCGGCGACATGTTCTGCCACTCGCCCGAGTCGTGGACGGCAATGTGGGGGGAAGTGTTCTTTGAGGGAGCCGTGACGGTGGATGCGCGGCTGGTACGATACATCGGAGACCCCAATATGCCTCCTGATGTGGAACTGCTCGTGTGGTCTGTAACCAGGAAGTAAACCTTAACTTCGCAATGAAATGGGTTGGCTACCGCCGCGCCCCTCTATGTGCTTCGCGACAAGGGCTTTGATTCCTCAATAAATCACAGCATCGAAAACACGACACAGACTTAGAACTACTAAGCCAAGTGGCTCGGGACGGACATTACATCGTCCGATGCTCGTCAAGTCGTGCGCCATACCACCCGCTCGACACCCGGCGCGCGTGCCTGGAACGCCGCGAGGATCCGCGCAGTGTCAGCACCGTCACCCCCCACGAGCTCGATGGTCCGCAGCATCGGGAACGCCGCCAGCCTCGCGAGGGCGACGTAAGTGGCGAGCGCACGTGCAGCACTGTCCCCAAACACGAACTCGAGCGTGGACACGGTGGTCTGCAGCGTGCTATTTGTGCTGAAGGCCCGGTCCAGATCCGGGATGGAGCGGAGCACGTCGGGGACGGGGAGGACAAGGGACAGCGCGATGGGCGGCGCGAGGCGGGGCGCGAAGCCGATAAGGGATATATCGGCGATGAGGATGTCGAATTTGTCCATGGCGCTGTGGACGCGCACGGTCCGCAGGGCGGCGGTGTGTGGCATCGCGTGGAGGATGCACGCGACTTTCGGGGCCGCCGCGGAGAGGGTGGCCAGCCGGGGGAGGAAGTCTGGGAGCGGGCCCCACAGCAGGACGGATACGTCGGGGACGAAGACGGACTCGGGAAGGTCGTCGAAGTGCAGGCTGGTTATGCTGGGGTGGCGCGCGAGGAAGCGGTGCAGGCCCGAGCGCGTGATTTCGCACTTCACGAGGGACAGGTCGGAAAGGGTGGGGATCTCCGTCTGGGAGAGGAGCGTGTCGAGGACGTCGGTCGGGACCCCGCGCCCGGAGATGGAGAGGGTGGTCAGTGGGAAGGAGTTCAGGACGTCCAGGGTCCACGCGCGGCAATGGGGCGCGAAGAGAATTTCGGAGTGGATCCGGAATGTGGAGAGGGTTCCGTGGTCGCGGGCGGCAATCGAGAGGCGCAGGACGCGCGTTTGCGCAGGGCGGCGAGTCCTACGAGCGAGCTTCGACAGCCGGGATATCAAGTACCAAGTGCGCCCCTCGGGATTCATGGGGCGCACTTGGGTTTGTACGATGATCGCCGCAGGATGGACTATCAACGTGTTACAGGACTTCTCCAGCACTGCGTTTAGAATGTCGACAATTTTAGTGAAATAGGTTTCTTGTGTTCCGTCCTGTAGAGTGCTGAATCGAAGCTGGGCCGTTCCTATGCTCGCGAGCCTATAACACACGCGGTGGAATCTCGCAAGGTTTTCATTTCTAGAATGTCGATTTGGGAATGTGCATCGAAGAGTCCCGGCTGCCAGGTTGTCGAGAAACAACCAAGTCTGCAGCGCGGACAACACGTCTATGTTCTCGGCGTCGATTGATATGTTACAGGGTGATTCGTCGTCGCATACCCCCCTCCACGAGAGATATACGGGCAGGCAAAGGAAATGGAGGCGGCGGCACAGCGTTGAAAGCACGGACAGAGGGGAAGGGTCGTCAAAGTGACTGAAAACCACCAAGAGGAGCTCGTTGGGCAAGGAAAGCAAATCGAGGGCAGACGGGGGAATACACGGCTATCCCGGGAGTCATCAGAATTTGACGGGTTTGATGATCGTTGGATTCCAATGGGCGGCCATATGAAATCCATTGAATTAGCACCCCATTGGATTCCAACGTTTGCCATTTTTCTGGGAAAATGGCGTCATTTTTGCCAGCTAAAGGGACAATTTTAAGCAAAATTTTCCGTAACAAGGAGGATCGATCTGGTGATCTCCTACTTGTGAAGACAGTACAATTTACAACACAAGTAACCTCTCCGGCATAGTTTCGACGAAAATAGGCCCCATATATTCAATCCATAGGATTGGTGTTAATCGACTATGCCCGTCCCTCATGACTAGCCCCCTCCTGTCGCTCAATCAACACAGGGACGAACCTCATTAATAACCACTGAAATAAGAAATGTAAAGGGAGACTTGATAGAGGGCACCTGCTTCCGAATCCCCGCAGTTGCATTGCACAGATTCAGACATTACTGATTGGTATGTGTAATCATCGGTGTATGCCGTTGCGGGTTGGTTGCGGGATCTCTATTTATTAGCAAGCAGAAAAACTCATCAATAATTATAACTGGCTACGGTCGTGGGGATAAACTTGGAGAAGGAATGAAGTTTCGTACCCAGTCAAGGTAAGCCATTGAGATTCTGACGATTGATTCGTCGAAATCCATCGGGAAAATCATTGGATTCCATTGATCTGCTTATTCAGTGGCAGCCCATGAATCACCTGTCAAAATCTTCAGAATAAATCATTGGATTTCAATGGGCATCAAATCCTATCAAATTCGGATGACGACCGGGATTGCCGTGTAGCAGCTGAGGATAAGCGGCTCTCAGTGGCTCTTTGGTAATCGGGAATTAGCATAGTAATATTCTTGAAATTCGTTGTCTTGAAGGAGGCGACTCGGAAGATAAGCTGCAGCACGGCCTGCTAAGGGCTACTCACTAAGTACCTGGCTCATCGTCGTTGATAGTGCTCAGTGGATACTATCGTTGTCCCCCCAATGACAGAGGCAGTGATCGCAGCCGAAAGAATCATTTCTATTCGATGGTTTCCCTTCGGCACCTCGAATTGGGCTCTCTAGTATGTCCTCTATGCACTCAAATAATTTCAAGATTTTAGGTTGAGACCGAGGAAAGATGTTGTCATCCCGAGGGCGGGACACCATGTGGTAGCGGATTTCGGATGTATTTGGCAGGGTCACAAACCGTCACAAAAACGTCCCTTTCATTTATTGCACGCCTCAGAGGGCTCATATGGCCACAGAATTTGGTCAGACCATGCCTGGCATGTGAATCCACATTCACGATTTTTCCTGGGGCAGAAGAAGGAAAAATGGGGTCGGCATCGGTGAGACTACCACATCAGGGCGCACTGTCAGAAGGGGTACTATAATAGTACCGTTTGCACGAGCGCCGTAGACCATGATGCCATCATCCGAGGCGTTTTCCTTCTCCCGACCACCATGTTTCTTACCGACACTCAGGCTGCCTTGTAAAGCGCACAATCCAGATCCAACGAGCGGAAATGACGAGACTCTCAGCGCGACTCAGAGCGACTCATCCACTCACTACGCAAGAAAACTGTCTCGCGCTTTGGGCCCAGCACTCGGGTTAGCTAGTCCCGATAGGCAATATTCGTGCCAGATGCAAGTAAGATGTGCGGCCTTGGCTGGCCTTGCCTTGCCGACATCGTGTGATCCAAGCCCTCTCCAAACTTAATACTTTTTTCGAATGTTGACATTCCGGTACATCTGCTACCAGCGCCTCAACTGTGGCGAAGGTCGAAGAGCATGGCTCCCTTTAAAAAAAACCCCTTCAATCAACGCGTTGGCGACGCAGGTGACGCAGGTGTCGTCCTGCGTTGAGCTTCCGGCGGAAGGTCAACTCTTTACCATGCAAGCTCCGGCGCTTTCATACTATTCGAAGCGAGTAATGCGGCACTGACTATAAAGCTTCCAGTCGCTCCAACGTTCTTCCGCGTCTTCCCTTCACCAATATGCATCTGCAGGGCGTCGACAGCCCCACTTTCTCGCCCGCGCCCGTTGACGGCTCGCTGACCGTACCCCAACTTCTTGAACACCACTTCGCGCGCAGCCCAAACCACATGGCGTACATCTACGGCGACCCTGACGGCAACATCGTCTCGATTTCCTTCGAACACTACCTTACGACGGTTCACACTTGCTGCCACCGCGTTCTGCGCGATATCACGCCGAGCCGCGGTTCGGATAATGCGGAGGGAATCGTGGTTGGGATATTTGCTGTCCAAGGTTGTCTTTATTCTTCGCCAACGCAGACAGAATTCGAAGGTATCGACGCGGAGTCTCAATCGTCACCTTGTTGCCGATCCAGGCGGCGGCGGCGGACAGCACTGCTATCATTCTACACTCATCAGGCGAGCACGATTATTTTCAGCAATGGCTATTCTTATCGAGGTCCAGGTTCTACTTCAACATTCTCCAAGCCAATCTGTGAATGAAAGCTCCGACCGACGCACATAGATTTTTCACACCAAAGACTTTTGGAAACTGAGGACCATTGCGGCCAGATCTCGGGCGCCCAATCTTTGCCATACTTGCAAGTTGGTTTCATGGCCGCGTCGATTCCTAAATTCATATCTCGTTACTATAGCCACGGGAGCGGAATATTTCTTGTAACCTGGCCCTTTTCAAGCGGCCTAACTCTGGCGGTTTTGCCTCCGGCGACGCCGCCGTTACCGAGAGTTCATTCTACTCTGATTTCGTTTATAGGACGATCGATCACACCCGCAGGTTGACTGCAGAAAACGCTCTGTAAGATTTAGTTCCCCAGCCCCAGCGCTTCCAGGCTCAGTCCCTCCGTCATAAGGAATGTAATGCTTACCACAAAGCCTGATCTTGTGTTGTCAAGGCCGGTCTGTATCGAAATACGTTGATCGTTCAAGCCATTGTATATTTGTTCAAAATATATTTAAATCTGGAGTGAAGACCCGGTCGGACATGCAGGCTCTCAAATCTCTCTGCTTCATAGGGGCACCACTAAATAAGCGTGTGGGCGATGCTCTGGTGTTCAACGGTGTCGTCCTATGTTCCATCTACGGCGCGTCAGTATCCCCTCGCTATCCCTCTTCCTCCGTGGTTCATTGCCTCTGCAGGATGGAGGTCGGGCTGGTGACGCGCTTTTTCGAGAACTATGGCCGGGACTGGGACTATTTCATAGTGCGAGAAGAATTCAACATCGTGAGGGTGCCGGAGGCTGACGGCTCGGGGCTGTACACCCTCACCTACCTCTCCACCGTCGCGCGTCCGACGCTGTACACGAACACCGAGCTCGGCGGGGCGCCGCGCTGCGCGGTTAGCGACCTGCTGGAGCACCATCCGGAAAATCCTCAGCTGCATCGCGTCTACGGGCGGAAAGACGGCATCCTCGTGTTGTCAATCGCGACCAAGGTGCGTGCTACTTACAAGAATCTCGTTTTGGGAGCGTCTGATGAATCGAGGCGGCAGATGAATCCCGCGCGCATCGATTGGTTAACTCTCCGCCGCCATGTGGCCAACTAACGGATTTTACAGAGGCTCATATCAATCGAAATCCCCTCGTCGATTCTGCGCTGCTGTTCAGCCATGGCCGAGCCCGTCCTGCAGTGCTCATCCAGCTCAACTCCAAATTCCACGAAGCCTTGCTGGGCGCCGAAGATTGGGCCAAGGTTTTGGATGCTTTACGGTGCGTCTGACTTGTATGTTTCCTCCCGAGACTAATCCGACATCGTTAAGGACTTCGGTGGACGAGGCAAACAGCGCCCGCCCATTTTCATATATGCAAGGCGGTCAGTCGGAATGCGCACTAGTTCAGTAATGGGAGATGACCGTTCGCCAGATGATCGTTCTGGCTGATCCCAGAAGGCCTTTTGCGTTGAGGAGCAAGCTCCAGCCAAGACGGCGCGTCATTTTCGGACAACATGAAGACGACATTGCTGCCGCTGCAGTGCTGCATATTGCTAGATTACATCTGTTATAAACGGCCCCGCATGTTGTACGCAGTTCCTAGTGTTCTGATCAAACAATGCGGTCCGTACAATATTCTACATTTGTTTCTGGTTCTGGATGATGTCCGTTCACCGCGGCGTTCGCAAAGCGCGAGGATCGTCTCGATGTACGCCCCGTGCTCTTCCTCGCTGAACCGGTGCTTGCGGCGCAGCGCGGCGCCCGCCTCGTCGTGCAGCGCGCCGCGCACGCCGGCGGCGATGCACGCGTCCGCGATGGCCTCGGCGACGATGGAGTGCTTCGCAAGGTAGCCGAGATATGCGGTGATCGCGTGCCCAGCGTTGAGCGTGAAGAGCTTGCGCTCTTGTACGCCGCGAGGTCGTCCGTGAGTTTCATGCCCTCCACGGGCGGGTCGAGCGGCACCGGGCCCTTGAGCGCGGGGCGCTCGACGATCCACTCGAAGAAGGCCTCGACGCCGACGTCGAGCGACGAAGCGCCGCCGTGGGCCTCGGGGTCGAAGGGTGGGACGATGCGGTCGACGGAGCAGTTTGCGAAGCCGACGTGCTCTGCGGCGTATGCAGCGTCCTCCTCGCTGAGGTGCGCGCGCACTTCTCCGCGAGCTGCGCTGTTGCACCGATGGCGTTCTCGCAAGCAATGCCACCGACGGGGTTGTACCTACGCAAAACATCAGCCTCAGTGCCATGCTCTTCGCCGCCTAAATAAATGCCAAACGCCCTTCTGTTATCCTGCCACAACGAGCACCGACTTCGGGATTGTATCTGTACGATATCAGTCGGAGTACCTCGAAGGGTACACACAGCACGCACTTTGTGCGGATCGCGCGGACTGTTGACGCGCTCGATGATCCCCGCAACCGAGGCGACCACCTCGTTCTCGACATACGTGCCGTGACCGCTGTCCCACTGGGGGTTGAGCACCGTCGCTCCGAAGGCGGCTAAATTATGCACACCGCATGTACGCTTGTGACGAAGTTGATCGTCTCGCCCGGCCAGGTTATCTTGGATCCCCCGGCTTAGAAGTCGCCGTCGTCGAGGTCCATTTGCTCGGCATCGTCGTCGGGGAAGCGCCTGACGACGTCAGAGGCGCGGTCGGGCTGCACTGGGAAGACACAATCCGGATTGGGAGAACTCCGGCGATACGATCACGTGTACTTCGGCATTTCCGACGTCCGACGGCACGCGAATTTTCAATTGGATTCCTGAAGCCAACTTGGACGTCGGCCGTGAACGTCCTGAACCCATTTTTACTTTGCTCTGATAGTCGACGGATAATCGAGGCGTGTATATGCATGCAAGTTTAAATTTAAACGAGGCGTTCAATTTCTTGCTTTACATTTTTGCTTTCGTTTGTCCTGTCTGGAATATCTCTTAACCGTCTGGACCCCCGTTTTTGAACTCACTGGTGTTGAACTTGAACTACAACGGCTTGAACGGCTTGCTCTCGGTTGCTCGTCGTCGGAGCTCGGTTCGCGCCGAAGGTCACATCAGGTCACATGTCGGCAAAGTACGAACAGGACGCAGGTTGGACACCCAATAAGCGCCTGTACTCTTTGCGATACCCCACTCCGCTTCCTGGCCCAGATTCTCCCTACACGACTCTCACGATACACACACATTCTACACTGGCAAAACTGCGACTTCAAACAGCCCACTTTTGCCCACTACGACCTGCACGACCTGGCAGAACGACATTTTACGCGTTTCTTACATACCAAAACACCAGTGAATATCTGGACGGCAGGCCAGTAGTCATTTCAGTCTCGTTTTCTAGCCGTCTGATTTGTTCGGCTCAGATGTCGACTAACGTCTCAGAGTTGGATCACGATGGTTCGCGGCAGCGGCCCAGTCGGAGAGAGACCATTCTAAGTCTGGTCGAAATGCTCCTGCAACATCCCGGAAGCGGTGATCTGAGTGAGTCTTGCATGTTCATGCCACTGCTTTGAGTATCTGACGTTTAGTAATCGCAATCAGACCCAAATCAACAGCCGAGCTTTGAAGACGATAAAGACGTTCGTGAGTGCAGATTCCTGGTCCATTTCCTGCTCCTTTCTCATTATGCGCTATAGCAACCGTCGACGAACATCGTCAAGCCACTGGAGCAGAGACCTTTCACCGATTTCAGCGGTACGTGGTTGTCGCGTGCTAGCCATTTGCCCGCTCACCTTTGCTATAGACGGATTGACAACCTGGATAAACAGCTCCGCAACTTCGCCAACGCAACCCGCCAGCTCGGAAGCTCGGTCGCAATCCTATCGTCCGCTTTTCATCTTCGAGAGCGAATTGCACAAATCCTCTTTCTCTACCACGAAAATGCCGCCGATCTCTTTCCACGGAAGATTACACATACCACCCGAGAGACCATTGTCGACGCGAAGATCAAAGGGCGGCGCCGGGCTAAGCCAATGAAGAAGGTGGCGGGCTATAGCGCGCCGCCTCATGTTGCTCGGCCCGCAATTGATGAAAATCTAGATCTAGTACGCGAATCCTACCAATAGATTAAAATTTGCTTACGGTAGCCCAGGAAAAATTCCCCGAACAATTCGAGGCATTGGCGAACAGCATCGTCACCTTTGGTCGTTGTTTAAATGAGTTCCCGGAATTTACTGACGAGGCGATCAACGCTTCCATCAGTTCTTTCGAGGGCGATCTCAGAGTGAGTAGTTCGATGAGGCAAGAGATAATATCTGACTGTTCACTAGTATTGGTCGTCGTGCTTACACGTCTATCACGGTAACATCGTCGTCTCGTCGACAGTACCCTAAATCTAATGACTCCGATTCTAGGCCAATTCCGTTATCCAGCCGTTCAGAGATACGTTCACGATCTCACCGCTGAGATGGGGGAACACATCGACAGCATCACAACGACTTTGATGATGTTCGTCGAAATCGGTTAGTTGGCTGCCTGCTGCGGCATTTTTTCCATGCTCAATCATAAAAAATAGGTGTTCCTACTATCAGATTCGGGCAAAAACACAAGACAGATAATCTGGTGAGTTGATGATCACTTGCGTCCCGATCTCCGGTTTACATTTCTTTAGTGAGCGGTAACATGTCTTTTCGTTGCGTTGTTTAAGCCCTTTGCCTCCAGGCTCAACCTGTCCACTGTGGCAACCTTTTTCTCAGCCGTCACGGCGACAACTCTACAGTTCTCCTTCAATCTCTTAGGGACACCCCTCCGAGATGCAGTCAACTGCTTCTGGTTCGCTTCCCTCGTGTTCAGCATCGCTGCGGCGGTCAATAGTTTGCTAGGACTCACCTGGAAGCAAGCCATGTAGTAAGTCTTGTGTTGACGCGCTGATATCCCAGGCTAAGCTTACTTCTAGCCGCTCCCCGGGGCATCGTGTACCTTGGTGGGTGCTCATCTGGATCAAACGATCCCCGCTGGTCTTCCTCGTCATGTCCGTGGCGTGTTTCTCGATAGGTCTCGTCCTCTTCGCGTATGCATCTGGACAGGTCAGTTCCACCAATTGACATCGGCATCAATCTGACGCTCGTTATACAGGCTCTCGTCACGTCCATAATAACCTCGATCTTCACCGCCTTCACATCTTTCGGGCTCGTAGCGGTGTCGGCCTGGTTTGCCTCGGAGCGATACGTGTTCCTCCGGCATCGTGGGAGGAAATGGCTCCTGGATGTGCTCCTGGATTCTAAGGATCGTTTCATGGAACTGCACAAGATAGCGCGAACTCGGAGATTCTTCCGCGGCGTCAAACGGCGCTTCCGGACGGTCAGAAAAGCCCTGGTCCGCGTCAGCTCCAGGACGGTGAATCTGCTCTCGGCGAATAGCAGCGACTCGGACAAGAGCGACGACCTGGAGGCGAACGTGCTCCCGATTTCGAATGGCCACTCGTCGGCGATGGCGAGCGTCGCCCAATTAGGGGTGGTCTCCGAACCGGGGGCGACGTACTCGCCTTCTGTGACGCATGAGGGCTCGACGAGCAGCCCGACGGTGCCAGCAGCGGGAGGCGGGGAGCCTGGGACGCCTGGGACGCCTGGGACGCCCGGCCCCACGCGGGGCAAGCTTCTCTGGAAGAATGCGCTTCAGACGGTGAAGATGCGCTCCGTGGCGTCGACGCCGTTTGGGCCGCGGACGCCGCACCGCCAGCGGACGACGTCGTCGACGCTGACGTCGCCGTTTGACCGGAAGCGGACGATAATCGACGAGCCGATCCCGGCGCTCGTGGTGCGCTCGCGCGTCGCGACGCTGCGGCCGAAGCTCAATAATCTTGTGGCTACGGAAGGGCTGGACGCGCATCAGGCGCTCGTGCGCCATCTGCAGTTCTCGCCTGATGGGAAGTTCTTGGCAACGTCGAGGTGAGCGCGTACATGGTCTTTTGGAATTGAACGCGCTATTGATGCGTCCCCGATAGCTGGGACCGCACGTCGATCATATGGCGCGTCGAAAAGGTAAGGACGGCGTTTGTCCAGTGTGCGTAGTTGACATTTCCGCACCAGCCGTCACTCTTGATGCACCGCGTGCTTGCCCACGCGCAAGGTTTCGTCGGCCAAGTCGCCTGGTGAGCCTCCCCGCCTCCGCCGCCCTTCTCCCATCTGATCACGACCCAGGTCCGACACGGGCAACATGCTGCTGACCAAGCTGAACAGAGGCATGAAGGTCTGGACGGAGGTGAGTTGGAGGACAAACGACGTGCTATTTAACCCCTCTAACGCGCATTTTTGATTTCTCGTTTCCTTCATTTCCCCGACTGCGCAGGATGGAGTCTGCCAGAAGACGATTGACCGCCAAACGAATGTCGAGTCGGTCACGTGGTTCCCCGGCAGTGAAGGTGCGTTTGGGCTTTTGAAAACCAGCAAGCGGGGTCCTGACGCGCGCGCGGCGTAGCGTTCTTGTCTGTCGAAGGCAGCACCGTAACTAAATTGGTAGGCCCTCACTATGGCCCTGCGTCCCTCCTTTCTGACGCCCTCTATATTGTAGGATCTCCGCGGCAATGTATGTGCGAGCGCGTCGACGGGCGGCGGTTGCTGATCCCAGGAATCCTTTCCAGATATTGGACCAGTATGAATTCGGGCGGATGAAGCTGCACGACGTGGCAGTCACCCCCGACGGCACGCGCCTTCTCGGCGTCGGGCCTCTGCTCGAATCCCCGACCGGCCGACACCCCAGCAAGTCCCCAGCCGAGAAACGCCTTGCGGGTGCGTATCTTGTGCGACCTGCATCGCCCGCGCTGACCATATTCGCTGTAGTCTACAACATGGAGCTGAAGCAAATCGAGCAGTACGTCCTTGTCTGCTCCTGTGCGGTTGTGGCTAGTGGTTCTGACGGCGGTGCGCAGCCAAACACCCGTGCTGAACGATGTGCGCGATGTTACGCTCGCGCGAAATACACGGCATGGGCTCTGTGCGCTCGTCAGCTACGAGAACAAGGTGCGTTGGTCGGTTCTTCGTGCGTGTGGTTGCAGATTGGCTGACTGGGTGTGTAGGCGCCGCCTCAGCTGTGGAAGATGGAGCTGCTGAAGGACCGAGAGAACGCTGCGCTTCTCGTCGCTAAGCTCACGTTGAGGTACGTTGAGCCGCTGTTTATCTCTACCCCAGATTAACCACGAACGCAGACATACATACATGCCGAAGCACGCGGTTGAGTTCGCGGGGCCGAGCTACTTTGGCGGGAAGAACGACGAGCTGGTACTCTGCGCCGGGAAAGGTGCGTATTCTCGTACTGTGGTAGTGGCATGATGATATTGACGCGGCGCGCAGCGGGGGACATCCACATCTGGGACCAGGAGAGCGGGACACTCTTGCGGCACATCCGGGCACAGGCGCAGCAGTCGGGCGACCTGACGTGCATCGCATGGAACCCCGCGGCGGAGGATCCGTTCATGTTCGCGACGGGGAGCCATGACGGTGCGGTGCGCATCTGGACGCAGCCTTCGGCGGGTGCGGTGACGCACGAGGACCCGGGCGGCAGGGAGGCTAGCGACGGGGAGGCCGGCGACGGGGAGGCCGTCGTGCGGTCTGCGTCGCCGTTTGAGATAGAAATGGAGCGCACGGACAGCCCGCTGACGCAGGCCGAGTTTGAGGCGGTGGAGCGGTTGCGCGAGTCGACGTCTGCGAGCGAGGTGTCTGTTGGGACGGCGCCGAGGGAGCGGATGGTTGCGTTTGCGGGGCAGGGGTCGGACGAGGAGTGAGGAGACGGGGACGCCGTGCGTTGGCCTGGATGTGGATCTCATGCTGTTTCATCGATGTATGTATTATGCACGGAAGGAATCATGATAAGAATAGGACGGTACACGATATTAGAGCCCTCTCGAGTCTCGTTTCATGAAAACAGTAGAAACTGTTTTAGAAACTGTTTGATTTGGCTGCGTTTTCGATTTCTTTGCATCCCTCTTCTCCATGATACTACGACCGCCTCCGGAGTCTCCACTCGGTTTAGGCATGTAAGTACGACAAATTTCGTCCGCCGTCGCAAATCCTGAAATCGTGCGTCCAGGATGGATTGATTCCTGATGAGTTCCGACGGGGTTGCGAGCTACTCTTTAGGTACAAAACGCTTAAGCTAGCGCCTACGGTGACGAATCTATACCGACACCGACGTCATGTCGACTAAATCGCGACTCCTCTGCCGTAGTATAAGTATCTGATCTCCGACAAGATTGGCGTCCCCAACTCTTCTTGAAGCGCCCACAATGTCCCAGAAACCTCGCGCAATCCACTTCGGAGCCGGCTAGTCTTCTTCCCCGGGTCCATGAACCTCATAATTAACACTTCTGCGCAGGCAACATCGGCCGCGGCTTCATCGCACCGCTCCTATCGAAATCCGGGTACCACGTAGTGTTTACGGACGTCGACAAGGGCATCATCGACGCTATCAACGAGGAGCACTCCTACAGCGTCCACATCCTTGATACCAACGCCGATGAAGACAACGAGGTCGAGGAGATCTCCTACGTCAAAGGCGTGCTTTCCACCACGGACGACCTTATCCGCGAGCTCGCACACCCCAAGCTGCACATCGTCACCACGGCCGTGGGCCTCACCGTGCTCGACAAGATCGCCCCGACGCTCGCCCGTGGGATCGCGGCGCGGCGCGCGGCGGGCGCGCGCCCCATAAACATCATTGCTTGCGAGAACGCCATCGGCGCAACGGCGCAGCTCGCGGAGAAGGTGCGCGCGCACCTCGGTAAGGAGGACGCCGCATACGCCGCAGAGCACGTCGGCTTCGCAAACTGCTCCGTCGACCGCATCGTCCCGCCCTTTGACCCCGAGGCCCACGACGGCGCCTCGTCGCTCGACGTCGGCGTCGAGGCCTTCTTCGAGTGGATCGTCGAGCGCCCCGCGCTCAAGGGCCCGGTGCCGCTCGACCCGCCCGTGGAGGGCATGAAGCTCGCGGACGACCTCGCGGCGTACAACGAGCGCAAGCTCTTCACGCTCAACGCCGGGCACGCGATCACCGCCTACCTCGGCTACCTCGCGAAGTACTCCACCGTCGCCGAGGCCATCGGGGACGAGCGCATCGCCGCCACCGTGCGCGGTGCGCTGCACGACGAGGCGGGCGCCGCGCTGCGCCGCAAGCACCGGTTCAGCGAGGAAGAGCACGGGGCGTACATCGAGACGGTCCTCACGCGATTTGCGAACGCCGCGGTGCATGACGACGTCGTGCGCGTCGGGCGGCAGCCGCTGCGGAAGCTCGCGCGCGGGGACCGCCTCGTTGGCCCCGCGCGGATGTGCACCGAGTACGGGATCCCCGTGCACCACCTCGCCAGGGGGATGGCCGCGGCGCTGCTGTACGACAACGCGAAGGACGAGCAGAGCGTCGAGATGTGCAAGGCCATCAAGGAGCGGGGCCTTGCGCCGTACTTTGCCGAACTTACGGGGTTTGAGGAGGGGAGCGAGGTGCACGGGCGGGTTCTCGAGGAGTATAAGGAGTTGGAGGGCTGGAAGAGGGCGCAGTGAACGGACACAACCTAGAATTAGAAACAAATGTAGAATATTGTGCGCCCTGCAAAAAGAAGTGGTTCCCGCTAAATGTTGTACATTGCGGCTCTCTCTTCAAGCTTCAAGCTTCAAGTGAGTGCTAATTCTTGACTCAGCCGCATAGTACCATGCAACGAGCTAAATCCTTCATCACGAAAAGCGGGAACTTGATATTACATTCCAGGAAGGGACTGAGGGGAAAAACCCGGAAATCCAGATCCATCGTGCGAATCCAGACCCGTTGGAGCAGATAGCCTCGAGGGTCTCTGCGAACTAAATAGTCGTAGATCTTTGACATTACGAGTCCTGAAAATCGCATTTTAACTCGTTTCTAATCTATCGCAATGTAGCTGCCAATTCACTAGCGTAGCGTAAATATGAGAAACAGAGAAGAATCGAGAGGAAATAATAATGGTCGTCACATGACCGTGTAGCGATCTCGGCGTTGACGGCCATCACGAAAAGTATATCTCTTTTGGGGTCGCGTGGGACTCAGTATAATAGGGCCTGGTGACGCGTGTCTGTCTTGTCTTCTTAGCGTCCAACTCGTTTTTTAGTGAGTCTGAACCTCTAGCACCTGCTCATACAGTATTTAACCGTGAAGCGAGACGCTCAAGCGATTTCGCGATTTCGCGGCAATAGATGGGCCGATTCTCTCGATTTCTGGGGTCTATCCTATAGTACTGGATGTAGGCTACCTGCCTATACAAACTTTCATGCAATTCTACGCTGTTCTGACGGAGAACGGGCGCGATCTTGCTCAGATCCTCATTTGATGTGATTCACGTGGAAGCGAGACATGTGCAAACTTCGCTTGTTTTGATCCATTTCGTCGTATACACTTTAACCACTCGATCTATCAACTCTATGAACCCACCCCACCCATCCCTCGTCCAGCAGGATCCGAGGGCCAGAACAAGGCTCGACACGAGCTGGACCGCGAATCCCGCATCTCTCAGGCCCTCGATTTGGTGATTGATGCATTCCCTGCCTAAGTTTTCACAGTGTTCCACCGGCTTTTGCCTCACGATATCTCCTCTATCGCATCCGCCGACATCGAAAACGGGGGTGCGAGGTGAAAGGGTCCAAAAAGAGGGCCGTGATGGCAGAGAAAAAGTGGATTGTTTGGCATTGTCTCGCTTCCATGTGTGTCTCGCTTCACGGTTAAGGACTGTATTCCTGGGTCCGGTTTACCGGTTCCAGGTCTCAGATCAGTGATGAGCTTATCCGTCTGTTCTTTTTACGACTTATGTCCGTCTGTGGGTGTCCGTCTGTAGTTTGTAAGCATGTCAAATCAGCAACGGTAACTAAAGCATGTCATCAAGCAGTCACTCGGTGGTCGCTCGTTCGACTCCCATACAAATCATCCTTTAAAACACTCATTATTTTACTCAACCAATTTCTGAGCCGAGATCATGCGCCGCGTGTACCGCAAGGAGCGACCGGAGGTCGGCGACGAGTGGCTAAGGGCGGCACAACATTAATATAGTATCTCAGCCAGAGAAGGAACCAGGGCTGCCCGGAGGGCCCTATCTATCTTTACGTCTGAATTTTTTCTGCAGTGCTGTAAGCTGTAAGCGCATTTACGGCAGAATGACCGGTTGTGGGGGGTGAGCAGCTCCATTGTTTTGTATTGCGCAGTCCATCAACTGAACGAGCTACAGCGGTGTCCGTGCAAACAGCTCTCATCCTTTCCTACTGCCCCGTCGGAAGGCAGATCCTTACCCCTGGGTCGGTCGAGGCCGACCTATTAGCTCCGGCACCAATCCATCTCTACTGGGCTATGGCGCGAAGAGGTAAAGCTCAATCTCAATTGGGGTCTCTTTGCTGATGCATGGACCAGATGTCACGATTTGACCCCAATCTAATCGCTCCAACACCGATCGATGAGCATGTGACCCCAGCGCTTGTTGCACGAGCGCTTCACACCGATGGCATAACGTGGGAGAACTTTGCTGGCTAAAAGATCACACGGCAACGGAACACAATAGTCGTTTCCATGAACTATATTTAGTATTGACACTTGACACTTGACGTCTCCAATCACGATTTGCCTGGTAACCTCATTGTATTATATACTTAGTTACTTAAGTTCACACGGTTCGACAAACAGTATAAGTAGAGTAGCTATTCACTTGTAGTTCTTTAGTCTTTTATTCGATCATCTTTTCGAGATCACTTGCACCTCCCAATCCACTCTCTTGTAGAGTTGGACGCAAGCCTTGACTGTGACATAGTAAAAGACTCACCTTCTTACCCTCGTACCGCCCCACCCCGACCTCCTTTCCTCACCATCCCTGTGCACTCCTTGCACAAAACCTCTACCCACTCGACACTGCACTTCGCAGTCGTCATTTCTTACCTCTACTTGGTTCTCTCGTATCTGAAGTTCCACACTCCCCTCCCCACCATTCACGTTGTCCACACCGACGTAAAACAATTGCAGCGCCCCTCGTGTGCGGTCCATTTAAAATAGACAGACGTTGTGCTACGGGAAACGTTGAGTCCGTCCCAGCACTAAGACAGTCGCAGGAGTGCTAGTTCAACCTTCGGGGAGGACTACCTCGCTATCACCGGGGGTGTCGTAGAAGACCCGGGATAGTTCTATTCGCAAGAGACCGCTTCGAACCCCACCACCCGCCTCGTGCGGAATCGACCAAGCCGCGACGTTTCGCGCACCCTCGGGCTCACCCAGCCCATCCCCACCACCACCAGCGACTACTTCGCTATACAACCTACCCCGACTCCCGCCTTCGCTCCGCTCACCCAACCCGTTCCATTCGACGCCGTTACACATCGACTCGCCGCAAGTTTATCGCAGCCCCAGACACCCCGCTCCCCTAAATCCCATCGTCATCCCTCGCGCACTTCCTGCGCCGCTACCATCCCTTACCCCATCCGAACCCGAAGTCGAGCAGTCGCTCGCACCACCAACCACACCCCCCGCGTCCCAGCTGTTCCACAGCTTCCCGGATCCCGCCGCCATGTCCAGCAATGCCGGATCCCCATCACCCCGCCTTGTGTATCCCACAGGGCAGCCGGTCCCGATGACGGACCAACCAGCCGATTACCCAGCATCACCGCCGCGGCCATTGCCGCAAACCCCTGAACAAGGCTCCCCTGTCTACGGGATGCCCTCGAGACCCGCCGCCCCCATCCACTTCACGTCTCCCACCCCGAGGACTGGTTCCTCAAAAATCACCCTCGCCAAAACGCCGTTCATCTTTGACGGCAACGACAAATCCAAGTGGAACACTTGGATTGAGGCCCTCAAGAATTACATGTGGGCCTACGGCGAGGAGTTCCCCTCCCAGAAGGCGAAGATCACCTTCACGATCTCGCTGCTTGGCAGCAGCGATGGCAGCGCCTGCCCCGCATCCATTTGGGCGCACAACTGGCGCAGGACAGTCCTCAGGGAGGACCAGTTCGGAGATGAGGTGTTGCCAAAAGGCTACACACTCAAGATGTTTTTGGAGGCCCTAGCGGGGACCTTCAAGGACCAGAATGTGAGCCAGCTGGCCTACATTCGCCTCACCACCACGAGGCAAGGGAAGTCGTCCTTAGGCGACTTCATCCAGGCCTTCGAGTTGAATGCCGAGGAAGCGGGATACAGCCCGCAGAACCAGTATGGGGACCACGACCGGTTCCTGTGCGAGAACCTGGAGAACCTGGTCAGCCAGGAAGTCCGAGACCAGCTTTACGCTGGTGGAATCGAAATCCCGGAGAATTACTCCGGGTTGAAAAAGAGGATGATGACCATCAATCGCATCCTCGAGCGCAACAAGCTGCGCCAGGCACAGCAGAAGACTGGCACCCACTTTTGGGTCCTGGCAAAGATCCCGGCTGCCCCTGCCGGTAATACCAAGGGGAGCGCACCGTACTTGGCGCACAAACCGGCGCCCGGGGTGCCAGTGCCGATGGACGTTGATGCGTCCAAGACGAAGGCCTCGGCCTTCAAGTGTTACAACTGTGGTCAGGAGGGCCACATGGCACGGGAGTGCCCGAAACCGCGCCGGGAGCGCGGAAAGATCAATGTCCACTCGTTGCGGACTGACGATATGTCCAAGGAGGACTTTAAATTCCTTTTTGAACAAGCGCGGGCCAAATACGGCCAGGATTTTTAAAGAGGGCCCCGGTCATGGCCGACCCGGCGCCCCCTTCCCCACGAACATTATGAACAATAAATACACTGTACTTTCCGTAGACCCAATTTCCGAGAATGAATTTGTAAAATATATAGAGAAACGCACCGCTTTACGTACTAAGAACAATAAAGTAGTAGAGTCTGTAGAAAAACCCCAAAAAATATGTACCTTATCAAAATCCGTTCAGAACAAAAAGGCCCCTGGAACCCAAACCAGTGAGAAAAATAGTGCGGAGAAAAAGGGCAGCTCGGCTGCGATGGCTCAATCCTCGAAAGAGGAGGAAGCGCCAGAGGTGCCGAAAGCACCGGAGCACACGCGGATTCCGTTCGGGCTTAAGAAGCTTGAAGCCGCGAAGTGGCTCGCACGACGTGCGATGGGGATCAACGAAGATCACCTGTCACAGGAGCTCCGGGAGTTCCAGAAGCAACGGAGCAAGCACGAGATGCTGGTTCCAGTCGAGTTGACGTCACTTGACACAGGGAAAACACGCCGGATCAAGGCGTTGTTGGACAACAGATGCACTACCACGTGTATTGACCGGGCCTACGCCAAGGCCGAGGGCTTCGAGCTCAAGGAGCTTGATCAGAAGATCATTGCTCGGAATGCAGATGGCTCCGAGAATGTGGGCGGACGGATCACTCATTACGCTGAGTTGATCATGGGAATCGGAGCGCATCAAGAACGGATGCGGTTCCTTGTCACAGGCCTCGGGAAGGCCAGAATGTTTATTGGTTATGACTGGTTGTTTAAACACAACCCCACAATCGACTGGTGAGGCCAGACAATTAAATTCAACCGTTGCCCTCCGGAGTGCAACATGACCGGCAACGAAGCTGCCGAAGGGTGTGAAAAAAAAACCCCTCGAGGAGGGCGAATCAATCTTGATGGTTGATTTCGTGGAACACGTGGACTTGCGCATGAAGGGACGCAGGCTCAGCAGATGGCAGAGAAGGCATATGTGGAGAAGCAGAAGATGACGGAAGACGCCGTCCCGGAGCAGTATCGCGAATACATCAAGGTGTTCGCCAAGGAGTCGTTTGACAAACTGCCAGAGAAGCGTCCATGGGATCATGCCATCGAACTCAAGCCAGGATCAAAGGCTGTAGATTGCAAGATTTACCCGTTGTTGGTGAACGAGCAGGGGGAGTTGACCAAGTTCCTGGAGGAGAACTTGCAATCGGGACACATCCGGCCGTCCAAGTCACCGATGGCCTTGGCGTTCTTTTTTATTAAAAAGAAGGATGGAAGCCTTCGACCGGTACAGGATTACCGTAAATTAAACGAGATGACGATCAAGAATCGTTATCCCTTACCGCTTATTTCGGAGCTAGTACACAAGCTTCGAGGGGCGAAGATCTTCACCAAATTGGATATTCGGTGGGGATATAATAATATTCGAATCAAAGAGGGAGATGAGTGGAAGGCAGCATTCCGGACCAATCGCGGCTTGTTCGAACCGCTGGTCATGTTCTTCGGGCTTACCAATTCGCCCACCACTTTCCAAACAATGATGAACGACATCCTTCGCGAGCTCATAAACGAGGGAAAAGTCATTGTCTACCTCGACAATATCCTTATCTTCACGGACACCCTGGAGGAGCACCGTATTATTGTTAAACGAGTATCAGATATACTCCAGGAAAATCAATTATTCCTAAAACCCCAGAAATGCGACTTCGAGAAGTCCGAGATCGAGTATCTCGGTGTTCTTATTGGCCACAACTCGATGCGCATGGATCCTGTTAAGATCCGTGGCATCACCGAGTGGCCCGAACCCAAGAACCTCAAGCAGGTGCAGGCATTTTTGGGATTCACGAACTTCTATCGGAGATTCGTGCATGGCTACAGTGAGGTAGCGAAGCCGCTTACGCGGCTTACCGGAAAAGAAGGCTTCTCCTGGGGAGAGGAACAAAAATCCGCGTTCCAGAAGCTTAAAGACCGGATTGCCGAAGACGCGGTCTTGGCGCTTCCCACGGATCACGGGAAATTCCGGCTAGAAGCCGACGCGTCAGAGGGAGCGACGGGAGCTGTGCTCAGTCAGGAGCAAGAGGGGGGGTGGCGCCCGGTGGCGTTCCAATCCCACGGCCTCAATGAGACGGAACGCGACTACGAGATCTACGACAAAGAGATGCTCGCGATCATGCTCGCACTCGAGGAGTGGCGATCACTCTTGATGGGCGCACGAGAGACGTTCGAGATTCTGACAGACCATCAGAACCTCCAGTATTTTAAAAGTCCGCAGAAGGTGAACAGGCAGCAAGCACGATGGATAGTGGAACTATCCGAATATGACTTCACATTGTCGCACCGGGCCGGCGCCCTCAACAAAAAAAGCCGATTTATTATCCCGCCGGGCGGACCACGATCAAGGGAAGAACGACAACGAGACTGTCGTCCTTCTCAAACCGGAGTACTTCCGATCTCAGGAGATCACGATGGAAGGACCGGAGGCCGAGATCATGTCACAGATCAAGGCTACGAAGCGCGTGGACAAAAGCGTCAAGCTGGCGCTTGAGAAAAACCTCCCTGGATGGGAGAAAATCGACGACCTTATCTATTATAACGGTCTAATCTATGTTCCTCACGACAAGGAACTTCGCGATAAAATAGTCGGATTACATCACGACTCGGCCCTGCTCGGCCATCCTGGAGAGAACCGAACACAGGAACTTATAGAACGAAACTACTGGTGGCCGAGGCTCGGCAACCAGGTTTCTATTTATATCAAGGAATGCGAAGCGTGCCAGAGGACACGTATCCACCGATATCAGCAAGGGAAGCTGAACCTGCACAAGATTGCAGAAGGGCCTTGGCAGATCATATCGGAGGATCTCATCGGGCCGTTGCCGTTCAGCAACGGCTTTAACGCTATTCAAGTTTGGGTGGATACATTTTCGAAGATGATCCACGCCGAACCCACAAACATGGAGTTGACCTCCGAGGGAATGGCCCGGTTGACCCGGGATCGCGTGATTAGATATCACGGCGTGCCGTGGAAAATTATCTCGGACCGAGACCCGAGATACGTCTCCGGTTTCATGCGAGAGCTCAACCGGCTACTCGGGATAGAAATGAACCCGAGCACCGCCTTCCATCCGATCACTGATGGACAGATGGAACGCATGAACCAGGAGATCGAAAAATATCTCCGCGTGTTCGTAAATTATCGCCAGTCGGACTGGGCGGAGTGGCTCGCTTTGGCTGAGTTCACTCACAACGACAAACAAAGCTCGTCAACGAGCATGTCGCTGTTCTTCGTGAACACCGGATACCACCCCTGGAAGGGAATAGAAAACGCAGTTGAGTCGCGCAATGAGGCCGCAAACGACTTTGCCGAGAAAATGAAAAAGATCCGCGACGAGGTAGCAGCTGCGCTAGAAAAAACCCAGAAAACAATGAAAAAATATTATAATATTCATAGGCGCCAGGCGCCTGATTTTAAAATCGGCGATAAGGTGTGGCTGGAGGCCAAAGACATCACCACGGATCGTCCGACTAAGAAGCTCGACGATAGAAGGCTGGGGCCTTACGAGATTCTAGGAAAAGTCGGAGCCTCGGCATATCGGCTCAGATTGCCTGAAACGGACAAGTCACATCCGGTTTTCAACGAGGCACTGCTGACGCCTTATGTCGAGCCACCGACACATTGGAGAGAGGAGCGGCCGGCGCCGCAGATCGTGCAGGGTCACGAGGAGTACGAGGTGGAGGAGATTTTGAAGCACCGCAAGCGTGGGAAGGGCTTCCAGTATTTAATAAAGTGGAAAAATTACCCTCTTGGGGAGAGGACGTGGGAACCACGGCGTCACTTGACGAATGCCAAGAAGATCCTTGATAAATACAACAAGGATCACGGGATCAATATTCGCGCAGTCCCAGTCCTGCCGGCGGGACATTGGGACTATTTAATCAAAAGATACAAACACCGCGAGGAGTCGCAACAATACTTGACGAAAAAACTATTTATTCCCGAAACCCAAATCTTCATCGAAATCAACGAGGACGTTGAGTCTAGAGGGGGGGTAATGTCACGATTTGACCCCAATCTAATCGCTCCAACACCGATCGATGAGCATGTGACCCCAGCGCTTGTTGCACGAGCGCTTCACACCGATGGCATAACATGGGAGAACTTTGCTGGCTAAAAGATCACACGGCAACGGAACACAATAGTCGTTTCCATGAACTATATTTAGTATTGACACTTGACACTTGACGTCTCCAATCACGATTTGCCTGGTAACCTCATTGTATTATATACTTAGTTACTTAAGTTCACACGGTTCGACAAACAGTATAAGTAGAGTAGCTATTCACTTGTAGTTCTTTAGTCTTTTATTCGATCATCTTTTCGAGATCACTTGCACCTCCCAATCCACTCTCTTGTAGAGTTGGACGCAAGCCTTGACTGTGACACCAGATATGTTCCCATTGTCCTGATCCCGGACACACGATACCTGGACACGAAGCCCAGATCTCATGTTCCCAATGCCAAGAGGTAGGACTGTTGTTTGCTATATATTATTGCAATGCAAGCTCATACCAGTTACAGAGATGAGTGTCTGTGCGATTGCCGAGCCAAGATGTTGGAGGCGGAGTGGTTTTTTTTGGAAGCTTGTACCATTCACTGTCTTCATCTCGTCCGGTGCCACATCCATGCCCAAGCCGACGAGTTGAGCAAAAGCGAGCAAACGGGGACATTGGACTACTGGGGTGTGTTGCATCCCGGGAGTGTCAATGCCGACATGGCCGCCTTGCAGTACAATATCTTGCACCAGCAACTCTCACACATAGGTTCCATGATTGAAAAGTCTTGTGAACATTTGCCTCCGATATCGGCCATGGATATGAACTGGAGACCTTCGGCTGGGGCTTCCGCGTACTCTGGGCTGACATCGTGGTTGTGGGTCGAGGGCGTGATGGATAAAGATTTCTGTTGTTACAGTCCCGGTTCACATCTTTCACCCCCTTCCCATGACGGCTAGATATACTGGTCTGGGTGGGCTTTTATTTGTCTGCATGTTTGTTCATGCATTGTCTTTTACTCATCTGTATATCATGTCGAATGCTCGGTGCCTTTTTGCACCATGTCTTTCCGTGCCTCCCCTCAGAAGTCTCGTTACATTTGGTTCTCTGACACAAATCTGGTCATAAGGGCGGAGGACATTGTCTTCCGGGTATACCTTGGGTGTTGATGGCAAATTCCAGCGGGTTTCATTCCATGGGTCTCCTGCCCTCGCCCCTTTTGTCGGCGGATCACGACGACATCGTGGAGGGTTGCCCTGTCGTCGTTCTGACGGATCGCGCAGAGGAGATAGACCGGTCACCGTCTGTCTATGGAAGCAAGCTTGCTTTCATAGACAGGCTGAATTCGAGCCTACAGAGGAGATACTAGTAGAGTGCTTCCTGCACGTGTTGTTTGATCCCGAGTCTGTTATATTTCTATTATTCTCCGTTGTCTGCGCTGAACACTTACGGTGGCAGATTTGTCCCAAGATTATCAATCTGCTCTTGATCTATCTGCTGTCGTGGCCATCCTCTGGTTGTGCACGAAATATTATGTCGCCTTTCTGCGGCGCTATTACGTCAATCTGCTGAATGCCGCATATCCGGATTCGCTGCTGCATGCCTGGGATTAAGTACCCAGATCGAGGTCGAGGTGGTGGCTGCCGAAATGGAGATGTTGTGGATACTCCTGGCGGTCTATTATTCTACTGGAGTCATTCAGATAAGTTGGACATGGACAGAAAAGACAGTTTTGGAAATTAATTAATTTTTTTTTTGGTAGTACAATGTGACTGGGGGACAGGTTACCCTCCTGCGGTCACACAAAATAGGAGGGACTTGCCCTCCGGGAGTGTAGTATTTATCCCGAGGAAATGCTTTATGCACACATTAGTGTGGGGCTCAACACCAGTTATCGGTTTCGGCCTTGCCTGCCAATGGGCGGGGGTGGAGATCTACGCAATCTCATCAGCACCATCTCTCTCTTTATAAAATTGCGTGCGTCCGAAGCCTTTTTAAACTTTGTCAGGCAATCAACGGATTAGCGCCCCAGGATGTGGACCATGTAGCGCCACGACAGTATCTCAGTCGAAGTGCTGGGGTGCTTCGGTGCCCTGGCACGCTCTTGTACCCACTAAAACCCCAGTGTGATGTGGACTGCAGTTTCGTAAACTGCTGAGTGAGGTAGTAACCCTATAGTTTCGTAAACTGCCGAGCAAGGTGGTAACCCGGGCTAGTTTAGAATTGTACGTCCTCTAGGGGGAATGTTTTCTGTTGCTGTGAACGGTGCACCTCAGTGCTAGGTTTATTTAATTCAGAGTGTGGTTTTATATAGGAGGTGTGTGGTTCTTCAGTAAAGAAGGAGTATTGTACAACTGGTTACCGCATTTTTAGTGCAATAGAACAGTCTTCTTGGTGTGCGCCGTTGGACCGAGCTCTACAGCCGGTCAAGAAGGGACAATCGAGCGTAATGCTGGCTCCAAATTGAGGACACTGAGGTGGAATATATGTTTTAGAGGGCCTGTTTGGTTGTATAGTCCGACTCTGAAGGTATTCGGTGTGTAAATCATTAGCTGGGGGCCTGGGGTGGAGGTTGTTTCAACAAGCTTGGTTCCTCGGTCAAGTGCTCCCTTCTTTTAACCTCTTTGTATTACGTGTCCCAACCAATGTGATGTGAACTGCGGTTCCGTAAACTGTTGAGCGAGGTGGTGACCCGGACTAGTTTAGAATTGTATGTTCTCTAGGGGGAATACTTCTGTCGCTGTGAACAGTGCACCTCAGTGCTAGGTTTATTTAATTCAGAGTGTGGTTTTTATATAGGAGGCGTATGTTTCTTCAGTAAAGAGGGTGTAATTTACAACTGGTTACCGTGTTTTAGTGCAAATAGAACAGTCTTCTCAGTGTACGCCGTTGGACCGAGGTCTATAGCTTGTCAAGAAGGGATGATCAAGCGTGATGCTGGCTCCAAATCGAGGACGCCAAGGTGAAATATGTGTTTTTAGCGGGCCTCCTCGGTCATATAGTCCGACTCCAAAGGTGTTTTGGTGTGTAGGTTGTTTGGCTGGGGTGGAGGTCATTTTAACAAACTCGGTTCCTCGGCCGAGTGTTCCCTTCTTTCACCCTCTCCATAATAATGTCCCAACCAATCATATCCTTCTCTTCTTCTCCTATCTGCTTGCTGAGGGCCAAATAATCTGATCTAAGCTAGCAGCTACACACTGAACTTGGCTGTGTTGCTTTGTGTGAGGGTTTTTCAACTACCCTCTTTTGATGAGGAAAAGAGTTGGATCGGATAGTGAAGTGTAGAGCTGGGTTTTGTTAATAACCTGACTTTGCCGACAAATGGCTCGGTAAAGGAAGGAAAGTGTCTCCGAGGAGCAAGAGAGTGTTTTTCCGGTGATAACAGTTTGTTTTGGGTGAGACCGAGTGGTATTTTAGAGCCTTTTACAGCTTTAGAGGATGTGGGTCCAAAACCGAGATGATTTTCTATCAGCATACAGGCTGTATTATACTCCCCATTTCCGCAGCCGCTCCCCTCTCACGTCTGCCCAGATAATGCCGCCCGTCCTTGTGCTACTCCTTCCCTACGCCCTTCCGCAGCCCTCCTTGCTCAGCTCCCTCTCTGCTTGATGCCTACTCATCCAACCTTCGTAATATCCGGTTGGTCTTTCCCCAAATGCTCCTTCTTCCCGCTCGGTGACCTGTTCCCTATGCTCGGTACACGTTTCCCCCCCTCGGTGTCTGGATTTGTGTGCTCGGATGGTCTTCCCGTTGCTTGGTGCCTCAACAACTCGGTTCAGTAAACATCCTCCTTACTCGGTGTCTCTTTTCCTCATCCCAGCGCGTCTTAATCCCCTCCGATAGGTCGGCGCAGCCTCAGTGTTGAGTGAAGGGCGCTCAGTCCACTTATAAGTTCAACACATTCATGCTTGGAACATGCCTCGTTTTTGTCCTCTTGAGACTTCTCGTTGCCTGTGTGGCATAACTGGTATGTTATCCTGCGGATATATTACATAACCGAAGTTTGCACGTTCGATTTGAGCCGTGGGTTTGCAATGCATCTTCTTCATCTTTTCTTTTTCCTGCTGAGCTCGGTCGTCCTTGTTTGCATGGCAGAATTTCTGAGTCGCATTCAATTCATGTCATAGTTGTTTAGTACTTTCACCATTTTCCTTGTCAGCGGCATAATTAGCATATCGTCCGATTTTTCCTTGATGTGATATCCACGGCTGTGGTGCTCGGTATGCACCTTTCATGCTTCTTTTACCGTATTCCGAAGCGATCACTGATAGCTCACAATGGCGTATGACATGAACTATTTGCCATTGTCAGTGAGGACTGCCTTAGGTTTGCTGAAGAGGGAAAGGATGGTGTGTGCAAGTGCAAGGATGGTGCCGGCAGAGTGATTCAGAAGGGGGTTAGCCATGGTGAAATCTGTGCCATGATTCATTGCAGTCAAGATGTACTGATTTCTGTTGGCAGTTTTTGGTAGCAGCCCAATAAAATCGAATGCCCATAGATTGCCTGCATCGATGCGAGGGAGCAGATGAAGCAGCTGTAGAACAGATTTATCTGGCTTTGTGAATTGACAGTGATTGCAGGTACACACAATATGTTCAGTAATCACTGTCAAATAAGGCATCCAAGCGTGGACGTGAAGCACATCCTGGACAGCATTTATACCAAGGTGTCTGAGGTTGGTGTGCAGGGCTTTGACGAGTTCAAGGGTGTTCTGGAGGCTGGTGGGTACAACACCGTACTGGGGATCAGATTTGTCAGTGCCGATATTCTGATACAGGATTTTTCTGTGAACCAGATAGTTGCCATTCTTGATCTCGGCACTGTTTAAGAGGTTGGTGCGGTAGTGCTCAAGCGTCTTGAAGACCTCTGCATGATCTTCAGGATCCAGCTCAGCAGCATGAAGGTACAAGGGCTGGTATTCGGAGCTGGGGACTTCAGCATAGCCTTCCCAGCAAGAGAGCACATCGGCTGCAACTTGTAAACAGCTGGGGCAGCAAATGTGATCTGGATGTTGAAATGAGTAATGACATCATGGAAGCAGGCAAGGTGGCGGCCAAGATGATGTTGGGTATAGAAGTATTTGAGGGATTCGTGGTTAGTATGTACCACAATTGGTGAGCCCTCAATGTAACCGTGCCATTTCTTGAGAGAGTGAACAATAGCTAACATTTCTTGCTCTTGTGCAGAGTAATATTGCTCAGTGGGTTTCATTCAGCAGGACTTGTATGTGATGGTGTATAAGTCTTTGTCTTTGAAATCCTACTTGGAATCGGAAGCACTTACATCCCTCCCTTCATTAAGATTCTTAAAGGGATTGATGCACTGCTGGAGGACTGTGCCAATGCAGTTACCTGAGGTGTCAGTGTCAATTACGAATAGATGCCACAGAGTGGGGTGAACGAGCATACAGGTCATGGTAAGTGCACATTTGAGAGTGTCAAAAGCACGCTGACAGGTGTCGGACCAGGTGATGGGGGGCGCCCTTCTTCGGGGAACCTTGAAGGAGGTTATACATCAGGCTAGCAACCTGTGCAAAATTCGGGATAAATCTGCGGTAACAACCAGCGAGATTTAGGAAACCATGAACTCCAGTAATAGTTGAAGGTGCAGGCCACTCTGCAATTGCTGTGATTTTGTCGGGATTAACCTGGATGCCGTTGCCAGAGACATAGTGTCTGAAATGAAGGATTTCATCCTGTGCCCAAGAACATTTGTAAACAATATGTTCATTGTTGAGCATGGTAAGTACCTTCTCAACATCTTTGGTGTGTGTCTCATCATCCTTCAAGTAGATAATGATATTGCCCAAGTAAACCATGGTGCAATTGTCGATAAACAGGCGGAGGATGTCGTTCATCATGGTTTGGAAGGTAGCAGGTGCATTGGTAAGTCCGAGGGGCATAACACGGAAGTGGAAGTGACCATAACGACAGGTAAATGTGATATTCTCTTTGGCATCATTGGCAAGATGTACCTGCCAATAGCCCAAGTCAAGGTTGAGGGTCGTGAAGACCTTGGTGTCCTTGAGATTGATGTAGCATGCATCTATGCACGATAAGGGATATGTGTTTTTCTTAGTCAGATAATTGACTGCTCGCAGATCAATGCAAATGCACAGCATACTGTCTTTCTTCAAAACAAGCAGGACGGGAAAAGACCAAGGAGATTCAACTCCTTGATTACACCGGACTTGATGTTGTCTTCAATGAAGGTCTTGATGGCTTGCTGTTTGATAGGGGAGTGTGAGCAACCCCAAATGCGGACTGGCTGCACATCACCAGTGTCAATGTGGTGTACTCAACACTTCTTTGCAGAAGAGTTTTGGGAAGGTGTTAACAACCTTCTGTTTCAGGGTGGAACCAAATTTGGACAACTTCAAGCACTTCTTCGAAGGTGCAATTGGAGTCAGTTCAGGCACATAGAGCCTTTGCATGGGGGCCAAACACTAATCTTGTGTGATAGTAGGAATCACTGCGTTCAGCGGCCCCCTAGCCGAGGCCACGTGGAGCTTCGGCGATCTGCGTGGAGCTCTAAGCGAGGTCTCGGCTAGGCGCCTCCACGCGGCAACCTAGCCATTGGCCGCGGAGCTTCGGCGAGGTCACGGCTTGGTCACTTAGCCGGAGGCGGCTCGCCGCACCTCGCCGCACCTCGCACCTCCGGCCACACCCGCCGCTGGACGACTGCTCCCCACCCACTGTTCCCCACTAAATCCTGCCTTCACCAGGCCCCGGTAAATTTATAAAGCTCACGTTCACGCTACTTACTCCATGTACACCTATGATAGGAATAAATCAGTGTTAAGCTTTTCTTGCCGCTGATCTCTTCTAAAATTGATGTTCGTCAGGGCTGAGCAGCCGCGCACATTCTTCCTTGTCTCCTGCACTCAACATTGACCAGTGCACGATGTATGGACATCGCGACGGAGCGGCACCGTTTGCGAGGGTGAGCATGCTTGCGGACGTACCATTTTGGTGGCACAAATGATGTCATCAAAATTGCATCAAAATGTTAATGATATTGGCGGCGGATGAGTGTCGGACAAGTAGGATATAGGGAGGAGAGTAAATAGAGCCCTGGGACCGGTAGCTACACACAGCATGCTGCCAGGTCCAGGCGAGGTGGGTGTAGGTGGGCGTAGGTGGGTGTACGTGTAGGGAGCTATGTGGAGGCGCCTCCACGCTTGTGACTGATGTGACCTGGCCACATGTGTTCGGCTAAGTTCGGCTAGGTCCGGCCGATGCTACCCGGGGCCTGAACGCAGTGAATGTGGTCAGTGTTGGAAACCTTGTCCTAAGAGTTGGTGTTGGAAGCTGGCTCAGATGGGCCATCAGAATCATCCTTGCTGTCAGAAGCAGGGACAAGCTCCGAAGGCTTTTCCGGGTTGTCGAGAGCTCCGAGCATGTTTGCAAGGATGTACAAGTCCTGTAACGCTGGTGAGGAAGGATTGTATTGTGGGGAAGGAGGATGAACAGGCAATCTTGAATGTAGATGGTCATGCAAGTTTTTGGCGAGGTAAGGAGGAAAGAGTTGTCATCCCAGTCTGGAATGATGTTGAGCCTCTTCATCCAGTTGCGACCAAGCAAAAGGCCATATCAGAATCCAGATTCCTCTTCAAGTATGTAAGTCATCATAATCTCTTTCACATTGCGAATGCAAAGGATGAACTTAGTGAATGCAATAGTTGTTGTATGCCCGGCTCCAACAACTTTGCATGGGACATGAAGTGGAAAGATCTCCGCCCCACAGGCCTCTGCAATGTGGCAGCCAATGTACATATCCGTGACAGCGGTGTCAATGATCGTTTCAACTGTGATAGAGGAGCCAACATGTCCATGAGTTGTGGCCAAAGACAGTGGTGTTGCAAACAGGTAGGCATTCAGATCCGATGTTGTCCAAGCTGAGGGCATGCAGAGAGAGTGGCTTGATTGGTTTGGGGTCTGACAGAAGGCAAGTTTGAAGAAATTTGGCCACCTCTGCAGTGCTAACAGAGGGGCGAGTATGAGGGTAGGAGCAGCATCGCAGGGGCAGATTGGCTGGAGGTCACCAAAATGGAACATTGGTTGATGCAGGCCTCCAGAGCGAAATTTTGAGATGTCCAGCGCAGGAGTCAAATTGTGGTGGCCACAATCTGGAAGATGGCACTCTTTAGCCCAATGTCCAATTTTGTTGCAGTTAAAACAATGAACTTTGGACATATCGGTGTGAGCTATCACATTGTGATTGCTCCGGAATACAGAAAAGGAAGCATGAAAGGGGCATACCGAGGACCACATCCGTGGAAAAATAATGATGAAAGCTCAGACGACACACCAATTATACCATGCAACCGACCAGCGACAAGAAAAATGGCAAAGGTCCTAAACAACTGCGACACAAGTTGAACGTACATACTCAGATTATGTAACATAATTCTGCCAATATACCAGCTATGCAATGCAGGTGACGCAAGAACATCCCAATAATTCCCCCGACACACCATCCATGCCATGCAAGTGAGGACAATCGAGCTCGGTAGGGAAAAAAGATGAAGAAGGCACATTGGAAAATCACGGCTCAAATGGAACATGCAAACCTCAGATTATATAATATATCCGTGGGACGACATACCAGTTATGCCACGCAGGTGATGTGAAGTCTCAGAGGGCAGGGACAAAACAAGACACATTCTGAGCACAAATATGTTGAATCTACAAGCAGACCGAGCACCCTTCACTCAACACCGAGGCTGCAGCGAGCTATCATCTGTTGGGATTATAAAGAAATCAGAAGTCCAAGGCAAGAAAAGGTCCTGCAAGTGGCCAGGAAACAAGGATTGCCAAGCCACTTACAAGAAGGCTACAGCAGGAATTGAACCTGCAACATTCTGGTCCACAGGCAGGCAATTTAACTGTTACACCACATAGCTGATAAAGAAAGGGAGGTAAAAAAACGCACTGGGATGGTAGAAAGAGACGCCGAGCAAGGAGGATGTATACTGGACAGAGACATCTGGACACCGAGCAGCGGGAAGACTGTCTGAGCACACAAATCCAGACACCGAGCAGGGGAAACATGTACCAAGCACAGGGAATGGGTCGCTGAGCAGGAAGAAGGAGCATTTGGGAATAGGCTGAGTGGATATTACAAAGTTTGGATGAGTAGGCACCAAGTGGAGAAGGAGCCAAGCAAGGAGGGCTGCGGAGGGGTGTAGGGGGAGTAGCATGAGAATGGGCAGGCAGGCGGGAAGGAGAGCCAGCTGCAGAATATGGGGAGTATAAATACAGCCTGTACGCTAATAGAAAATCATTTTAGTTTTGGACCTACATCTTCTAAAGCTGTAAAAAGCTCTAGAGTACAACTCAATCTCCCCCAAAACCAAACTGTTATCACCAGAAAACACTCTCTTGCTCTTTGGAGACACATTCCTTCCTGCACCAAGCTGTCTGCTGGCGAAGTCAGGCTATTTTCAAAGCCCAGCTCTACACTTCCCTATCCAATCCAACCCTCTTTCTCACTAAGAAGAGGGTAGTTCAAAAACCCTCACACAAAGCGATGCAGCCTAGTTTGGTGTGTAGCTGCTAGCCTTGATCAGATTATTTAGAAGGGAGCACTCGACTGAGGAACCAAGATTGTTAAAACAACCTCTGCCCCAGGCCCCCAGCTAATGATTTACACACCGAATACCTTCAGAGTCGGACTATACGGCCAAGGAGGCCCTCTAAAACATATATTCCACCTCAGTGTCCTCAATTTGGAGCCAGCATTGCGCTCAATCATCCCTTCTTGACTGGCTGTAGAGCTCGGTCCGACGGTGCACACCAAGAAGACTGTTCTATTGCACTAAAAATGCGGTAACCAGTTGTAAAATACTCCTTTTTCACTGAAGAACCACACACCTCCTATATAAAACCACACTCTGAATTAAATAAACCTAGCACCAAGGTGCACTGTTCGCAGCAACAGAAACATTCCCCCTAGAGGGCGTACATTTCTAAACTAGCCCGGGTTACCACCTTGCTCGGCAGTTTACGAAACTATAGTACACATCACATCAGTGCAGCTTACCGATGTGGGCTGGGACTGGTGCAGACAAGAATCAAAGCTGTTGAGGTCCATGGGCATGGGGATGTTGAACATGGTGGCAGTGCTGGCAGTGGAGGCGAATGGGGAGGTGATCACAGGCAGAACACTTGTGTGCCAAGAAGGCTGGGGGTGCTCAAGTCGTGTTTGTTGCGATGCTGTGGGTGTGAAATGTGATTTTGGCACTTCCAAATTTGTGTGGCATTGTAAACCTCGGCCATAGTCTTCGGCTTGGCCCGGGAGATCTGGACGATGAGGTTGGGGGGCACCAGGTGTGTAAATTTGAATTTGCGATCACCAAAGGTCATCTTCATCATGTCAAGCTGCATCTTGAGATACTGGAAATGGAGGATGTAGTCAGAGACATGTTGGTGGTAGGGGAGCATGCTGAGTGATTACCGAATCTTGTCGATGCAAGTAGGGGAGTTGAATTGAGCTTTGAGCTCCCGATAAAGTGTGTTGATGGAGGGTGCCTGCCTGCCGTACTCCTGTTTCTTGGAGAGGCACCAGGTGAGCACTCTGTCATGGAAAAGACCGCTGATGGTGACAACCCAGTCTTCACAGGCAATGTGCGCTGCTTTGAGTTGGTCCTCGAGAATGGTCCACCAAGCGCTGACATTTTTGTTAACAGTGCCACAAAAGTACGGGAGGTCAACACGGAAGGAAAAGGCACAACCAGTAGATTCGCAAGTACCAGGCTAGGGAGTGGTGTGGAAAGTAGCACCACTCAACATGTCGCAGAAAGCAGAGGTAAGGCTTTCTGTAGTCATGGTCTCATGTCAAAGGTTACTGATGGTCTCCTCATAGCAATGCACTGAGTGAGTTCCGTGATGTGAGGCTCTATGAGTGCTCATGGGGTAACTAGTAGCATGAGACCTGGCAGGTGCAATGTCCGAGCAAAGTGGTGGAGACCCTTTATAAACAGTCTATTCTATGAGCATATTGACTAGGGTCGGAAGTGCCGGTCCCTGTTGTCTCCATGCTCAACCTCCACCGAATGAGCTGTGTGAGAGGTGAATGTAGCTGATGGGTGCAAGGAGACAAGTAGATACTTGTCATCCCACTGGTAGCCGAGTAATTGAGATGTCCGAACACTCACCTAATGCCCTCTGGGTTCTTCTTGGAGTAGGGCTCTTTAAGAGAGGCCTATAAGGCAAATTGCAGGTGGAGGTTTGGGGTAGAAGTGTAGCGATAAATGGAGTCACCTAGAGCACAGTGTCATGTCTTGGAGTCTATCAACAAGTACGGCTTGGCACAGAGGCAAAGGCTTGGAAGTGTAGTGAATATAGGTGTTGCCTACTGCCTCTTCCCAGAGAGACTCAACAGGTAAGGCTACTCGGAGAGGCTGGATAAGTGAATTGAGGGGGGCACAATGGTGGTTGGTTGATAAGAGTGATGATAGTCATGTGATACTGAGTACATGTTGACTTGTAGCTAAAGAGTATCCAAAATGGGGAAATCATTCCTTACATGTGAGGATGGGGCCAAATTATTTGTAGACCTCAGGAGTGAGGATAGTGACAAGATTTTGGAGAGGGTCGGACATCATAGGGGGATTACATGTGGAGGGTGACTCGGTAGAATGTGTAGGGTCCGTTTTGGTAGAATTCAAACCGATTAGTCAGGTTAATGAGCTCTGAAAAAATTCGGAGGTTGGTCAGGTCGTTGAAATGCTGACTATAGAACCACTGGTGAAATTAAGTGTGCAAGATGAACACTTAAGTGAACAACCAACAAATCCAACTATCAAACGTGTGAGGTTTGGGGCTCCTGCCAGGTATTAGGCAGTAGCAATTTGGGTTTTACAGGCAAGTGCAGTAGCTTATAGCTAAAGGTGACTTTGAGATGATCAAAACCATTCTAGGCGCTTTACGCAACCTTAGAAGGTAAGGAAAGTTGGGTTTTATGTGCAAGACTTGGAACTAAGCCCAAGGGGTGATCTGTAGATCAAGAGTTTTATTTCCAACAATGTATTTCCGACAACCAAATGTATCAGATAGAGTTTGGTAGATTGACTACTGCATAAAGCCGAGCGCCTTCAAATGTTTATGTGATTTTTAACGAAGCAAGTCCTGTCCTGTCCTGTCCTGTCCTGTCCTGTCCTGTCCTGTCTGGTCTGGTCTGGTCTGGTCCTGTCTTATATCACTCCACAAATATCCAACACTTTATATATTGCAACAGAAACAACAAAAGGAAAATTTATAAGCTTTCTGAAGGTGTTCCAAATAGATGCTAGATGTCCCATGTATGCTCAAGCTCACGCTCGTGCTCACTGAAGAGGAAGGGTAGGATCTACTGGTGTTCCCTCTATTTTCTACAGGTATTTATACAAACTGGCGTTCTAAATAAGGAAATGATTCTAAAAACCGACTTTTAGTACAAACAGATAAACAGAACACAGATATATCAGGGTGATGAGCAGTATTAGCTCAAGAAATAACCCTGTTGGTAATTAGTTCTGATTAAATGGTATATTTTGGTAGATAATCTAGGAGATTGGAAGGGAAATTGCGCCATAGCACGTATGTGCCCTGGGCAATCAATCCATGTGCCAGCTCCACCGAGCCCTGGTCCATCAACCCTTAAGTCACCCAATTAGTCAACCCTTCAGCCCTGGTCAAAGTGAGTCCTGACATCACGGGCCAAGGGCTCGGTACTATCTCCGACATCGGATCTCTGTTCCGTGCTCAGATCGGTGATTTCTGTGATCAACATCATCGGATCTTCGGAATTGTTCGGATTATTGAGCCGTGCACGGTTCTATTATCTAGAACCGTTCTGCAACCTTATTGGATCCCTTGTACGTGCCCCTAGTAAGTCCCATAGTCTGAATGGAGTGCATTGGTATGTCCTTGATAGGATACATGCGGGTCATTCCCAATCCCTTGGTTAAGGATGGTAAGAACACCTTTAGCTAAGAGACTAGTACTTGACTTGACAAATCTGACCCATTGTGGTAGCCGTCATCCCCAAGTAAGCAATAGAGCTACTTGCACATGCGTTCATCCTTAGCTAGCAACTCAGACCTCATCCTAGTTCATAATGAGTGATATAGCCTTTATTCTATACGAAGCTCCTGCTTAGAACAGCAAAATCAAAAGATTTCACCGCTGGTCACAGGGCCGGCTTATCATCGTTGGTGACTGATGTTTGCTGGTGCAACACGTACAGTTGAGATACCAGTCTCAAAAATATGCGTAGTCAAGCAAAGCTCAACAAATCCCGCACTTGATCAAGTGAGGTATCAGCCTATTCGAGGACAGGCCTGAATCTGATCAGACAACAAAAAGGGCAAGATAATTCTAGTGAATTCATACAGTAACTACCTATTTTTATACATGGTGCGGTACCATATAATGTGCTAAGTGAATTAGTAAAATACCAAGTCAGGAAAGGTGGAATCATTGTATATGATTCGGAACAATTGGGAGAGGTATGTGAATCATATATGAATCATACCCAAGGTCACAAGAGTGTAGAAACCCTTGCCCTTATTATTCTTGAGAACTGCCGAGCAGATCATACTATATCCCCCTAAATGCGGAAAGTGCGGCCACCCACTGTGAGACTACAGAAGTTCACACGAGTTCGGTAGTCACACTATAAGCCTGGCGAGCGTATATTCCAATCTCTGTGGTAAAGACCCAATAATACGGTCCAGTACAGACACTCTGCGAGCTAGTGTATAGGACCGGATACCCGGTACCTGACCCCTAGCTCTGTTCCGCGGGGATACCCCCAGGGAACTAAGTGTCTGTCTACTTGCGCTAAGAGCGCAACCCCGAGAGTCTGACTCGGGAGACGTTTAGTAACTGAACTAATTCAACTCACCTTAAGCTAGCTAGCCTCTTCTTGGAGTTTAGACTCAACAAGGGAAGGCTGATAAGCTTAGTAGGTGGTTGTTAAGAGATAAGTGTAGATAGATTCCATGCGCTGGCACCGTCAAGTGTGACCAGCGGAGGTTACATAATACATCGGACTGATCGGAACTACGGACTAGATCAGAACTACGGAATAGATCGGAACTACGGACTAAATCGGAACTACGTCGGAATCTCGGAGTCGTGTATATCCGAGTCCGTAAGTCATGTATAAAGAATAGAAAAAGAAAAAGAAAATTAGACATGTACCAGGGGTATATGGGATTTCTGTTACAGAGCCCCCCATTCTTTAGTCAACGACGAGCGGGTCATCTCCAGGTATGGTCTCCAGAAATATCTCCGGTACAGTGATGTCCCCGAGGCGCTTCAAGTTCCACGTGCCACCGTAAGCTTCCTTCAGTAATTTGCTGCTACGCGCGAAGTCTTCATCCTTGGGGTAATCTTTCGGCGCGTACTCGTGGCGATGAGCATCACGCAAGTATTTACGCCATTCACCTCGGGTTTTCCAACAATCGCCGATCGCTTTGGACCCAATTCTACGGCATATATCTTCGAAAATTGCCTGAGCGGCAGGAGTCATCGCACCATGGAAGTGGCCTGGCGCCCACTTTTCGCACATCCACTGCTCCGGGAACAAGCTGAGATTCCTCTCGGGTGAGCCCTTGTCAATTCCTCCGAAAAGAAGCTTCATCTTGTTGTTTGACACTTAATCCCAAGTTGATTCCACCGGAGATAACTCCGGTTGCACGACAGCCTTCAGCATGAAACCGCGATTGTATTCCGTTACGCGCGACGAAGGCCCTAAAACAAGGCGCTTGGGTAAGTCCTTGTCTACCCACTGTGCTATCCTGTTTGCTAACCCGCCCTTCATCAAGAAAGCTCCCGCATCACTTCGGGCAGCCCCCATAACCTACCAAGTTGGGTATAATGCGCTGGTGGGAATGATTAACCCAAGACGGTCCAGAATCATGGGTGGAGCCCAGCCCCCTAAAGTTGGGGCTCCCCAGGTTGTTCCTGTTTTTTTTCCCTGTGGGGGCCCCCAAATATCCCTGGGCCTCCCCAGCAGTATTCCTGGGCATCCCCACCAATGTCACCTGTCACACTGGTGTCTGGGGTCCTGTTCCTGTAGTTTTGGGGCAGCCCAGCAGCTCCTGTTTCAAAAAAAATGTTTCTGCACCGGTGGCACCCCTGCTGCGCAGCGGCCTCAGAAATTGGGACACTTGGCTTTATATGCTTACTTTGTGCTCTCTCTGTTGCTAGATACCCTGCCCTGCTCACAGCGGTATCAATGACCGCCCCACGCAGCCACCTGAAAAACTGGTGAAAATTGGCTTTATAGACTCAATTTCATGCTATATCAATGACCACCCCAAAAAAAATCAGTTTCAAGAATCCCATCAATTTTTTCAATACATTATGTAATAGATGCATACATGATTGTGCCTACATCCTCCCCAACCTCTTTGGTGAAATTTTCCCAATTCGGACATGAGCGGTAGTGTCCGAATTGGGAAGCCCTCTATATATATACATATTTCTCTGTTTGTGGACATAGAAAGCATAAATCCCATCGATTTACACATCACATTATGTAATATAAGCATACACACTTGTCCCAGCATCCTCCCCAACCTATTTGGTGAAAATTTCCCAATCTGGACATTGCCCTATATTTTTTATTTTTTATTTCCTTTATGTATATATATATATTTATCTGTTTGAAGACACAGAAGGCATAAATCCCATCAATTGAGACAACATATTATGTAATATAAGCATACATGCTCATGCCCACACCCTCCCCAACCAATTTGGTGAAAATTTCCCAATCCGGACATTAGCGGTAGTGTCCGAATCGGGAAGCCCTCTATATATATACATATTTCTCTGTTTGTGGACATAGAAAGCATAAATCCCATCGATTTACACATCACATTATGTAATATAAGCATACACACTTGTCCCTGCATTCTCCCCAACTTATTTGGTGAAAATTTCCCAATCCGGACATTAGCGGCAGTGTCCAAACTGGGACGCCCTCTATATATATGTATTTCTCTTTTTGCGGACACAGAAAGTATTAATCCCATCAATTTACACATTACATTATGTAATGGAAGCATACATGCTTCTCACTGTATTGTCCCCAACCCATTTGGTGAAAATTTCCCAATTCGGGCAGTAGTGGTAGTGTCCGAATTGGGAAGCCCCATATATATGTATATATATATATACATTTCTCTGTTTGCAGACACAGAATACATAAATCCTGTCAATTTACACACAACTCTATGTAACATAAGCACACACATCCACCCTCGCACCCTCCCTGACCAATTTGGTGAAAGTTTCCTAATCCGGATGGTAGCAGTAGTGTCCGAATTGGGAAGTTCTATATGATACTCCACTTCACTGGCCTTTTCATAGCCCCGGAGTATCCGGCCCATGTACCTTTACTATACGGCTGCCTGAATATGATGCTTCGAAGGAATCTGATGGTACATTATGCTCTTTGGTGCCATTTTGTCAAACAATAATGCTTGCCCCATTACACTTTCACTTTACCTCCTGGGATCTTCAGTGTGAACTATGGTCTGCACCTAGCATGTATATGGATGGTCCCAAGTACACAGACCTTTCTACTTAACCCTTCATCTCAAATAAAATCTGTACATATATTCAATTTAGCATCAACCAGGCTGCTCCAGGTGTTAGGATTTAGGTATGCAATTTCTTTTGTGCCCGAAAAATACTTCGAAGTGATCGGTACAACATATATAAAACCCTCAGGAATCCAAGACATTTTATTGATTTTGAGTTTTCGGGCTGTTCAGAAACTTTTCCAGTGACCAATTATGCCACATGTTGGTATAACTCCATGTCCTCAACCAGGTTTCTTTCTCTACTTGTTTACTTACATTGTGGGACCTCAAATATCAACCCAGAACTGATATGACTTCTCATGAAGTGCCAGAAAACTGTGTTTAAGCAGCAAAGACCCTTCCAGACTTGGTTCTTTCACTCTATTTAGCTGATTGTGTGGGATCTGAGTGACTTGGGGTTTCTTTGAGGATATAAAACGGAAGTCATGATTGATTAGAGTCTATATAAAATTGGAGAAGGCCAGGAGAAACCTCCAGAATTGTATTTTACAACGATGTTCAAGTGCCGGCCCGGGGTCCGGACACATCGGTCCCTCGATCAGTGCACTTTCCCTGGGTGCTTCAAGTCCCCAACCCCTTTAGGTTGAACTCTCTTTATTTGGATAATGTTCAGGGCATTCTACAGTTTATTTGCTAGGATCCAGCAGCTGAGGTGTGGCATGAATATTATTTTTCTTCAGGTTTATGATTTCTGACCATAAGATAAGCTACCAGCCAGCCAACAGCCACAGGAAATGGTACAAGATGCTAATTTGGTGTTTAGAACAACCCTGTGGTTGAAATCCCAACAGAACACTGTTACTGCACAGGAAATGGCCCCAACTTCCTCTTTTGGACAGAGGAGTTAAATATATTTGATCACATCCGGATCAGTCGCAGTGCACTCTGCCATCAACCTATCAACTAGCTACAGTGAGCCTCTGCCTTGGGCCACAAAAAATACAGTAAAATGATCTTCAAGCCATGAGCAAATTCTTGAACAAGTACTTGAACCCAACAGGGATTATGGGAGGTATGGGAGGCCGACTAGCTAAAAATAGTCCTAGAACCTTAAATGCAGAGCTTGATGAGAGCTACAAGAAATGTCAAGGGGTGTTTTAGCCCTATCGGCACAGTTGGGCCATAAAACATGAAATAAATATTAAGACACGGCAGTCTGGGGGTGCCTGATCACGTGCCCCCAAACCACCAATCCTGCCGTCATGCCTGCTCCCTGGCAAGCAAATCAGTCGCTTTGATGGGAAACATTTCCTCTTATGGGATTTATAGACATATGTGTAGCATATCTGCAGCATAATCTGCAGCATGTGGGGAGGACTGCATTTGCTTCTAACTGAAATGGGCACATACACTGCCATGCCCATTCCAATTAGAACTGTTAAATAGGATTATTATTTGATTGATGGAATTAAAAATACAAGAAAAATATATATAGGGCTTCCCTATTCGGATGTATTACATAATATATTGTGTAATCAACAGGATTTGGCTCCAGACAAATGCTTTCTGTGTCTGCAATATATATATAGGGCTTCCCAATTCGGGCACTGCTGCTAATGTCCAGATTGGGAAATTGTCACCAAATCAGTTGGGGAGGGTGTGAGTGTGAGTGTGTATGCTTATATTACATAATGTAATGTGTAAATTGACGGGATTAATACTTTCTGTGTCCGCAAAAAGAGAAATACATATATATAGAGGGCGTCCCAGTTTGGACACTGCCGCTAATGTCCGGATTGGGAAATTTTCACCAAATAAGTTGGGGAGAATGCAGGGACAAGTGTGTATGCTTATATTACATAATGTGATGTGTAAATCGATGGGATTTATGCTTTCTATGTCCACAAACAGAGAAATATGTATATATATAGAGGGCTTCCCGATTCGGACACTACCGCTAATGTCCGGATTGGGAAATTTTCACCAAATTGGTTGGGGAGGGTGTGGGCATGAGCATGTATGCTTATATTACATAATATGTTGTCTCAATTGATGGGATTTATGCCTTCTGTGTCTTCAAACAGATAAATATATATATATATACATAAAGGAAATAAAAAATAAAAAATATAGGGCAATGTCCAGATTGGGAAATTTTCACCAAATAGGTTGGGGAGGATGCTGGGACAAGTGTGTATGCTTATATTACATAATGTGATGTGTAAATCGATGGGATTTATGCTTTCTATGTCCACAAACAGAGAAATATGTATATATATAGAGGGCTTCCCAATTCGGACACTACCGCTCATGTCCGAATTGGGAAAATTTCACCAAAGAGGTTGGGGAGGATGTAGGCACAATCATGTATGCATCTATTACATAATGTATTGAAAAAATTGATGGGATTCTTGAAACTGATTTTTTTTGGGGTGGTCATTGATATAGCATGAAATTGAGTCTATAAAGCCAATTTTCACCAGTTTTTCAGGTGGCTGCGTGGGGCGGTCATTGATACCGCTGTGAGCAGGGCAGGGTATCTAGCAACAGAGAGAGCACAAAGTAAGCATATAAAGCCAAGTGTCCCAATTTCTGAGGCCGCTGCGCAGCAGGGGTGCCACCGGTGCAGAAACATTTTTTTTGAAACAGGAGCTGCTGGGCTGCCCCAAAACTACAGGAACAGGACCCCAGACACCAGTGTGACAGGTGACATTGGTGGGGATGCCCAGGAATACTGCTGGGGAGGCCCAGGGATATTTGGGGGCCCCCACAGGGAAAAAAAACAGGAACAACCTGGGGAGCCCCAACTTTAGGGGGCTGGGCTCCACCCATGATTCTGGACCGTCTTGGGTTAATCATTCCCACCAGCGCATTATACCCAACTTGGTAGGTTATGGGGGCTGCCCGAAGTGGCCGCATACGGGCGAGTCAAAAGAGTCGCAACCAGATCCAAGTATTTGGATAACGTATCAGCACCATTTCCCGCCCAGCTCAGTTTTGTATCGGGATATCCCGGCTCTAGAGTTCCGGGCAAGGTTTTGCGCTCCAGGTCTGTCACTCGGTTATGCTCCTGAAAAAGTGGAATGTCGCTCATTTTGTAGAAGATGTTAAAAGGGACTCCGTAGCGAATAGCCAGATTCAGAAGATCTTCAATGCTATCCATGTTTTCGAAGATATTTGGCCAGAGCCTCATTCGCACTTGGGCTCTCAGATCGTCGAATACCAAAACCCCTTTTCCAAGGTGAGAGGATTCCATTCCAAGCCCCCAATTTCAAATTTCGGATCGTTTTCAGTTATGATAGGTGCACCGTTCATGATAGCAGCTAGGTAATTCCTTTTTGTAATCGGCTGGTTCCCATAATTTTCCCTCGGATCCGCATCGATTTCCATCACTGTCTCGAAATTTACGTCAGGACCCGGACCACCTGGCATTTCGGTCTCTCGCGAACGACCCTGTGCGCTGCTGGCAGGTCCAAGTTGAGATATGAGGCTCATAGAGCTCGGTACGTCAGCGGCTGCTCTTTTGTATTGTCTGTAATCCTCATTCTCCGTATCGTAGCTCCAGGACGAAGGTATTTCTTCAGGCGTTCCGTGCCCATGTCCTGCGTCAAACTCGCCAATCAAGTCGTCGGCCGATTCATTTTCCGACATAGATTGTCCTTGATCAGTCTCGCTGTCCGAGCCATCATCGAAGAAGGAGCGTGATTCCCGCGCGCTCCTGTAGCTGTCTGCGCTAACTGATTGCTGAACGACCGTTTCCGGCTCCAAGAGCCCAGAGCTCATTCGACTCTCAAGGGTTCTTCCGCGCGAATCGCCGTCCGAACTCACGGAGCGTCTACTCGGAGTAGCCGTTGGAGCACGACCCACTGAGCGGTGCCGGTCCATACATGCGCCTCCGCGTGTCCTCCAGACCCAAGTCCCGAAGAATAGGAATGCTCTGTTCGTAGCCCACCAAACTCGCGTACGTCGGTTCTGGTGAGTCAAGACGTTCGGACAATGATTGGAAGCGACTTTCCGAACGTCTCCTACGTAAGCTAGGCGCGATGTTTTCCACTTTAAAAGGCCTGCCTGTGTCCCACGCACAACGCTGACCGGTCGTGCGGAAGCTACGATCGAAGTCACTGAGTCCCGGATCGCTTCGTGCTTTTTCGTCCTCCAAAAGCCTCATGCCGTTGTATGTATTAAAAACTCTTCCCTCTTGAGGCCCGTATTTAACGACCCATTTCTCCCTTTCTTCCACTAGATCCGGGTGATAGTATCTATCTTCGGAGACTAGGGGTCCTCCATCGATGGACCCAAATCAGAAAAGAGGGTAATGCTGCCGGCTGCCGGGAGGTATAGGTCCTTGACGCAAAGGGTACTGTGTGAAAAATGTAATATAAGTGCCGCCACGATGGTGTTCCTCCAATGCATTGTAGAGTTCGGCGCAGGCTCTAATCTCGCGTCTGTCTCTGAGCGGCCTTGCACCCCAAAATGTGTGTTGGACTAAATAATATGAATGTGTCGGCAAAAAGTGTGGACAATTCCAATTCCCCCTGTCTCTCATAAGACGTTCTTGAGAGAACAGATCATAGGAGACGAGCTTCGGTCGCCAGAGGTCATAGCTTGGCAATTCTTCAAAAGGTCCTGGAGCTCCTTCCCGTTCATCGACCATCGTAGTGTACTCAACTAAGAACACGTAAGAGAATACGAAGAAGCGGCTATCATTTTCTTCATGCGCAGTCCAGGCGTAGTGAATGGGAATGTAGCAACGCAAGTAGTGCACGAAATTCATAACTTTCCAGTCCTGGCTAAGCGACAGTATGCAGCCACGACACGGGTGTTCTCCGAGGTGCAGGTCAACCACGAATTGAAACATATTTTGAGTCAGATCACGACCCCAATTCTTAGAGAGGCACATGAACCACGACATCAGCCCTAACAAGTTCAAGACATGCTCCCGAGCTAAAGCATACACGTTGCGTGCACCCTCCGGAGTTTCAAACGCTCCTCCGAGCTCCTCCTCATCGACAGCGGGCGGCAACTCCACGGCACCTTCGCTGTTGGTGTCGGGGCCATAGTATGGGAGCTTATGCAATAGCGCGATACATACATCGCGCGCACGCCTTCCAAGCCTCGCAATTTCTTCATGGCGGCGGTCTTCGATTACGTGAAGGACATCCGTTCCCGGCTCATCCGGGATATGACGGATTAATTCCACCTCATCAGACTCAAATAACCACGCGATCGGATCATGCTGCACTGTATAGCCGTCTGCTTCTGATAGTATGGAGGTGGGGCTGAAGGCCCGGTAGTGACACTTGAGATCGAATAATACCGGCCCGGGCTCCATGCACAGCTGATCTTTAGCGCGATTCCAATCGGCTTCGCTGTCGTCCCGATGATCATAGACATGGCGAGCGCTCGCGGGGGAAATGTCGTCCGGCAGCCCGAGGAACGATGTCCATCTAAGATGATATTTGAAGGTGTAAAGAGGGCGAGGAAGATCCTCTTGTAATATTTGATGTTGGAGGTACATGGTAGTTGCTTGCGCTCGCTCTAGCTGGAAGCACCTCGTATCGGATACCCGATGACTCGATGACTATCCCGCTCCCGGTCATCGCTCGGATACCCAAGACGGCGGTGACGGAAGCGTGCGGAGGAGGATTTTTGGCCAATCTCAGTCTAAGTTACAAAAGGTGAGGAGAGAGTGAGACGGATGAGATGATGAGAGTTAAGAGAGAAAGACAAAGAGAAGGTAACGGCATCATGCCAGCGCATGATGAATCGCGGGTATACCTTGTGCCGAGCCGAAGCCTGGACATCTAATCAGATACAAATAAAATCCCAAATCGGTCCATTCAGACTCGATGCGTCCTCTTTGGGCCTCTCTCGAATTCGCGCATCATTTCTGGTGCAATTCGCAAGTCCTTCGAGGTTTGCCAAGTGTCAAACTGCGCCCCATAATTCTTCCAACGCACCAGCCACATTTGGGTCTTCCTTCTCTTGTCAAATTGCTTCCCGATAATCTTCTCGACCTCGTACTCTTCCGAGGCTGGCTTCCCTTCCCGAAGGTCTGGCATTTTAGTTCTGGTTCCCAACTCCGCTCCTGATTCCACATACGGCTTGAGGTGGTCATAATTAAATACTGGAAACCCGGGGTACTGATCACTCATCCTTAATCGGTAAGTGCGGTCATTCAATTTCTGTAAGACTTCGAATGGACCAATCCATCTCTGGACCAGTTTAGCGCCCTCTCCTTTCGCCTCCACCCACTCGAGGGAATGGGGGTTGACCAGCACTCTGTCCCCGACTTTGAAACTAGGAATATTGTGTCTCCCTTTGTTGTAGTGCTTCCGCTGCTCTTCTTGCGCGCGAGCTATCGCCAGGCGTGCATTCTCCCGGTGAATCTGGAGCTTGACTAGGTATTCGCTCGCTTCTTTCCTCATGGCATATGAGCTTCCATCCGAGGATCTTTCAGGAAGTAGAAAGTCAAGTGGGGATTTTGGCGCAAATCCGTAAAGCAGCGAGAACGGCGTAACCCCGGTGGAAGAATGGATGTTGTTGTTATATGCAAACTCAAGGAGTTTAAGCCATTCCGCCCAATCATCTCGTCCGGCTGATATGTAAGCTCGCAGCATTGTTTCCAATTGACGGTTAACATTTTCAGTCTGACCATCATGCTGCGGGTGGTGCGAGGAAGACAGGGACATTTTCGTCTTCAAAGATTTTGTTACTACTTTCCAAAAATCGGAGGTCCAGCGGGGGTCTCTGTCGGCGATCATGCTGTCTGGTAGGCCCAATCGAGAAACCACATGTTGTACAAATAACTCTGCAAATCCTTGCGAGGTGAGTCCGGATGTCGTCAGAATGAAGGATGCATGTTTTGACAATCGGTCCACCACTACAAAAATGGCATTGTACTCGCCAGACCAAGGTAGGTTCACTATAAGATCGAACGAAATCGACTCATAAGGCCTGGAGGAAATAGGATTCGGAGTAAGGTATCCAAATCTGGAGAAATTGCGGTGCTTGATTTTTTGACAGACCTCGCATGAGTCGCAAAACTGCTCTATGTCTTTCCGCATCCGGCGCCAGTAGAATTTCGAACTGATTTTGTTCCAGAGCCGTTCAGGGCTAATGTGCGCAGATTCCACTGGGCTCTCGTGAGCTTCCTCCATGACGAATTTTTGCATCTTGCGAGGGACACATAATAGCGGCAAGTAATTGGTGTCTCTAAAGAAGAGCAAGCCCTGGTTGTTCCTGAAGAATCTCTGACCCGGCCTCCAGTTTCCCTCTAGCATTTCCGGTTCCATCCAAATCGTCTTGAAAGCGGGATCCTCGGAATATGCACTGGAAAATTGTCTCGTAAATTGCTCGTCCATTGCGATGTGAATATGCGGAGGCTTGTGCGTGGCTCCCCAATATTCCTTTGAAATCCTCAGCTCATTGATCTCCTGATTTTCCAATTCAGATTTTTCAGTCTCCGGATCTACCTCTCCCCCCCCAGCTTCGGCCGTGTCCCCCGATACTGCTGAAGGTTTGTTCCCTGCTGACTCCGTTACGACTTTATCGATGGCCTCCGTTTGCTGCTGTCCTTTGCTCCTTCTTGTGGCGAACGCAAACGCAGATCGTCCCTCTTCGACACAATCAGCCCTTGTCCACGCCGCAAAGGTAGCCTTCGCTGCTGGAGCTGAACTGTAAGCTTCTTCTTGTGCCGCGGCTAAATCTGAATCCGTCACGATCACGTTCCCTGCTTCCTCATTTGGCGAAACATGGTCTGGCGGCGCACGAGGTAACCGCGAAAGAGGGTCGACATTCGAATGAGTACGCCCAGCACGATGAACTATTTCTAGCCCAGGCGCGTATGCTGAAAATACCGCCCCCCAGGCCGCTAATCGCCGATTCGCATTTTCATATGTCCGAGCCCATTGCAGAGCCGAGTGGTCAGTTACAAGGATGATCTTTTCGCCTTCGATATATGGCTGGAATTTTACTAAGGCTTCTTTTGCAGCGAGGGCTTCCCGTTCAGTCGTAGAATATCTCGTTTCGGCTCCCTTGAAGGATCGGGACCAGTACGCTACCACCCTTTCGACATGTACTTTCATTTCGTCCAGGGTGGCTCCCCAAGTCTCGATGTAATCTGCATCTGGGGTCTTCGCCGACAGAGAGCTAGTCAGCTTTGGCAGCGGTAATCCGGCTTCGTACGCTTTCTGCATCTGCAGGTATGCTCTTGTTCCTTTCAAATCTTTAACTTTGATTGGCTGGATTTGTTGCAGAGCCGCGCCCGCTGCCTCATCGGATGTGTCTGTGTACAGGCGATACGGAAGGCCCTCAATCGGGTGTCCCAGTACTGGCGCCTCTCTCAGCGCTTCCTTCGCCGACTTGAAGGCATACTCTTCCTCCGGTCCCCATTTCCAAGGGCTCCCTTTCCTGAGTAGATCGAACAATGGTCGACAGATATCCGCGTAATAAGGGATAAACGATGAAAAATAAACCACCATTCCTAAGAATGTCTGCAACTGCGCCACTTTCCTAGGCCGTTCCAGCTCCAGAATCGCTCGTACTTTCTCCAGGTGCGTGGATAACCCCAAGCGAGAAACTTTATGGCCCAATAACAGGATCGAAGAATAAAATAGGTGGCACTTTGGTGGGGAAAGGGTAACTCCGCCTTTTTCCATGGCTTCGAGCACTGCATCCAGGTGCTCAATGTGTTCTTCGTACAATTTGGAGTATACAACTATATCGTCGATGTACACCAGACAGAATAGCCATAAATACGGAGCCAGCATTCCTTGCATCACTCTTTGAAATATAGAAGGGCCGTTCCGCAGACCAAATGGCATCCTCTTGAATTGCGACAATCCTCGATGTGTTCGAAAGGCTGTTTTCTCCACATCATCTGGGTGCATTTCCATTTGCGTAAATCCGGACAAGGCGTCCAGTGACGATAGCACCTGAGCGCCTGACAATGAGGAGAGTATTTCTGATTGACGGGGAATAGGGAATTCATCTGTGACTGTGACAGCGTTGAGTTTGCGATAATCCACACAGAAACGAGGTTTCCCATTTCTATAGGCAATAACAACTGGTGCACTCCAGGGACTGTTTGAAGCTTCAATTACCCCTTGTTCATACCACTTATTCAGTTGTTCATCGATTATCCTTTTCTTTTCCGGTGAACTAGAATACATGGGCACGGCAATAGGGGCTTGATCCTCTTTGGTCCGAACGCGTGCCTTGGCATTGATATGACCTAATCGGCCATCAAAGCCGAACGCTCTGATACGCTTTCGTAGCATCTTCCAAGCTTTCTCTCGCAAGTGCTCTGGCAACGATCCGATATCCAGTAACTCTTTCATTTGTGTCGACGGATACTCTACCGGATCTGGCATTGCGGCATTTTTCAGCCCATACTGCTCTGGATCTTCTGCTTCCTTGTGAATCGTCCCTCTCCTGTCGGGGACTCTGCCTTTCTCGTCCCGTACGTGGATATCTGTTAAGTCGGGAGGCATCCCACTCATCTTGTTTGTCCTCAGGTGTGCAGTACGCTCCTTCATTTTCCCCTCGGATTCCCTGGACTCTCTCTCCATCCTCGCACTCATAGCTTCAGTCCTTTGAGCCAGCGCCTCAAACACTTCCGAGGTGTTAGGAATATTGAAGAACTTTTCGGGCACTACCAGATTCCCTAGAATCTCGCCTTTGCGTATCATCCGCGGCCGACACTTGTGTTGCTTACGGCCAAGAACGGTCGCCTCGCCGAGATTAACGTGTTAGGGACACTTAAGAACAAATCCTGTGCGTCCGCGAGCAGCCCCCTTTCTAAGAGCCACTCACAATCTTCCGAGAAGTCACCCGAGAGCCTCACCATCACGCAATGATGTGGTTGAATCTTGTAGTCCATCCATGCTCGCGCCACTTTCACGCCATCCTTCTCTCAACGAAGCTTCTTCCTCCTCCTTTGCGCTTTCCACCTACAGTGCTCTTTCGCCCTCATCGTGCGATCTGCGTGAACGGTTAGATTCGCAGCCAAGGTGTATAGGGCTTCCTTGTCCAATGGTGCTTCGACTCCGGTAGCTAGAATTTCGACTTCTCCATTATCGAATAAAATCTTTGTTCCATTCTCCACATTCCGCTCAACCCCCATTTGATATGTAAGCTGGAAGTTCTCCCCTAGCAACACGGGCACCAACATGCCCTTCACTACATATGCTTCAGCCTCCAGCTCCGCGATTTCCCCCGAAGTCGTCTCCATTAGGACCTTCAGTATGGCATATCCCTTGATCGCTGTTCCCAAGTCGGTCAACTGGGCTAAGCTCATCTTGTGTCCTTCTCGAATCCGCGGGGAATTTTTAAGGCTTGTATGGAATTCCTCCGATACAAGAGTAATATCAGCTCCAGAGTCAAGTCTCAAATCAACTGGCTCATTCTCCAGCGATTCAATCCACCCTCTCACGGATAAGACGGATACTCCTAATGCAGAGTCTCCAGGCTTCGCCTTCCACTTCTTTTGGATGTGGATCCATTCCGTCTCTCGAGACGGCGGCGGAGGGAGCTCCGACAGTTCCACGTCAACTGAAATTGCCTCTTTCTCATGCTGGCCCTCAGGTTCTTCTTCATCAATCCAATCTTCCGCACTCTCCAGGGTGTACTTCTTAGCTTTTGGCATACGAGCATCATTAGCCCAATACTCATCCTCAATTTCCTCCATATGCACTTTGAGCGAGGTTTTCTTGGGCCGCTGAGCCGACGAGGTACTTTTATCCGACGGAGGGGTTACCGCCGGTTCGAGGTTGTCCATACTAATTTAGCCAATATACTGGTTTCCGGTCCCATGTCTCTGGTAAGCCCTCCGGACGCGGTCTTACTCTTCCCGTCTAAGTCTCTCAAATTTTCTTGAGAGTCTCGCGAAGAGGCCGCTTCTATAAAGACTTCGACTTTTCCTCGGTGTCTACCCGCAAATCCATGAGGACTATGAATGCGCTGTGGTAGAGCATGTCCAACTCTTCAGCCACGGGGTCGGCTTGAACGACGAAAACTCCTCAGTTCACTTTCTCCATATATACGGAATAATCCGGGCATTCTTTATCCCAGTGGTTATCACTCCTGCAAACCTTGCACGGAGACGGAGGTTTCTTTCCCATTTTCGTCATTACATGATTGTTCTTCGGGTACTTATAACCACCCTTAGGCGGAGGTCGCTGTCTCTTTTTGAAAGTGTTGTACACCGACCGAATAGCAGGTTCGTCGCTATCCTCGCCTGACGAAAGCTCTGTGACTTCAATTTCCTCCTCTATCTGTTCCGTTGCCTCTGTCGACGCTAAGTTCACCCTCCTAGTTGGGTTATAACTCTTCGAAGGGTCCATATTAACGCCAAGACGTCTCAGACTGGCGGCTAAGTTGTGCGCAGTGATGGCATTAGCTGAGTCGGTTCGCGAAGCCTCAATTAAAGCTTCATCATGCTCATTGACCTTATCATACAGCTCCTCCGAGCTGTGGATATTTTCGATGACCAGGATAGTGCTCCATCGGATGGGGGCTTTTCGCATAATCAAGAAGACTTCCTTCGGACCTCCGTCGTCCGAATTCGCCAACATCCGGATGGCTTGAATCATCCTGTTCCCGAATATTTGCGGCGACTCCTTCTCGTGACCATCTTGACGGAAAGCCATTCTCTCAAACTTCAAGTTCATCAGATCTTGCCATTTCCTTCCCAGAAATTTTTCCTTCATAGTTTGCAGATAATTAAGGTAATGCCTCCTCATTTCTGATTGCTTGGTACTGGCCAACGTCGAAAACCACATCTGAACTGACGAACCCTTCTTCAGCCTTGAAGGTAACCAAAAACCTAACGCCTCCGGCATCCATCCCTCCAGCGCAGCCATTTGGCCGACTTCCCAAAAGTAATCGATAGCCGTCTCTGGATTACCGTCCCATTCAGGAAGAGAGCCGATCTTCAACTTAGGGTCAATGGTAGGTACTGCCGTGCCATAGGGAGGGTTCGGATTATATGGTCCATTGCCGCCTTCCAAATTGTTTACCCCTGAAGGATTGTCATCTCCGTCAGCGGGTTCTCCTCCATTTCTCCCATCTCTGCCTCCTTCTCGGGGAAAGTTGGCACGATCACGAGCTTTGCTTCTCCTTGGTCGGTTCCCGGGTCGCCTGTCCCCTTCGTCGTTGGAAGGTTCCGAAGGGTCGCCCCCTGGATCAGGAGCTCCCTGTCTCATGTTCGACGATTGTCCCCTCCTATCTTGAGTACCGCGATCCTCGTTGCGCTCCTGATGAGGAGGGAGATCTCTTCGTCCAAAATCGTGAGTAAATTCCTTAGCTCCTGTTCCACCGTATGCTACTCGCGGTCCTGATTCGTCTCCGCTCCATCCCGAGTAACGGTAATCCACCGTTCCTGTCGGTCGTCGAACAGCTTGACTTACGGACTCGCTTTGACCATACCCGTAGCCAGCCGGAGCTGCCATACCATGCAAGGGATTCGGAAGGTGCGTAGGTGGCGCTTGGTGAGCTGAGGCTGACCCGCTTCTCGACTTCGGAACAGTAGGGAAGAATTCCATAGCCAATTTGAAAGGAGTGGTCGATCCGTACACTGATTTTGACTGCGCGGATACATAACGACTTCCACCCCCGCTCGTTTCGGGCTCTTCTTTGTCTCCGTCCGAAGACTCAGTAGCTGTAGGCACTCGGGGATAGACGATAAACGTATCCCTTTCCCATTCCACACCGCGATCTCGAGATTTCTCTTGTTCAACTATCGAAACCTTTTTTGGCCTTTTCCTTTCTACCTTGTCGCTTGGTGGAGGCGGTTCAAAGTCTGCCGCTGCTTTCCAACTACTATTCTCTGGTATTTCAGTCTCCCTTCTTTCGCCATCTGCGGTATAGTATATGGTTACTGGGCGATTTTCTGGAGACCTCTCAGGGAAAGCTGCTCTCAGGTTTTCCGGTGTCGATATCCAAGCCGGTAGGTACGTAGGATTTTTCTGCCAGCTGCTCGGCATGGTCTGACGAAGGTGCGGAACTTCCTCGTACAATAGGGACAGTTTAGTTAAATTATTCTCGGAACCTTGAGAGAATCCGAGTAAACCGTCATATACCTCGGGAGCTGTTGACACTAGTGATGAAAGAACCTCGGTAGTGAATGAAGCTTTGTACTCGGAGTCGTATTTATCCAGGTACTGTTGTCCGAGTTGTAAACGAGATCTTAATGCGTGCCAAGCTATTGTCATTTCATCTAGGCTTTCTGCACCACGCAGGACGGTCATCAAGGTCAGATGAGGGTCCACCTGGTAGTATCGTTCTGGCGGGCCCCTTCTTTCTGGGATGAGCAACGCAGCTCTCTTCAAAAGACTTTGGAACTGAGTGATGAGGAGGTTCAGATGTAACGAAAATCCCATGGCCATGCTGTATTGAGGGAACGTAGTTCTGTTCGAGAGTCCTCGATCTAATATGTCTGGCTTAGCTAATTCTCTCTTTCCGACCATCAGGTTTATCCTCGAGAATAGGGAATGTTTGCCTTCAGTTTCCTCAAGGTATTCACGACGCACAGCTCCCATGGGGGAGAGAGCATAGCCTCTTTCCATTCCAGGGAGCACTGGTCTTTGCGCCGGCGAATGTATAGTCCTTGAGTCATCGGGCTCGGAAAGTGGCGAAGAATCGGGTAGGGGGGATTGAGCTGATCTCCCCATTTGTTGCATAGTCAAAGTTGCTACGTGTTGGAGTGGGGGATCGATGACAAAGTTACTTGATGAACCAAATTTCAATTCTCGTGGTGAAGCGGCGGTCGCGAGAGTGATTCTGGCGAAGCGACGGTAGCTAAGGATATTTTTGCCTCCGGTTTGAAAGCTAACGTTGAGGCAGAGTCCTTCTCTTTCCCTTTAGTTTTCGCTCGAGTTCTCAAAGCAACCACGGCGGGACTGCTCTCCACAGCAAGAGACGATGGTATCAAAGGGGTTGATTTCTTTTGAGGAGATACTGATCTCGAAGCGGGGAGCGATGATAATCGTGGCTCCCTGGCTCTCCAAGATTCGGATTTGTCAGCTACTGAGGAAGCGACTGGCTCCTCAGGGGCTGATGTCCTAGCTGCTTTTGCCAGAGACGATTTTGTGGGTGCCAACAGTCGAGATCGGACGTCCTCCACGGAAGAAGATTTAGGGGAACGTCCCGGTTAGACGACGGATGTGTTCCTCTCGGTGGTAGGCCGGCCAGGTTGGTGACTATTTCCCAGTGAGTCCACTTTGTGAGACTGCAGAAGTTCACGCGAGTTCGGTAGTCACACTATAAGCCTGGCGAGCGTATATTCCAATCTCTGTGGTAAAGACCCAATAATACGGTCCAGTACAGACACTCTGCGAGCTAGTGTATAGGACCGGATACCCGGTACCCTGACCCCTAGCTCTGTTCCGCGGGGATACCCCCAGGGAACTAAGTGTCTGTCTACTTGCGCTAAGAGCGCAATCCCAAGAGTCTGACTCGGGAGAGACGTTTAGTAACTGAACTAATTCAACTCACCTTAAGCTAGCTAGCCTCTTCTTGGAGTTTAGACTCAACAAGGGAAGGCCGATAAGCTTAGTAGGTGGTTGTTAAGAGATAAGTGTAGATAGATTCCATGTGCTGGCACTGTCAAGTGTGACCAGCGGAGGTTACATAATACATCGGACTGATCGGAACTACGGACTAGATCGGAACTACGGACTAAATCGGAACTACATCGGAATCTCGGAGTCGTGTATATCCGAGTCCGTAAGTCGTGTATAAAGAATAGAAAAAGAAAAAGAAAATTAGACATGTACCGGGGGTATATGGGATTTCTGTTACACCCGCAGCTTGCCCGCTGCTCATATTTTTCACTCTGGTAGGGCTCTTGTAGGTTTTTAGTCTTCATATGGTATGGGACGGTGGAGAGCTCTTGGTTGAGCTAGGTTGAATATCCTGGAGTATTGTTTGGTGGGATGACACTTTCTTGCTGACACTTTTCCCAAAAGGGGAGTATCCATGTGAGTTGATGGGTGCATCAGATCCAACGATCTGCGACCTCTTGGCCTCATAGCCTCATATGTAACTGCCCAAGAGGTCGCCGATCTTGTTATCGGACCCACTGATGAACACATGTGATGACCCCCCCCCAAATATTTGGCAACAAACAACACAATGTCCAAGCATTGTGGGTCCTTCTACCGGTCCACGAAAAAATATGTAGGGTGTCTATATGCAGTATGTTAAACCTTTTAAACTCTTTCCTGTCTGGTTGAAAGACCATCTTGACCCCTGGACCTTGCCATTCGGTCCGTTCCAAATCAGGAACTAAATCCGATGTCTCACTCAGTTGAGCTTGTTTCGAGCTTGTTTCTCTCTGCAATAATATACAACAACTCTCAAAACATTTTAACACTCTTACTGTCAGGGACTGCGTAGTTGACCACCCGGGGTAGTTGTCCACTTCCAAAATATAAGACCATGGGTAACAGATTAGATAAAGCCATGCTTGGGTGAGGGAATGGGATGTTTGACAATGGTCCATGCTGAATTTGGGCACAAAGTGATGGCTGGATCAAAAGTTATGGCCCGTTTGCCTGTCGGCCGAAGCCCGAAAACCAATTTCTTAACTCCGAACATCAATCAATTGTTGACATGCTTGCTTCTTGACCAACTCTGAGTCAATCCACGACTTTGGGGGCTCATTTTGAAGCTATGATCCTTGGCGTTAAATCAGGCTATCCAAGCTAAGTTATAACTTTCATTTCTTCCTGCAGGAGCCTCATGAATGTTTACAATCTGACATGGGGCGGCACAAGATGACCACCCATACCACAAGTGCACCATTAGCACTGCAGGCCTGAGACCTGGCATGGACCATCTTTGCAGTCACCCCTAACCTTGAAATATTTTTTGGCACCATATATGATTTATTCCTTTCCTCCCAGCTCTGCACAACATCAAATCACTCAAATTTTGTGGTTGTGAGTTCTGGATTTTTTTCAGAAGTCGTGGGCATTGAGAGGTGAATATATGTGTTATACAACATCTATAAGCTTCATATGAAGGCATATGTAACATACCTTGGCCCACCAAGCCCGCTGTGCTTTGCACGGCAGTCAGGTTGTCAGACACCTCAATTTTACCAAATATCCACCGATGTACAATTAAATACATGTAGCACTCCAAGGGCCCAGGGGCCTCTCTCAGCAACTTGGAATGTGGATATGGAGCCCACAATCAAATTCCAGATGCCAATGCGCCACATTTCCGCCCTCAGAAGCGTTTTTTGGCAGGTGGTCAACTACCCCGTTTTGTGCCGTTTGGGGAAAGTCACCGAAGGAAATTTCATTCAAGCTTCAAAACCGCATATAAATTCACTGAATTGCTTGAGACCATTCCCAGGATATAGGCCTTCATTATGAAGGCCCATGAACCCTGCCCGGCCACAGATAGCTACAGTGTTACACCAAAAACACTTAGGTGGTCAACTACCCAGTCTCCGACAGTATATTGCATGATAATATGAGGGTTTGTTTATAAAACCCGCATGCGAAAGAGTCCAGCACGCACAAAAGAGTTTTTCTCACATGCGCGAAAGAGCCATCGTGTCAGCCAACTAGCATCATCAAACCGAGCAAGCCGAATGGCTGTGCAAAATCCCCGCTTCACCAAGTCCCTGCCCGTGCTTACTAAAATCTCTACCGAGCTAATTCCACAGCTGGTACAATACCTGCCGTATCAGCATGTCTGGCATAAATCGGTTGGACGATGTGTGTGCTTGCTTGACTCATGTCTGCAGAAGCCTAAAGACTCAGATTGTGCCCTTCTATTTTGTTGCGAGCGCAGCGAGCATCTCTTCCCTTACCACGTGACTAGCAGAGGGCTGAAATATGGCAATAACAAGAGTAAATAGAACAACGGCAGCTGACGGTCCTTTGGGAAAGAAAGCCTTCCAACTCATTCAATTCATGAGATATTGCCACGAGGAGACCGACATTCGACGGGGATTTATCCAGTGGTCCGAACGGTGTCCAAACTTTGGCCGTAAGAGAGGAAATAGATTGGTTCAGGAAAATAGGAGGGCTAGACTGTGGCAGTGTCGGTCTATACGCTGCGCGAGCACCTGGCACTTCGGCGGATCCATATTAGTAGTGTCTTTGAGGTGCTGCACAGACGACAGATATGATCGGATCATCATTGCCAGCCATCAGATAACGCCGAGGCCAGCTATTTTTATTTCAACTGTCGCTTTTTCCTCTACAACTCGGTCCAGTGAGGGAAGTGATCAGCAACGCCGTAAAATCTTCCGTTCTTTACTTTTTTCCCACCAGAAAAGCTCTTTCGCGTGTGCGAAAACATTTTTTGTACAAAGGAATCGTCATACCACCCCCTGCACGCCCGCCAAACTTCAACTGAGATTCCAGAGTCTTAAATGACCTACACCTGTCCTTACAGCACACCACCCTCACCGTTATACTCCCGAACAAATGCATCCCGGTTGCGTGGGACGCTGTTTCGCCTCAGTATACTAATATGGCACCGGCTATTGCCCCTTCAATACTTTCCTCCGTCTTTCGCGCGCGCTAACTTCTCTTTCGCACGCGGCAACTTTCTTTCACGCGCGGGATTTCATTTTCTGTTCCTTTGTACATAAATAGACACTCAAAACACTTTTTCTTCTCCCTTCCTAGCGCTTTCCACATCCGATAACGAGATCGGCGACCTCTAGGCCCCCGGTCACTACCTTTGATGACCGTCCGAAATAGATTAAATCAGGGCTCAAAATGACCCATATCCCGGTCCAATAATAGAGTAAAACAAGCCCAGGATCGCAGAACCCTGTCTGAGATAGATTAAATCGCACGGAGCGCGAGAATTTTTTTAAGCTAATACGGCTGCCCAGAGTGCCCAATTTTTTTTCTTTGATATGGTTGCCGTTTGTTGCCGCGTTGCTGTTAAATTTCTATGAATGCGGTGGATATCTACTGTGTGAGGGAACCCAGCGCACTCCACAGGCGAGAAATTGGACCTAGGAGGGAAAAAATGGCATTTTGCGGACCTACCCTGTCCGAAATAGATTAAAACAGGCTTCAAAACCCGATTTTCATAGATTAAATCAATGTATCTGGTCGGCAGAAATCAGACGGTCATCAAAGGTAGTGACCAGGGGCCTCGACCTCTTGTAACTGCCAATCATTTCCCCCTTCCTTCTTCCATTCTCTTCCATTGATCCACGGCTTGCGCGGCTAAGTATGGCAAGAATGGTCCCAGCTCGTGGGCGACTTAAAGGCTGCCATTGATGCCCTTCCCGACGGAATTCAGCCGGGCCGGCGCGACGGTCCCCTGGCCAAATACCTTACACCTCCTCTATCGGACGACCCAGAGCCGGTTGTGCTGTTCCCTTTCAATGCGGATGACGGGGCCTATGCAGCATTCTCAACCCAATAGGAGCGCGTATTTCAATCAAAAAGCAAGCTTGACCCGATTGAGTTGAAGTTACATCTGGTCTGTCGCAGGAAGAATGGACTGGTTTTAGCTCACAGTTGGGCCGCTCATCCCTGGAAACTGTGTGTCTGCCAGGAACAAATACATACAAATCACGAACGCAAAGCCTTTACTCTGCAGCATGCACTCTCGCACCTCAATGACTTAGTCCGTTGTTGAGGTCAGGAGCCCGATCGGGGTAGAACCTTATTACATAATCACGTTTTGAGGCCCTTGCCCCAGCTCTTGAACCTTGCATATATCTACATCGGAAAGGCACAGATGTTTTCTGTGTGCCCAAATATTTCCATATTTTTCAGTACCATGGGACGAAGCCATTGACAAGTCAAATTGATGGGTCTTTGGCACATTGATGTCCCATCACATTGAAGGATGCGCGCCTGCACTCATTCAAGCACCATTCAAAAATTCTGAAGAGGCAGACTGTCTCCAATATGATCTGAAATTTATTTCCACCCCAAGAAACCAGAGAAAGAGGTGCCGCACAGCGAAAACGACACCAGGGCAGCTAAGCGAAGATTATGTAACAAGGGCCTACCCCGATCGAGACCCATCACTTAATAACAGACTTCAACATGATCGTCGATCGAGGTACGAGATCATACCGTGTTGAAGGCTGGCTGCGAGAGACTACAATGACTCGTAAATTGTCTGAAGGGGTAGCACCGAGAATTCGAGACTTTTCTTGCCGGCATTCTCCGAGCAAGCAAGGTTACAGACGGCAAGGCCGGCCCCTAGTATCATATGTGGACAGCACTAATAAAGGCCACCGTTTCGACCTCAAAGCACCATCGCCTTTTCATACCGTGGCACTCAACAAACAAGGTTCTTTAACCATCGCTGGCTCCGGCATCGCAAGCATCGGGCACATCACCCTCGAGACGCTCGCGCTCATCAAAGAGGCCGACAAAATCTTCTACGTCGTTGCCGACCCCGCGGCCCCGCCACTGAATGCTACATCCAAGAAAACAGCCGTGGAAACTACTTCGACTTGACGACGTTCTACGACACCAACAAGGAGGTCTACGAAAGCTATGTTCAGATGTCCGAGGTAAGCTCGTTCCTCGCCCTCGATCGCGGCTTACCCGAATTATAGGTCATGTTGCGGGACGTGCGAGCGGGCCGCAACGTCCTCAGCATTTTCCACGGGCATCCCGGTGTGTTCGTCCCCCCCTCCCACCGAGCCATAGCGATCGCTCGGGAGGAGGGGTTCCCGGCAAAAATGCTTCCGGGCGTGTCCGCCGAAGCCTATATGTTTGCGGACCTTGGCTTCGATCCGTCCATAAATGGTTGCATAACGCAGGAGGCAACCGAGCTGCTCGTCCGTAACAAGACGCTGGATCCTTCCATTCACAACATCGTCTGTCTTGGTGTCGATATGATGGTCTTTGATGTAAGCCGTGTACCATTTCGTGAAGCCGTTCACTCATTTATTTCAAGAACAGCAAATTCCACCTCCTCGTCGAGCGCCTTGAGAAGGACTTTGGGCTCGATCACAAGATCCAGCATTACATCGGCGCGATCCTTCCCCAGTCCGTCACTGTGAAGGACACGTTCGCCATCCGTGATCTTCGCAAAGAAGAGGTGTTGAAGCAGTTTACCACCACGTCCACCTTTTATGTCCCCCCTCGCGCGCCTGCTCCGGTCGACGCAAAGGTGCTTCAGGCGCTGGGCCTCCCGGCCGCCCAAGCCGCCCAGAACCGGACCGGCTATGGTCACGTAGAACAGCAGGCCGTAGCGGCCCTCGACTCTTTCCTCCCGTCCCAGGAAAAGCAGGTTGTGCATGCATCGCCCGCAATGCAGAGCCTCATGGCAGATCTTGCCTTACGCCGGCGTTCCGTGAACAGTACAAGGCCGATCCAGTTGGGTTCACCAACACCAGGAATGGGCTTACCGCGCAGGAGAAATTCGCCCTGGGCTTCAACAAGTCTGGTCCTATCTTCGCGGTGATGCGCAACCTCCCGTCGGCGATTGCTAGTGGCAAGGAGAAAAGCCAGGAAGAAATTGCTCATGCTGCCGATGACAAGTAGTCTCTTGTAAACAGACGCTACCCGCTACAAAAATTTTTGCTCATATCTCTTGACAGACACTTTATCAATTCTAGCTCGTACCTTGCTTAAAATTCAGATTAGTTTGATTGGAGGTCGTAACATACTTTCCCTGGTCATTGTGCACAGAACGGGTAGAAATACATCTTTTCGGTGGACAATCCAGTTGGTTTCGGTGAAGAAGAAACACCCTGATTCAAACTTTACAGCTCCTCCGACCAGCTGGCAAACACCTCATTTACATTTAAACTTGCATACATATACGCCCCGAAATTATCCGTCGACTATCAGGGAAAAGTGAAAATGGGTTCAGGATGTCCATGGCCGACGTCCAAGTTGGCTTCGGGAATCCAAAGTTCGCGCCAAATTTCGGAGCGAAGGACACGTGATCGTATCGCCGGAGTTCCAAAATCCTTTTCCCAATCCGGATTCCGTAATGATTTCTTTCGCGTCCTTCCCAGTGCAGCCCGACCGCGCCTCCGACGCCGTTAGGCGCTTTCCCGACGACGATGAGATGGACCTCGACGACGGCGACTTCGAAGCCGGGGGATCCAAGATAACCTGGCCGGGCGAGACGATCACCTCGTCGCAAGCGTACATGCGGTGTGCATAATATTTAGCCGTCTTCGGAGGGACGGTGCTCAATCCCAGCGGGACAGCGGCCACGGCACCTATGTCGAGAACGAGGAGGTCGTCGCCTCGGTTGCGGGGACCATCGAGCGCGTCAACAAGCTTGTTACCGTCCGCGCGATCCGCACAAAGTGCGTGCTGTGTGCGCCTTCGGTACTCCGACTGATATCGCACAGATACAATCCCGAAGTCGGGGATCTCGTCGTCGGCAGAATAACAGAAGTGCGTTTGGCATTTATTTGGGCGCATGGCAAGGCTGATGCTCTTCTGCGCAGGTACAGCCCCGTCGGTGGAAGGTAGACGCAAACTCCCGGCAAGACGCGGTCCTCATGCTGTCCTCCGTAAATCTGCCCGGCGGTGTGCAGGTACGGTCACCCCCTCGAAATTCTACCCTCGCCTAACTGGCTGGTGCTCAGCGCCGAAAACTGGAAAGCGACGAGCTGCAAATGCGCAACTTCTTCGAGGAGGGCGACCTCCTCGTCGCAGAAGTGCAGGCCTTCTTCGCAGACGGCGCAATGTCTTTGCACACGCGTTCCTTAAAATACGGCAAGGTAGCGTTCCTTCCACGTCTACGGGCCCACTAGTCCATTAAATCCATTATCCAGCTCCGAAACGGCCAGCTTGTAACCATCCCGCCCATCCTCGTCCGCCGGCTAAAATCGCACTTCATCACGCTCCCCTGCGGCGTCGACCTCATCCTCGGGCTCAACGGCTACATCTGGGTGAGCAAGCACGTCAAGGAGAGCGAGCAGGAGGGCGAGGAGGGCTTCGACGCTGAAGCCGTCTACTCAAATCGTAACGATGTTAGTTCCCTCGCCCCTCCTTCAAACCCGCGTTAACCATCCGCCAGTACATCGACGACTCGACCCGCATCGCGATTTCGCGGGTGGCTAACATCATCCGCGTCCTCGCGTCGCATTTTGTCCCTCTGACGGATGCCCTGCTGCTGGAAGCGTACGAGTGGACCGTGGAAAACGACACAGACGCCAAAGGGCTCATGTCGGAGGACGTCGGCGACGCCCTCGTCGCTACCATCACATCCAGAGCATAGGATCCGAAAAAAAAAATGTGATAAATGTAACGATGGCTAGATGAATCAGTTTGGATCAGTACAGTATGCTAATTATTACAAGAGCGCGCCGGGGCGCCGAAGCGCCCCGGCACTTCGACTGAGGACGTGGCGCTACGTGGTCTAGCGCCAATTCGCTGATTTCCTGGCGGAGTTCGAAGGCTTCGGACACACGCGATTTTATAAAGAGAGAGAAGTGTGCCCGCCACCGAGAAAATTAGGCATCGCGCGAGGCTCCCGATTAGGCGCGGCGCAGCCATCCAACCTCTAATCCCGTCATAACACGCATGGCCTCGGGGTACGACCCGTTGCTCTCCTTGAGCAGCCCCGCTAGGCGGCGGCAAATGTCCATCGGATAGAAAAGATACTCCGCCTGCGGGAATCCGGGGTACGTATCAAGGATACTGGTATCGCTGATGAGCAGAGGAACGAAACACGGCGGACGGAGGGAGGGCCCACCTTTTCAAGTCCGCGGTCGCCTGCGACGGGCCCAGCAGCTTGTACAACACCTTCGCGGTGCGGATGGACGCACTCCTGGGCAGCGAGTACTGCGTCTGCGTGGTGTACGCAAGACGCATACTGGGCTTGAACAGCCATACCTGGGCAGCGTGTAAGCGGAAGTAGCGAAAGGGAATATGTGTCAAGGCACGTACAAGGATCCGCGCACGCTCGTCCTCCTCGTCGAGTATGATGAAACGGTACGATGCATGGGCTTCTACGAACTCGCTCATGTCCTCCACGATGAACGCAGACAGCGGGAGCCTCGACGGCCTAGAGATATCGTGTCAGGAATGACCGCGTCAAGAAGTATGGATTTGCACGAACTCGGTGGAGGAGCTGACGGGGCGGATGGCGTACTTGAGCATCCGGAACACGGTCGAGTTGTCGCTCCCAGGCGCCGCCTGATGCTCCTGGCAGCGCCCAACGACGGCCCCGCATAGACAACGAACCAGTCTCCAATCCTCGCCGCGCTATCCAAAGATGTCAGCATCAGAACGGATGGAAGAGAAGATATAGAAAGAGAAAGAGTGAAGGAATGTGTTCTCTAAAGTAGCTCCCGAGACGTTGACCTCGATAACACGAGAGTTGTTTTAAAGAGCAACTGGCGACAACCATGAAGGCTGCGCGCCATTCATCTTGGACACTTTGTATCAACCGGAAGAGTCGCCACCCCGTACCAACACAGTGCACCCTAGATGAACCGACCACACGCGAAACCGGTAAGGGCTTCGGGGGTCACGCCCATTTTCGAGTTTATGGTCGAATAGCGGAACGAACGACCGCTGGTAGAAACCCAACGCCGGTCTTCTTATTGGCCCGATACCCATAGAACAGAATGGAATGGAAAAGGACGGGAAACGCACCTTGGTCTCGTCAGCAGGACAGAGATGATTCTTGACCATCGAACTCTCCTCGAACAAGATGTAGCTCCCGCCGACAAGCGCTTGCCCGGCCTCGGGCCAGAACCCGCCCTTCCCGTGCTTCATCACATGCTCGTTCAGCTTCTGGTCGGTGTGGCACATCCAGGCGTCCACGAGCTCCTCCCAGTGGTCCGAGGGGAGATCCTTGTACTTTAGAATCTTCGACGATTGGACCAGGGGCAACGAGCACGACGCGCAGATGAAACTTGAGGGGCTGACGGTGGATAATTGGGTGGCGTCGAGGAGCGGGGCGGAGGTGGTCTCGGACGGAGCAGTGGTGGGCAGAGTGGGCATCTTGATCTCGAAGTGCCCACCCTGCACTCGTATCTGCTTCTTTCCTGGGGTGGTGCGCCCAGGAAGACAAAGCGGCAGCGAGGTGTGCGGGCCACTCTTTATAACGAGATAGTCCCCGCCCGAGCTGGAATCCGCGTCGCCGCCCGCGGGCAGCACTTCGGCTTCGAGATCTACACCCGGAGTGGCTCCCTGCACGGTGAGGAAAACGAGGATGTGTTGGAGGTTCTCGTGGTGTTCCGCGACATACGTCACAGAAAATGCGACTACAAGACGCTTTTAATTACAAAGAGCAGGGCAAATACGCAAGTTTCGCTCACCCTCGGGTTCCGAAAGGGTAGGCACAGAATTGGAATTGATAATCTCGGATCTCAGACCAGAACGTGAAGCGGAACTCCGGAGCCACGACATCGATGGCGCGGACATGCTTCGGTTGCGGATGGGCTTCTTGCGGATCGCCGAAGCTGGCGCCGTCGGAAGTGGTGGTGGGCTGAGCATATGAGGGGGCGGCATCTCCTTGACGAATTCAGGGAGGGTGAGCATGGCTTTGGGGTCCTCGACGCGGACACCGTCCGGTAAGGCTTCCCGAATGAACTCGGGCAAAGTCAGCATAGCCTCCGGATTCTTCGTCCTCGTGGGCTGTAGAACTGCATCTTGACCGTGGAACCTCCCGGCGTCCGAATAGCCAGCAAGCTGCTCGACGAAAGCCTCGCGCTAGATGATATCGAATGAGCATGCGATGGAGTGCTATCTGCAAAGAACGCACCTTCGCGACATCCCGTTGCCGAGCCCGCTCCAGCCTCGTCTTCATCCCACCGTCCAACATGACGGATTGGTCCTTCAGCGTGCGCTCCGAAGCCTTCCCGAGAAGTTCCAGGATGTTTTCTAAATCCCGCGTATCGTTCTCTTTCTGCTTGCCACGCGAAACGGAGGAGCCCATGCGCCTCGCCTTCTCCATCTGCGCCAACTTGGAAGACTTGAGCTCTACCCGCTGGTTATGCAATTGCGGCGCGACAAGATATAGTCTGTCGATGGCCATCGTGACCGCTTCCAGATCCAATCGCATCTTCTCGTTCCCTCCAAGTGTCGGCGAATGCAGCCCGTTGTGCTTGGACGTGGAGCCATCGTAGCCAGAGCGAATGGACCCGGAATCGTACTGCGGCGGGGTTTCGATCTCGTAATCGGCAACATCGTATTGCGGAGGAAGGTGCTCGATACGTTCCGCCCGCTGTTTGCACATGGCGACCACAGTTTCGAGCTCTTCATCAATCTTGGACCACAGGAGAGCCTTTTCCACTGCGACGACGGGCGGTGTGTTCGGCGGAACAGATTCTTGCTGCGAGGACTGGCGCTCGACCTGTAAATCACTTAATTGGCGCTTGAGCGTGTTAAATAGATCTCCAGGGGGATAGGGCGGCTCGTAATGGGGATCCTCCAATGTCATCGAGCGGGCACCCTGGTCGACAGAGTATAAAACGGACAGGCGGTTAAAATGAGACAATAGTGAGACTATTGACTCCGCGAGATGGGCATCCGAGGGCTCGAGAGTGTGCGACATCTGGTCGACTCTATTCTGGAGCTCAGAAATGAGGGCAACGTCCGTGCTCCCCTTTATCTCGACCATTTCGTCAGGGGGATCCCGATTGCGAAGATTAGACACAAGGGTCTGGAGCGCAGACGACGACTGGAATTCGGTCTGCGGATTGGTGGATGTCGCCGGGGACGAGGGCATTGAGTGCCGCCGATCTGGGACGATAGGATCCCACTTTGTGGGACCCGAGAGCAGGTTGTTTAACGTCATGAGACATGTCTTTTCGACGTAGGCTATTGACGGAATCAGCTCCTGCTGAAGAGGGCATTAGCCTGGAGCGGCGAGTGGAGAGGAAGGGACGCACCAGGACCATGGTCGAATTGGACTCGGAGGCTGGCAAAGTGCGAGATGGACCTGCTTCCACCTCAGGCGCTTCAGCGCGGGTTTCTGGGTCGGAATTCTCCCGTAGGAGCTCCCGAGGAAAGGGTGAGGGGACGGCCGAGGTGATGATAGGATCCAACGCTTGCTTCTGAGGCTGCGTGGCCGTCCTGGTTAATGTGGCCATGGCGGAGGTAAGGTCGACTTCATTGTTTGGCTCTCGATCCTGCCAAATATACCCCTCTTCGGACGGACCTCTCGGAGGGCAAAAAATACATTAAATTACAGACACGTATGGTACTCATGCAACGAATCTAACCGTCCATGTTGCGGCTGAAACGAGTCGTTTTCATTAGCCACATCCCGCTCTTGCCCGCCATAAAGCCTTGCAGAATAACGTCAGAGCCCATAAAATCCACCCTGCGAACACCTTGCTGCATGATATCCACACGACCATCGCACCGCGCCCTATATGCATCCGTAATTAACTCGCGGTCGGTCGCATCAAGCACGCTGTTGGAAAAATCCTGCGGGCGAATTGACCGCTGCAGGTGTTCGTGTATTTGATGCAAGACGTCCCCGACGAGGACGCCGTTGGGCTGCGAGGCGCGGACATCGATGTACCACGGCAGCCGCGGGTGATAGAAACGCAGCCTGCGCACCGGGCGCGTCGTTGCGAGTTGCATCAGGTCTGTTGGGTTGAATGGGCGCCCCGCCGTGCTAAGCAGCTCCAGATTCAGCGGATCGAAGGGATGGTCCGAGCGCAAGTCAAAGGACATTATCGGCATCTTGGCGTTGGGCATCAAAAGCAAGGGACTCAGATGGCAGTGCTCGAGATTAGTTTTGATTTCTAGAATGAATCGACGTCAGGTATGAAGATACTCGAAAAATCCAAGATCATTACCTGCTCCGCCAAGTCGAGGAAATCTGAAACGCCGTGGGGGTTGATAATTATGTCGCCAATCCGAGGGTCGCGATGCCAGATTCTCCCCCTCGTATGGGTATTTCCTCGCGAATAAAATAGGTTGTACATCCGGGCCCAGCGCGCCGGGAGTCATCGGGAATGGGGAGAAGTTCGGGAATGGAGAATTCGGGAAAGCCATCGGGATGGGGAACGGTGAATTCATCTGCATTGGCATCGGAGTAATGGGCTCTCCGCCGTCAATCATCGAAAACCCACCAAGCGGAGGGCCAAAACCCGGAGAGGGAAGTCCCAGACCGTCGCCCCAGGGGGACTGACCGAACGCCTGAGGGAACATATCCGACGGCCGCGGTAGCCGATCTGTATTTTCCAGCGGCGCAAAGTCATACGCCGGCGGGAACGATTGAGGCGGGGGCCAACCGCCGTTGTAGCCTGGCCAGGCCAATTGTGTTGGAGGCTCATGAACAGGCGAGAGGAACGGGTCACCGCGGTCTCGCCGGGACGGCCTTGCCGGCGGATACCGCGGGGCGACTGGGCCATTGTTGCCTCCCCAGGGCGATTGTGGTGCAGCCCACTGAGGGACAAATGTGCCCGGCGGGTACGGTTCAGGCGGCGGAGGTTCATTGGCTGCTTCCCAGTGCGATTTTGCCCACTGCGGGACGAACGTCCCCGGCGGGTACCATTCAGGCGGTGGGAGTTCGTTAGAAGCTGCCCAGGGGGCTTGTGTTGGCCACTGCTGAACATACGTCGCTTGCGGGAACGAACCTGGCGGACCACGGTATCCATCCAAGTCCGCAAACCCGTACGGCCACGGCGAGGATCTACATGTCGGCGGTTATGAACAAACGCCTAGTCCGTCCAAGGAGCGAAACATACTGATAACCTCTATAAGAAATAATACTCTTGTGAGCCAACGCGCAAAGATACAACGAGAGCCCTACCTTATATCTCGTCGTCGGCCAGCCATTATGGAGACTTGATTTTGAACGCGGGTGCAAGTGAAGGGAGAGGGAGACAAGGCGGTATGCCGGTCAGCCCAGACGCGTTGCTATATACATACCAGATTATGTACGAATTGCTTGTTCTTTTCTTCTGTGGGCGCTTGTAGGCGGGAAGACGTTACGGGTAAACCCTACAGATGCCAGTCACTTGTTGGCCACACATTAGCGCTCGAACGGCTATAGGACGGCGCACGAAACTCGGTCCGCTCCAGAAGTCGAGCAATGAGGCGGAGAATCCAGGAGTAAACGCTCATGCAGGGCCGATTTAGGCGCTTGAAGAATCGCGCGTGCGAGGACCTGAGGATGACTCAGAGAGCGTGAAGAGCTTGCCGAACGCGCCTGCATGTACATTCCGACGACGTGCGAGGCACCCAGGACGAGACAATCAGGCGACTTTGGGACGGGAAAGATGATAATATAGAGATATTATTACAGTCGATACAGAGATAACGGTGAGGGAAAGAGCCGGGCCAGACGTAGGTCAAGCGAATGCATCCTAGAGTTCTGTGTGGAAAAATAAGGATATCGTCCATCAAAGACCAGAGACGAACGAACCTTGAGAGTTTGCACCCTTGCCCTCTGCAACCAAAAGAGTCAGTGGAGGAACGATGGGGGAACGGATGCGACGGACTTTTGGTTCCGGTTGGCAGCAGCGAGGGGTCGATGTGGGGTACGACACCACCCTGGGAGATGACGACGGAGCCGAGGAGCTGGGGGAGTGGCATGAGCAGGATGTCGAGATGAAAAGAAGGGCGCGCACCTTGCCCAGCTCTTCGTCGTTGCGGATGGCGAGTTGCAGGTGACGGGGCACGATACGGTGCTTCTTGTTATCACGAGCGGCATTGCCAGCGAGCTCGAGGATCTCAGCAGCGAGGTATTCGAGGACGGCGGCGAGGTAGACTGATGGAAGACGCGTTAGAGCGCGAATGAAGCGACAAGGTCGGCGACTGACCAGGTGCACCGGCACCAACACGCTGAGCGTAGTTGCCCTTCTTGAGGAGACGGTGGATACGACCGACGGGGAACTGGAGGCCGGCTTTGGAAGAGCGCGACTGAGACTTGGAGGCGTCGCCGCTGCCCGCTGCCTTGCCGGACTTTGATTTGCCGCTAACTTTGCCAGACATTGTGTAGAATGTGTGTGGGTGGTGTTGGTGGTGCTAGCGGTGGTGGTCTCAGTGGTCTGAGGGGCGAGGACAAGTGGCGATGGTGGGGGTAAGGAAAGAGTTGGTTCGCGACATGAGTGCTCTTTATAGCCCGTTTGTTGATCAACAGTCTGTGACGCGAACACACACCATATCAAGCCATAACAACGCGACGCGATCACGCGCGACTTTCCGACTCGACTCCTTCAAGATGCGGCCTGTACATAAGGGCTAATTTCCCTTTAACAGTAAAATATTCCATTCATATTCAAGGTGGAAATAATATATAATACAGGCCGAAGAGTGAAAGAGCAATGAAGATTTAAAAAGCGTCAGTGCGTCAGATAGATTGAGCGACCTGTTCCCAGTCTTTGGGCCCTGGGTTCGAGACTTTATGTCTGGAGGGGGCCAGTTAGCCAGCGGCACTCACAAAAATCCTAACAGGCTTACTGGTTTTTCAAATGGTCTATTACCCCTCGCATAACAAAACCCCGTCTGACGCTGTTCCCCTTGCCCTTAGACTGGGGGCACCTCTTGCAATGAAACTCGACGGCCGGAGAAAAAAACGGCTCCGGAGCGCGCGATGCGTTGAGATATCGAAACAGATCCCCAGGGAATGTTGGGTTCGCGATTGCGTGGCTGTAGAACACGTATGGGTGAGCAAACAGAAGTATGTGTCGAGTGCGGCGCTTACACGGTCTTCACATGGCCAGTGACGTCCTCCAACGTCTGCCAGTTATCCAAGTGAAGCGGGCAATGACTGCAGGACCACGCCAGGGTGGAATCGTCAAGCTCATTGGCTCTGACCTTTTGAGATTCGGCGCTCGTTAATCGCCGCCATATGGGAGTAGAATAGCGGCAGAACAGGAAATGAGACACCTGCGAGGAGATAAGCAGTTGCATTTGAAAACCGATTTAAGTGCGTACCGCTTCACGCCATGAATAAGCGTCGTAAGATGTTTTCTGGGTGGCAGGATCACGCCGAGGAGGGCACGCAATGCACAGCAAACGGAGGTCGAGGCCATCCATTTCCGCACAAGTCGCGCGCGTCGCGTCAAGGCCTGCCTGAGCAACGATGGACGCAGCCGCCGTGGATAGGCGAGTCGAAAACTTGAGAATAGTTTTGACCGGAATTTCGGTTCTCGTCGACAGCCCATAGTTTGGTTCCCGACAACGATGCACGGCAGCATCCCTCCCGAAAAGAACGCCGCCGGTAGTACTGTTGCAGTGTTGTGCACATGTAAAAACTGTCGTCGCGAGGTCCAGAGGGCTCGACGCGGTGGCGGAGGAGCTTTGTGACGACAGACCCGAGTCCGATGTCCGGGCATCATGAACCAATTGGACTAGTTCTACCTCGCGAGCGGCTGGCCACGGCGCAGCAAACTCAGGGAGAGACTCCGCTGCCTCCTTGAAATGGACTGTCTCTACATTCATGTCATCTGGGGCGTTCACAAGGATGCTGAAGGCTGGAAGCTGGGCGACTTCGTAGAGCCCCGGAAGGTAGCGCCATTGGGATGGGGCGAGTGTCTTCTTATACTCTTTGTAAATGTCTTCGACGAGCTGAGTTCGAGCCCTGATACGAGCCTCGCGCTCATCCTCGAGACGCTTTTCTTTAGATTTTTGGACGATGGGTTCCAGTTCAGGGCGGATCTTATCCCACACTGTGTCTATTTAGTCAGATATTTGAATAGTAAGTGCGAACACTGACTGCGATCCGTAAACGCCGCTGCTAGATACACACGAGTCTGGTATCGTATGCTGACAACGTCGGCCTCAAGATAGCCAAGATTCAAGAACTTGGCCTCGATTCTGGTGGAGAATGAGCAGGTGTAGCTGGATTCAAGATTGAACGACAATTCTCACGCTTTGTGCCTCTGTTCTTTTTGTTGCCGGTCATTCTCCTGGCGGCGGATGGCCAATTGCCTCAACCAGGCTGTGCAAATGGCGGCATGCTAGATTCGCGTTAACTTCGGATGATGATTGTGATGAGCGACCCACATCTACAGCGGCCTCTGCCATTGCAATTCTTTCGTTCTTTAAGTCCTCGAGCTTTTTCTGTGCCCCAATCACGCGCATTTCAACATCATGCTTGTGGGCTTCCAGCTCCTTCGCCATCGCTTTGATATCGGGTATCCAGTAAAAGCGGTTTTTTGAAGCATGCCCGTGCGCGAAGCCGCCGACTAGACAGAGGTTCAGCCATGAAATAGCAGATAAAAAAAGCAAATGCCGCAACTGTTTGTATAAGGGAGAAGGTCGAGTACCGTTTTATCGAGGTGAGGAAATTCGTTCTTGAAACTGAACGCTACAACGAGACTAACCAACTGCATCAAAAAGGCAGTCCGCGGGGAGGAATATGTGCCACATACTTAGCCTTCAAGCATTTCGTACATGCTCGACGGCGCAGGCCGTAGTCTACGCGCTGGATGTTGTTTGCACCACAGGACTGTGATAAGTAACTCAGAAAACCGCCTTCATCAACACTGGGGAGTGGAATACCTGGCACCTGGCCGGACCGTACAACAGTCGAGCCCATCGGTGCTCCGAGAGATCTGGAGGACAATCCGGTCCGTCTACATTTTCTCGAGCCGCTTCCCATATGCTTTTGGACGCTGTCGAAAGGAGCTGCCCACGGAATGCGTGATTTGTTCTGGCCAGTCGAATCAGATCCTTCGGTTCAAGATGTCCAAAAATCTAAGTAGCGGATTTCATTTGAAAAAAAAGGCGGGGACTCGAGGTATATTCACCTCCAGCAAAATAGCAAGTGGTATCGGCGTTATATAACACTTCTTGTCCGCCTTTCGTTTCCAGACGGTGCCGCTCCTAGCAGTGGATTTCTTCGTGGATGTCTTTTGCCGTTTTACAGGACGTTCTGAGAAAATGGAGTTGGGGATTTGGCTGGGCATATGAATCATGTTGCTCACCGTATTGACTTGCGTCCGATTCCACGTCGTGTTCTTCATCGGACTCTTCCTCGTCGTCCGAGTTTATAGTGGCACTCCCCCGTTTAGGTGACTTTTCCTGGCTCTTTGGATCGTTGGTTTCTTTGATTGAGAGAGCCTGTTTGGCCAATCGACCCGATTGACGTCGCGTGGTGCTCATTGAAAAAGTTAGGAAGGCCAAGGGGAAGGGTTTGATGTGGATTGCCTTTTTGGGACAACTATAATATTGGGCAAGCCTCAATCTTCACGCATCGTTTCTAATGGTTTTCTACTACTGGGCAGTCTGAGCCTATGCTGAGCTTTGTCTATGTCTGCGTCGTGTTCCAGATCAAGTAGGGCAGATCAGCTTTGACTTTCTTCATAGCATCCAGCATTATTAGAGGCGGCGAGAGTTGAAGATGTATTTGCGTCGCTCGTACAACCAAAAGACTGGAACGCAAGAGATTTATTTCACCATGAGTATACTTTGATTTGGGGTCGGTAGATGTGTACACTCAATAACGTGCCCTCGCCGGTCAGAAGTACCGTCGCCACGGCGGTCGCGGATCCGTCGGGGGGGCGAGGACGGTAAGAATTTTCGATCCGTTCTAGTGTCTAGTCCTCCGAACCGACGAGCGCATTTTTCTAGATCGACAGTCCGAACGTTGTCTGGAAATTTCCGCCGTTCTAATTCCCGGTGAGATTTCGCCCAACACGTTTCACTTTATTCCGTTGGGTTTCCAAATTCCAAGTTCGCGATCGACTTGGAATTCGTAATACCAAATTAGTCAACGGGCCCGCTGACTGCCTGAAGCGACGAAGCGAATTGGCGGGAGAGACTGCAGACAAGTCTTGTCGAGCTGGATAGCGCAATTGACCCCCAGCGACCTCGACATCCTGCCAGAATCAAGTAAGCAGAAATGAGTCAACGGCCCGTTGACTTAATAAGGCGAACCTTTGACCGTTCCAAGCGGGAGTCAGTCGATGGAGAGGCAAGGGTATAAAAGCCCGCACCTGCTACTGCGCGAACAGTCCCTCCACTGCGTCACCCGTATCTTTACTTTTCTTCGCAATTCTCAAAATTTCCAGCCCCACGATGCCCACCTTCCTCATAACCACCGGGACGGGCCGCCAAGGCACCTCCACGGCGCGCATTCTCCTTGCGCAAGGCGCCACGGTGCACGCCCTCGTGCGGGACCTCACCTCCCCCGCGTCGCTCGCCCTCCAGTCTATGGGCGCGACCCTCTTCAAGGGCGGGCTCGAGGACGTTCCAGCCATCACCGCCGCGATGCAAGGCGTCACCGGCGTCTTCCTCAACACCTTCCCCAACCTCGCCGACCCCACCGCCGAGGCGCGCACCGCAGAGATCTTCGTCGCCGCCGCGGGCACCGCGGGCACCGTCACGTCCTTCGTCGTCTCCACCGTCTACGGCGCGAACCGCTACGCCGACTGGGACGTGGTCAAGGGCGAGGTCCCGTTCCTCGCGCAGTACTACAGCAGCAAGGCGGGCGCCGAGCGCGTCGTCCGCGCGTCGGGCTTCACGTACACGGTCCTGCGCCCCGGGTGGCTTATGCACAACTACATCGCGCCGGGGCCGGCGTACCACTTCCCGGAGTACATGGCGTCGCGCGTGCTGACCGTCAGCTACCCCCGCGGCTACCGCATGGACCACTTTGACGCGGCGGACGTGGGGCAGTTCGCGGCGGCGGCGCTGCTGGACCCCGCGCGGTTCGCAGGTGTAGAGTTGGAGCTGGTGAACGAGCGCCTCACTTTCGAAGAGATCGCGGCGCATTTGGCCGCAGCGGTGGGGTTGGAGGTGACGGTGAAGTATCGCACCGAGGAGGAGACAGCAGAGCTGAGGAAGAAGTTGCCGACGCTCGAGATGCAGATCTGGGCGCCCACGGTCGAAAGCCTCGCGGATCCTGTCAAGCTCGCTCAATACGGGTTTCGCCTGACGACCTTCAAGGAGTTTTTGGAGCGGGAGAAGATCGCCATTAAAAAGACGGTCGGAATCGAGGCTTAGGGCAAAATGTGTAGAGGGGACCTGTATCTTGCTGGTCATTAAATGACCAGTCATTCGTATGGTAGCTCACCTCAAGTCAGCTTCCCCAGATGGATAAACCCGACTCAGATAGTCTCCTCCACGCAAGTACATGTCGCCCGACATTGGACGAGGTCGCGGCGGCAATCGGCGACAGTAGGTGCGGGGTGATGGTCAAGTATCTCACGGAGCGAGAAAGTCGCTGCCCGCGCTCGTATATGCCAAGTGGGGACGCCGTGGTCCAAGCATCAAGCTAACAGTCGTTGGAGGGCCGCGCAACGTGACGCGAAGTGCGTTATTCAGTAGGGAGCAGCTAGTAATGACGAATTGCGTGGTGGAGGCTACAAATTCCATGGTAGCAATGCAGGAGGACACGGTGCCGTTCGCAAGGACAGTCGGGGCTGGAAACGACGAAGGCCGTGGTAGGGAGCAGTGAGCATCGACGCGTAGGAAGAGGCGGTGGTGGAAAGAAACTGGTTTCCTAAACGGGCGACAACAACTGTGCGCCTCATTCAACATTTTCAGCCACAACCGGAACCTCACTTCTGCGCAACACCTGGAACGCCCTCTCCGCCTCCCAGTACTATTAGTACTAGCTAGTCCGGCTTCGGTATCCCGCTCGCCCTCTTGCGCCACGTCCACCCTTGTGTGAGCACCCGGCTCGACGCGACAAGACCGCTGAGCGGGATACGTACAGCCCATACGCGGTTACCTTGGGCTACTGGATGTGTCCGTAATTCGACGTGGTCGCCGCGGCGGCCCCGCGTCCGCGTTCATCCGCGCCGCTCATCTCTACGCCTGTGACCTCAGTGCGCCATCGCGAAATCCGCTTCTAACTGCATTCCTGGGCGTCGCTACGCTCCTCCGTGCCATTGCACGCGCCCGCGCCTGCCCAGGCCCACTTCTGCGTACCACACCGCGACCCTCGACCCGCTCCGTCCGCCCGCTCCGCCTCCAACTTCCTCCGCCCGCGCCCACCCGCGCGTGCGATATCGCGAGCGCCCGGCTTGCTTCCCCCTCCCGCTTCATACGCCCGCACCTCCAGTCGCCAGCGCCCTTGCGGCCCGCCCGCCCTGTCCAGCGCCAGCGTCCCCACGGCTCCGTCCCGAATCGTCCACCATCGAGAAGCAGTGGGGCGGACGGTAGCGAGTAACGGGCGGCGACGGACGAGACAGCCCACTCTGACTCGATCATCGGCGAGTGGAGCCCTTGGGTGTATACCGGCTTCGGCGTCCATCGTGTGCCTTCGCATTCTTTCGGTCTTGAACATTCTAGAGTCAAGCTCTGGATCTAGATACTGGTCCTCGGGGTTGTCCGCACCGCAGCCCTTGTCCTCCTCCTCCTCTTCCTCCTCTCCTTCTTGCCTTCTTCCCGTGCTCGGTCTCCTTCCCTTCTGCCCGTTGTCTTCCCATCTTGACCTCGTCTTGTTCTCGCTCCCCTCCTGTCTCTGTCCTCGTTCTCGTTCTCGGATATTCGGCTTTGGGCTGGCCAGTGCCGAAGACCTCCCCGCATTCTGTGCGACGACGCCGAGCATGAACTTTACATTATGAAAATAACATTTTCTCAAAGGGAGTTATCAGCCTTGGAAGGATTTATATCATGTATGATTTGTACTGCTGGTTTACAACTGTGTACTCTGTTTAGTACCATTCGGCAAGACACAATATTACACTATTCCTGGCCCACAGTTGTGCCATCATCACCATTGCGGTTCTCCATATGCTGAAGGAGAAGTTCAAGGATTTTTGTTAGTCTGTTCGCAGTTGCTAATTCCAGGGCGGTGCGACCTTTAGCGTCGCGCACTTGGATATCGGCGCCGTGTTCAAGCAGGATGCGGACGATGTCAGGTTGGCCAAGGGCAAAACATGCCCAATGCAGTGCGGTGCTGCCCGATATGTCCTGTACATTAATGATGCTGTGCGCAGTGGTGTGTCCGGAACTTGACGCGACGTTCGATTGGGTACAATCGTTGTCGTTGCTGGCATCGTGTTCGAGTAACAGCCGAACTAGATCGTCGGAGCACCCAACCAGACACGCTATGTGCAGGGCGCTGATGCGTGCCTCGATATCGACACCGTGGTCAAGCAGAAGGCTGGCTATATTACTGTCCCGCACACCATGCAGCGGGGTGTAACCTGTTTTGTCGCGTGCATTAACATTGGCCCCATATTGAATCAGCAGTCGGACGACCTCTGAGTCACTATTCAGGCCGGGCTCTAAATTTGCATGCAGCGGAGTACGGCCTTGTAGGTTGCATGTGTCGACGTTGGCTCCCCGTTCAAGGAGCAGACGGACGGTGCTGGTCCTTCCGTACTGTGATGCAAGAGACAGTGGGGTTTGACCGAGGATGTTGGCCGCCTCCATGGCCGCGCCTCGTTGGAGAAGGAGGTCAACGGTCTTGGTTCGTCCTTCAGAGGCGGCTGCGTGCAACGCGGTTGGCTTTGACTTGTTACTAGTACATGCCCCGAGGTCAGCACCATGTTCAAGCAGGAGACAGATAACATCATGCTGGTCTTTATCTGCGGCGTAATGAAGGGCAGTACGGTGCCCGTCTGCTTTACCCGTAGTGGCGTTAACATTGGCGCCGTGCTCCAGCAACAAGCGAACAACATCAGTCCACCCGGCTTCAGATGCCAGGTGAAGAGCAGTATGACCGTCGCCGCATGCTTGGATTTTTGCACCATGCTCGAGAAGTAGATGCACCACCCCAAGATGTCCATTGAGTGATGAAAGTTGTAGCGGAGTAAACCCCATAAAATATGATGCCGACACTGGAGGCCTAAGGGAGGACATAGACTGAGTAAGCCCCGGAGGGGGTATAAAAACTCTCATGTCCAAATCCACCCCTCCAGCCTTGATCAATTGCTCGACGTTTTGACAGAAGCCATTGTATGCGGCCCAAAGCAGACGATGACCCGAAGCTTGGTATTCCAGTGACTTTTGAGGATCATCTGGATTATAGTTGCGAGACCACACATCAAAGTGGGCACGTCCGGGGTCAAAGATTTCAAGCAACAACTGTGCGGTCGAGCTCGAGACGTGACCATATCGGGCATGAAAGGTCCAATATTCGGTTGCGTAATCTGCGAATGGCCCGAATGAAGGTAGTGGTCCAACGAACTGGCGTGATGGTGGAGTTGCAGGAGTGTACTCGTCTGAGAGGATACAACTCAGACACATCTGGGCAAGTGTAGTATGTGCTAGCTCTGCATCAAGTCGGTAGATTTCGGGAGTGCTAATCACATGCCCGGCAGAACGCAAATACTCGTCGACGGTGAAATGAGAGAATTCGACGATAGCGATGTTTCTTCTGGCGGGCACAATGCGAATTAAACTGGAGCAAATCCGAAGCAACTGCTTAGCCGGATCGCGTTCCCGATACTCTAATTTGTGACGAGGGCACGAAGGATCAGTGTTGAAGTCAACAGCGAACACTTCTCCTAGCTCTTCGACAGATAGAGTTCGTTGTGTGAATGCAATGATATGGAAGATCCGGCGAGCAATGGGTTTGGAAGTGGAGGGAATACGGTCCAGGATGGCTCGGTAGGTGTCCTCGAGATTCTTTGGAAGGGATTTCAAGATAGTCTCGACCTCGCTCAGCAGACAGTCCTGCAGGGAGTCGATTTGACAAGCCACCCAACGGAATCTACTGATCAGTTAGGAACAACACTCTGAGATATCAAAATATATCTGGACGCACGAGCCATTTGCCTTCGCAGTCAAGGTATCAAAAGCAAGGCAAACAAGCGTGTCACCCCAATTCATTTTCTCAAGTTCATAAGAGACATAGAGGCGCAGGTCGCCAACCTGTTCCTTGATGTCCTGAAGATCCAATTGGTGCGTCTTCATCCGCACCATATAACTCCGTATATCTGCTTCCGGACGGCTCGTTATAAGGAGGTGGAGTTGCGATCGGTCGATTTTCGTCAGACGCTCGAGGTATTTCAGCATCTCGGCTCGTTGGGCACCGCCAGGGCATTCGTCAAGAGCATCAATGACAACAAACACGTCGCCAGATGCAGCCAACATTTCGCTCAGGCAGTCGAGAATTATTGCCTCATTCGGCGCTCCAGACGTGGAATGTAACGAATGGAAGCGTTGCAGGATGGCGAGGCAATCCGAGGAAACGACAGCAAGCTGAGAGACCAAGGAGGAGAAGAGGCCATGTGCGGTCTGCTTCCGTGTATCACGGAAGTCGCAGTAGAAATAGGCCAGCGAGCGCGTCGCCGCGAGCCTATCGATAATCGAGGAACTATGATGAAGGATGAGGAATAGTCACCCGAAAATTCGTGACAAAGGCCCCACCATAAGACACTTTTCCCGGAGCCAGCTATACCAAGATAATGAGAAGAGGTGAGCGGAAGAGCAGACACCGCCTACGTGAGCCATAGATCCAGAAGACAGAGTTGCTCGTTGTCTTCCAGTTCGCAAATGTGTCGCTTTCAAGAAACCACGAGCCAGTGCCCGTGTGGCGGGTCTTGAGCACACTGCTATGGCTAGTAAAGGGATCGGGGGCGGATAGCCAAGTCTTGATATCACGGCCGCCTGTAATATGGCACTTGAGTATATATGCATGTTATGAAGGGTCTTTCGCACCCTGTAGATTGTGCAGCTTCACCACCTTACTCTCAAGGCTGTTAATCGCATCCCGGTGGAGCTGTCTGCCTGAAGAGCTACGGTCAACGAGGAAACCAACAAAAGATAGCCCTCCACATACTCGAGTGCAGAGCCTTGACGCCCGCGAGAATTTCTGCCGCAGTTGTCTGTGTTTCCGCAACAATCGCCTGCGTCTCGAGCGTCGTAAGCTCGTCAAGACGTGCCAGCACATCTTTCATGTCCTGGTTCCTGAACAGCACCTGCACATAATGCGCTGTACTGAAGCGTTGGTCCTCTGCACAATCGAATCAACCGAGTCCGCTCACTGATGCGCTTTTTCTTGATCAGCTTGGTCGATAGAGCGAATACATGGAGTAAGTGAGCGAGGATCTTGACCGCGATGGTCTTTGAAACCGGCCCAAGACTAGAAGGTGGTTCGAGGCGGATTCCAAGGCGGCCGAGAAAGCTTTCGAGCTTTTCGAAGAGTTCCACGAGCGCATCATAGCGCTCGCTGACACCTTGTGTTGCCTGAACAGCATTATGGAAAAGAATATAGATGAGATTAGAACGACCGACGGTGAGCAACACGCCAAACGCGACGAGGATGGAATTTCCTCCAGGAGTATGCTGTATTACGTTGAGATGGTGCGCTACGCACAACGTCGAGCTATACACACAGAAGAGGCCGCCTCGGCAACGGCGTCATTGAAGAGCAAGAGGAAATGGACGACCGGCTTGAGCTTGTTTCGCAGCGTCGCCCACTTGGAGTCATCGGCCCGAAACTTCTTGAAATTCTCCATCTCTTCCTCGAGCGCATCGACGACGGTGTCCACTGAGTCGCAGTCGTCGAACAGCTGCGCGTACTCGGACCGGAGCAGATCGCTGCCCGTTTCTTCGCTGTACTTGTTGAGGGCATCGGTCCAAAGTGCGTCGAACTCATTAGCGGTCGCCATCGTCGTAGAACCCGTTTTCTATACGAGGTGGACTGCGAAATCGGAGGAGTGGACCGGATGTGCCGAAGCGGCTTAGTGCTCGCTTCAGCTCCCGATACAAGTCTCGAGATACTCTCATCCCCGACTCTTCCAGTCAAGTTATCGTGCATATATTGGTGGTGAGTGGAGCCTGTGGAGGAGGCAGGACTGGACTGGAAGTCTCAAGCACAACGTCGGACCCCTGTTGTGTTCGGGCCGAGATCGCGGAAACCAAACACGAGCCGACAGCACTCATCCTGCAACCGCTTTTGGCTTTGCTTCCAAGGTCCGCTCGTAGTTGTCCTCCCAGTCAGGATCGCTTAAGATACGTTTGTCTTTTGTCGACCGCGTAATGCCATCCACGTTTTACCCCTTGCCCGACATGCGTCCTCATAGCACCCTGCAAACAATTCGGGTCCTCATTAGATGGCTTGAAAACAGCGCAAGGGATAGGCGCGCCCCGGCTCTCAACAACTTTCGAGCCCCAGCCTAGCGATGTGATGCCCACAGCACAATCCTTTCTTCGTCCCCTTCCCCCGGTCTGCGCTGAAACTGTACCCAAGCGCCCTCTCTCAATCGTTGGCCAGTGCCGAAGATCTCCTTATATTGTGTGCCGGCCTGAACGCGTCTGCAGTGGAATTGTGTTCTGCTGCAGCTGGTGTGTTTCGTCTTCCTTTACCCCCCGCGCTCGGCGCTGATCAACGGCCAGATCAAGACGCATAAAATCGACAAACTTGCGGCTACATCGTGGCGATTCTAATCGCCGGGATGAAACTCGCGCCAGTCTCTGAAGATTCGGTGCCATATCGAGCAGATGTCTGGCAACAAGGCGAAGTTCATCGCCAAGTGCTAGTCCAAAAGTGAAATCAGGCGTCTGAAGGCGAAATTAGAGCCAGCTGTACGCTCTTGTACGCGCCCGTCTTTGCTGTAAAGGCATTTCCGCTGGCATCTTCACCAGCTCGCGATCGGCGGGATACTGTCTCCAGCCACATCGCGTAGCGCCTGCGTTCCCGAACTCGTTTCCACGAGCACGCGTGCAGCGAATGCCATCTGCGAGGCGCCCGTCCTCAATTTTCTGAAGAGGCATCGCATCGTTGATATGCGACACGGAGAAGGTACACGGCTCTGCTTCGACTTCAGTATGCTTGCTGACCGTTATCAGGCTGTCAGAAGCAACTGCGATGCCGCCGTAGAACTTGCTATGCACGCCAGCGCCGTGATAAAATGTGTCGTGGACCGCGCATCCGCTATGGATGCACCAATGGGACGTGCTGGAGAATCTGAGCTGTGGGTACTTCACAATTTATCGGAACAGTAGTCTAATCTTCCTGCAGGACATCCAGTCCTCTCTTACTTTTCTCGGGAAACCCCGCCGGCGCCTTACGCCCTGGATATGCGCTAACCGAGAGAAGGTGCGCTTCGTGCAGCTTATTAGCGCGCTTGCGATGTTCTCCGTGTGTCCGATTCTTCCTATCTTCCCCTCGATTCTGACTGACCTTCGACCAGTCAAATCCTCGGCACGGCGCGTACGACCACGGGCCAAATCGGGGCCGTCCGCTCCACCGTAGATCGCTTGGAGGGCTCGTTCACGGTCCGTATATTTTATCTATTCCATTCCAATGAAACCGACGCTGAATCGGTAGCAGATCATCCGCGCCGATATCCCGATATCATTGAAGAACCGACGTCAAAAACTCCCCCTCCTTTCGCCGACGCGGAGCGAAAGCGCAGGCTACACAATACGATGAAGTCCCCTGGCCCACCTCAAACCACTCGTCAAACCACCCTGCCAACCTCTATATTGCATATTCTCATCCGCCCGCAGCGCCGCTTCACTGTGCCCGCGGCGCGATACAACACTTCGCCCGCGAGACGACACGACGAGCGACTGGATTCGGGCACCTACGCGTGTTTCGTGCCTAAGAAAGGACGCGGAAGAGGCGCATATCGCTATCTGGTGATCCGCGCTTGCCTCTGTTTCTATGTGCACCCCGCACCCGTCCGCCGCGCCCATGTGTCTGCCTCCTGCCCAGTGCTTCATCCTCTGCGCTGCCCGTTTTACCCCCTGCGTCGCTTCTACATACGCTGCTCAGCGAGCAAAGTCTGCGTCGTCCTGCGCCCCGCCGGCCCGCGCGTGCGATATCGCGAGCGCCCAGCCCGCTTCTCCCGTTCCCGCACCGTATGCCCGCACCCGGGGGCGGGCGGGGGCGAGCGACGGGGGTCCGCGGTGCACATACATACCAGCTCTTGACTGGATCGTCATCGGCGAGTGGAGCCTTCGGTGTAGCAGCTTCGGCGCCCATCGTATTCGCTGGGTCTTTTTGGCATTCTGAAGTCACGGTCGAGCTCTGAATCTGCGTACTGGCGCCCGCCTCCGAGTCGTTGTTCCGCACCCGCGCCCTCCAATTTTCCACTCGGCACCACGCCGTGCCCACCCACCCACTTGCAGGCACGCACACCGCGCTCCCGATTCGCCTTCCTGCCTCCTTTCCCCCTCATACTCGTCTCGTTCTCTCGACCTCCTCCCGTTCTTACCTCTCGTCTTCGTCTTATCTTGTCGTCCTCGCCATCACCCTCCCTCTCCCATCCCGTATGTATTCCGTTATACTCGGAGAGGACGGGACGGAGGCGTGTCGCTTTCGGACGCGGGCGAGGGCGGGGACGGAGGCGCTTCTCGTTTTCTCTTGGGATTTCAGAGGTGGTGCGGCGGTTTGGGAGTTGAGTTGTTTGCGGGCGTGGACGGAATGGGCGGTATGACGGGCACGTCTTTTTCGCAAGGCACCCGCACTCGACCTTGCATGCGGCTCGCCTCCACACGCGCGCGCCCGATTCAAGCCCGCGTTCTTCCTTCCCTCCTTCCCCGTCTTGACCTCATCTTGTTCTCGTTCCCCTTCCGTCCTCGTTCTCGTATGTTCCGTCATGGAAGGTGCGCGGGGTCTTCTCGTCTCGTCCTCGTCCTCGTGCCCTCCTCGTCCTTGTTCTCGTCGAACGTTATGGACGGACGCGCGCTGTCCGCGGGCGTCTCATCGTCGTGGCTCGCTCCGTTCTCGAGCTCGTCTTCCGCTTTGGATTGATGTTTGGACTCGGAGGTGGTGCAGAGGCTTGGAGGCGGTGCGGATGGGGCTTGAGTCCTTTGCGGGCGTGGACGGAGCCCGAGGAGCGGGGAAGGAGCGCTGGGGGTAGATTAGAGTTGCTGTATCCGGGGTGGATAGGTGCAGTACCTACAAGCGGGACATAATTAAAGCACGAGCGGAATGCGATTCCATTTCATCTTGTTTGGGTGAAGGAGTTGACAAGAAGGAAGAGGATGGACTGCATGGACTGCATGGACGGAGCGAACAGTTTATATGGCGACAACGGAGTGTATTCACAGCTACGACGGGGTGTACATGTGTGGTCTACGACTCGAGTGCGGGTGCTGGAAGGACACGTACATACCGGGGCGAGCAATTCGAGCAGCCTCGCGGGACCGTGAGCTACCGTGAGCGGTTGTCGGAGGACACGCCTCCAACCTCGCACCGAAGGAACAGGTGAAGCGCACCCGGGATGGGAAGTGGCGCGGCGAAGGCGAGGCGGCTCCCGGTCCGGAATCGAAGCACGCGCGGGGAGGGACGGGTAGGAAGGGAGTTGCTTTGTTGGGTGTGCGGGGCGGGAGGGGGATGCGCCTATGTAGATGCAAGGCTGGGAAGAGAGCTTGACGAAAAAATGTCCGAATGCGAATCGGCCGAGATCAGAGAAGACGGTCTCTGCCGGGGCGCGACCTGGCACGACTCGGCCAAAGAGATGGGGAGAGTTCTCGCTCGCATTGGGCTGTTGGGGCTGGGGTTGGGCACTGGGGTGCTGAGCACTGAGCGGGAAGTGTCTTGATCGGAGTGATCGGGCCGAGGTCCGCATCAAATCAAACATGCGCCCACAGCACTCATCTTTGCACCCTCATTCAATCTTGCATCACTCCATTTTCAAGCTACATTCATGAACGGGAACTTCTGCTACAAGAGCGCCAAGCCAGATCTATTTTTTCTGTCCTCCTCCGGGAGTCCTATGTACATGCCATTATTTTGTCGACTTGCCGTGTCGGTTCTCGTCGGAGTCTGCTGCAGCTACATAGAGTAAGTATGGTTTACCGCGGAGCCTGGCTGGCAATGCATTTTCCCCGGTCGACAAGGACCGGATTCAGGGAATTTCGATGTCGTCAGAGCCGACTTCCAGATGATCTGGATATGCGAAGGCAGTGCGTTCACACGTCGCGCGACGCGGACGGGCAACGGACGGGTCTCAAGATCTCAAGCTTCGGGCTAGTCAGACAAATCTTTTCTTCTTCTCGTGCTGCCCAAGATGTTACCCGTGTCAATTATAACCTGTTTTGCCCTTGCGTCTGCTGCTCGTGCGGCCCATCCGTTGTTCATTGGCTCCCCGCTCACCCGAGACAACTTCAAATCCACCATCGCCAAGGGTATCTGGTTCGTCGAGCACTTGACTCCGCACTGCAACCACTGCCGTACCTTCACCTCGACATGGATACACCTCACGGAGCAAAGCGAGGGCATGCAGCTAGCTCAGGTAGACTGTAATGCTAATGGAGGTGTGGCACTCACAGTGGATATTGATAATACATTAATCCTCCTCAGACCTCTGCAGGGCCAACGGCATCACAGGCTACCCGCAGATGAACCTCTGCTACGATGGAGTGTTCGTCGAACAGTACAGGGGCACCCGCGAGTTCTTTGTGCTCTCCGACTATCTGGCCGAGAAGGCAGCGAGCCTCACCGCCCCTCCGCTCCCGTCATCGCTCGGGACCGCCCCCCTCAACCCCGCGGGCGAGGTCATCCCTCTGAGCCCCGACAATTTCCATCAAACGCTGGAGCAAGGCCCCGCGTTCGTCACTTTTTATCCCCCGTGGTGCGGCCACTGCAAGAGGCTCGCCCCGACCTAGTACCAGCTCGCGAAGAGCATGCAAGGCCGTGTCACCATCGCCGAAATGAACTGCGATGCGCACCGGAAGTTCTGTGTGGCGCAGGACGTTGTCGGGTACCCGATGCTCGTGTTTTATCCGCCCGGGGGCCCCAAGTCGGAATACCAGGGCGGCTGCAAGCTGATGCAGCTCCAGTCCTTCGTGGAGGAGGCTAGCGCAAAGTATGTCCCTCTTTCCTCCGTTTCCCCTTCCTAATCTCTACCCACAGCGCCCTTCCCGCGAACCACCTCCCGACTGCGCCCGAGCTTGCGCAGGACACGGTCCAGCTCGTGATGCAGGCTCCCCCGACGGCCTGAGACTGGATCGTGTGTACTTAATAACTCGTCGTCCGAAATGCACGGCCGATGTAGCTCCGTCTGTCTTGACATTTTTTACATTTGAAAACCTCTATGCATGCACGATGAGATGAAGGGAGATCGTGTACTTGGATCCATGCAACCAGGGTTTTCCGAGCAGTGATTGGGAGTTATAACATTGCTACTGACTACGTAGCCCTCGTACTTGAACATATCTGAATACCAACGGAGCGAGAACGGGAAGGCGGGTATGACCGCCAGTCGAGTACAGTCCTCGGCTGTGACAGTCGCCGTGGTCGCAAAGAGAAGGTGGGTGGGAATCGAGGCTGAGAAGGTGCTTGAGGATCGTTCGTTGGTAGCGAGAATTGAGCCAGAGAAGGGAAATTGTTGGGGATCGTTGGGGTGGATATAACCGCAGGCTGGTGGAACAGCTTCAAATGAGTTCGTGCAGCCTCATGATTCTAGTGCTGTCCTCTTTTGTCAAAGTTTTGTCGATCGCACGCTCCAAAAACCCCATGCATTCGGTGTCCGGAGGCCCGAAGCGCACAGCGTACTCCAATGCATTGCACTTCTCCACAGTGATTGGCGCAAGATACACCGCCACGCCGGATCGAACGTACATGACGATGCTGTACCGACGATCCTGGGCGGCCTCGTCGGCACGATCAGCGAGCGCAGCACAAGTGGCGCTGTCCAGACCACATTCATCCATGCGGCGAATAACGCCGGCTTTAAACATGAAGTCGCCGCGCTCGCCAGACGGCACAGGTTCAAGCTCAATAAAGAGCACATGTGTCTTCGTCTGGGAGGCGTTTGCAGGATTGTGGAGCCGCATGGCGTGTGTGCCGACATAGATCAACAATTGAGTGTGTTTCTGTAGCACCAATTAAGACCGGCAATCACATAGGCCCAACTAAAACTTACGGAGAACCATTTCTTGATATCTGCTAGCATGTCTCGCTCTGGGGTTCCTTTTACGGGCAGAGATTCGCGGTTTTGGGCTTGCAGCTGGCACGTCCTTTTGTGTTTTTTCCAATCCTTTTTCTGGCAGTCCTTGCTCTGGTGGTATTATTCGGTCAGTGGAACAGCTTCTCTAGTCTTGCTTACACAATACGCTGGTCTCAAGCATGCCCCGCATCGATCAAACTTGTGTGTTTTTGTCTCGGACTTGTAGCAGAAGGCACAAGTACGATGGGCAAGAATCTCCGCGCTGAGAGGTGCTTGCGACATGGAGGATGAGAGTGATATCGATGGATGTGGGAGATACTGTCAAACTTTTTTGTATTTTTACACGAGGAAGCCCGCATAACAGACGCTGGGATGAATTTGGGGACCTGGGATCGATAAAACCGATAAAGCGGCATTGTCAAGGATTGCAAGGTCGGCGAGTGTTGGGTGAGAGTTCATGCTTCTGATTAAGAGCGCTCCTTGCCTCCCTCTAGATCTGGATCCGTCCAAGTTGCGTCCAAGTCGCAAAAGAAAGTGGAAGAGAGTGAGAAGTGATCGGGCCGAGGTCCGTATCAAACCAAACACGCCGCAGCACTCGTCTTCGCACCCGCTTTTGGCCAGTTTTTCTACTTGCCCGAGCCCGCGACATGCTTGGCGCCTCTAGCGCTCTAAAAACGACCTTTCGGCCGAATAAGATGGCCTGCAAACGAAGCAACAGTAATGGATAAGCGCGCTCGCGCCAAATCTCTACAGCTTTCGCCAGAAGCGATGTCCCCTGCTGCAGACATCCTTTCGTCTCTCCTCCGCCGCTCTGCGCTGAAACTATGTACCCAAACGCCCTACCTCAATCGTTGGCCAATGCCGAAGACCTCCGCAAACTGTGCGCGACGACGCCGGGCATGAACGCGTATCAGCCAATTGCTGCATCTGCCGCTGTGTCGCTGCAGCTTCGGTACTTCTGCTTTACTTCGCGTTTCGAGCCCGACGCTAATCAGCGACAAGACCAAGACACATGAAACGGACAAGCTCGCGACCTACGCTGTGGACCAGACGTCGTTTTAATCCATGTGCTTGTTTCTCTCAAGGCTTTAGAGATATTCGAGCAGTACGTGCTTGATTTTCTCTGTCTATTACTTGTTCCCAATTAAATCGGACGCGATTCGACGCTATATCGAGCCTCTAAGTCTACATACTGACCCTCGGGGTTGTCCGCAACGCACCCCTTGTCCTCCTCCTCCTCCTCTCTTTCTTCTTGCCTTCTTCCCATTCTCGGTCTCGTTCTTCCCTTCTTTCCGTTTTCTTCTCATCTTGACCTCATCTTCTTCTGGTTCCCCTCCGTCCTCGTTGTCGTTCTCGTATATTCCGGCCAGTGCCGAAGACCTCCCGCATTCTGTGCGACGACGCCGAGCTTCAACTCTACACTGTAACATTTTCTCAAAGGGAATTATGAGCCTTGGACGGATTCATATCATGTATCATATGCAGGGCTGGTATACAACTGTGTAGTATCATTCAGCAAGACGAAATGGTACACTATTTCTGGCCCACAGTTGTGGCATCACCACAATTGCGCTTCTCAAGGCCAGCACTGTGCTGAAGGAGAAGTTCAAGGACTTCTGTTTGTCTGTGCGAAGTTGCTATGTCCAGGGCGGTGCGACCTTCAGCGTTGCGCACTTGGATATTGGCGCCGTGTTCAAGCAGGATGCGGACGATGTTAGGATGGTGAGTGGAACATGCGCAATGCAGTGCGGTCCAGCCTGATGCGTCCTGTGCATTAGCGATGCTGTGCACAGTGGTGTGTCCGAAACTTGACACGACGTTCAATTGCGTACAATCTTTGTCGTTGCTGGCATCGTGTTCAAGTAACACCCGAACTACATTGGAGTGACCACGCCAACACGCTGAGTGCAGGGTGCTGATGCGCGCCTCGATATCGACACCGTGGTCAAGCAGAAGGCTGACTGTGCTGGCATTTCTATCCCACATTGCCACAGAATGTAGCGGGCTGTAACCTCTATTGCTGCGCGCATTGACGTTGGCCCCGTATTGAATCAGCAGTCGGACGACCTCGCTGCGAGTCTGGTCGCCTCCGCCCAGTAAGCTTGCATGCAGCGGAGTAAGGCCCTTTAGGTCGCGTGCCTCGAGATTAGCACCGCGCTCAAGGAGCAGACGGACGGTGCCGGGCCTTCCGTACTGTGATGCAAGAGACAGTGGGGTTTCATCGTAGACGTTGGTCGCCTCCATGACCGCACCACACTTGAGAAGGAGGTCAACGGTCTTGGTTCGTCCTTCAGAGGCGGCTACGTGCAACGCGGTTGGCGCCAACTCGGAACTAGTACGCGCCTCAAGGTCAGCATCATGTTCAAGTAGGAGACAGATAACATCATGCTGGTCTCTATGAGCAGCGTGATGAAGGGCAGTACGGTGCAAGTCTTCTTCACCCGTAGTGGCGTTAACATTGGCGCCGTGCTTCAGCAACAAGCAAACAACATCAGTCCGCCCGGCTTCAGATACCAGGTGAAGAGCAGTACGACCATCGCTGCATGCTTGGATTTTTGCACCATGCTCGAGAAGTAGCTGCACCACCCCAAGATGCCCATTGAGTGATGAAAGTTGTAGCGGAGTAAAACCAATAAAAGCTGCCCGCGGATGCTTAAAGGAGGGCATATCGTCGTAGGGCCTGCTAACGGGTGACCGGTAACGGGGTATAAAAACTTGCATGTCCAAGTCCACCCCTCCAGCCTTGATCAATTCCTCGACGTTATGACAGAAGCCATTGTGCGCGGCCCAAAGTAGAGGATGACCCGAAGTTTGGTATTTGAATCGATCTCCAGGACCCTCTGGATTATAGTTGCGAGACCACACATCGAAGTGGATACGCCCGGGGTCCAAGATTTGATGCAGCAACTGTGCGGTCGAGCTCGAGACGTGACCATATTGGGCATGAAATGTCCAATAGTCGGTTGCGTAATCTGCAAATGGCCCGAATGAAGGTAGTGGTCCAATGAACTGGCGTGACCCAGGTGGAGTTGCAGCAGTGTACTCGTCTGAGAGGATACAACTCAGACACATCTGGGCAAGCACAGTATGTGCTAGCTCTGCGTCAAGTCGGTAGATTCCGAGAGCACTCATCACATGTCCTGCATGCAAGTATTCGTGGACGGTGAAATGAGAGAATTCGACGATAGTGATGTCGTCTTCGGTGGGCACGATGCGAATTAAACTGGAGCAAATCCGAAGCAACTGCTTAGCCGGATTGCGTTCACGATGCTCCAATCCTAGCCGAGGGGACGAGGGATCGGTGTCGAAGTCGACAGTAAACACTTCTCCGAGTTCTTCGACCGACAGCGCCCGTTCTGCGAATGCAATGATATGGAATATGCGATGAGCATCAGATCGGCATGCGGGGGGAATGCGCTCTAGGATGCGCTGGTAGGTCTCCTCTAGATCTTTGGGAAGAGACTGTAAGATGGTGTTGACATGCTTCAGCAGACATGTCCGCAGTGAGTCGATTTGACAAGCCACCCAACGGAATCTACGGTTCAGTCATTAATAACTTTTCGCATTGGAAATGAATCTGAACGCACGAGCCATTTGCCTTTGCGGTCAATGTATCAAAAGCAAGGTGAAAGAGTATATCACCCCATTGCATTTTCTCGAGTTCATAAGTGATGTAGAGGCGCAGGTCATTCACCTGGTCCTCGACGACCTGAAGATCCAATTGGTGTGTCTTCATCCGCACCATGCAACTCTGTATATCTGCTTCCGAACGGCTCGTTATAAGGAGGTGGAGCCGCGATCGGTCGGTTTTCGCCAGACGTTCGAGGTATTCCAGCATCTCGGCTCGTTGGGCACCGCCAGGGCACTCGTCAAGAGCATCAATGACAATAAACACATCACCAGATGCAGTCAACATTTGGCCCATGCAGTTGAGAAGTGTTGCCTCGTTCGGTGCTCCAGACGTGGAATGTAACAAATGGAAGCGCTGCAAGATGGCGAGGCAATCCGAGGAAACGACGGCAAGCTGAGAGACCAAGGAGGAGAAGAGGCCATGTGCAGTCTGCTTCCGTGGATCACGGAAGTCGCAGTAGAAGTAGGCCAGCGAGCGTGTCGCCACGAGCTTATCGATAATCGAGGAACTATAATGAAGGATGAGGGATAGTCGCCCGAAAATTGGGGACGAAGACCGCACCATAGAACACTCTTCCCCGAGCCAGCTGTATCAAGAGAATGAGAAGAGGAGAGTGGAAAAGCAAACACCCCCTACGTGAGCCGTAGATCCAGAAGACAGAGTTGCTTGTTGTCTTCCAGTTCGCAAATGCATCACTTTCAAGAAACCACGAGCCAGTGCCTGCGTGGCGAGCCTTGAGTACACTGCTATGGCTTGTAAATGGATCGGGGGCGGACAGCCAAGTCTTGATATTATGATTGACTGTAATATGGCACTTGAGTAAATATTCATGCTATAAAGGGCTTTCGCACCCTGTAGATTGAGCAGCTTCACCACCTTACTCTCAAGGCTGTTAATCGCACCCCGGTCAAACTGTCTGCCTAAAGAGTTATGGTCAACGGGGAATTCAACGAAAGATAGCCCTCCACATACTCGAATGCAGAGCCTTGACGCCCGCGAGGATCTCTGCCGCAGTTGTCTGTGTTTCCACAACAATCGCCTGCGTCTCGAGCGTCGTAAGCTCGTCAAGATGCGCCAGCACATCTTTTATGTCCTGGTTCCCGAACAGCACCTGCACATAATGCTCTGCACCAATGCGTTGGCCCTCCCACAATCAAATCAACCGACTCCGCTCACTGATGCGCCTTTGCTTGATCAGCTTGGTCGATAGAGCGAACACATGGAGCAAGTGAGCAAGGATCTTGACCACGATGGTCTTTGAAACGGGCCCCAGACTAGAAGGTGCCTCGAGGCGGATTCCAAGGCGGCTAAGAAAGCCTTCCAGCTTTTCGAAGAGTTTCACGAGCGCGTCATAGCACTCGCTGACACCTTTTGTTGCCTGGACAGCGAGCGTCATGGCAAAGAATATAGATGAAGTTAGAACGACCGACGGTGAGCAACACGCCAAACGCGACGACGATGGATTTTCCTCCAGGCGCATGCTTTATTATGTTGAGACAGCAGCCCATACACCAAGTCGAGCGATACACACAGAAGAGGCCGCCTCGGCAACGGCGTCATTGAAGAGCAAAAGGAAATGGACGATCGGCTTGAGCTTGTTTCGCAGTGTCGCCCACTTGGAGTCTTCTGCCCGAAACTTTTTGAAATTCTCCATCTCACCCTCGAGGGCTCCGACGACGGTGTCCACTGAGTCGCAGTCGTCGAACAGCTGCGCATACTCGGACCGGAGCAGATCGCTACCCGTTTCTTTGCTGTACTTGTTGAGGGCGTCGTTCCAAAGAGCGTCGAACTCGTTACCAGTCGCCATTTTCTATACGGGGTCGACTTGGAGGTCCTCCAGAATCACAAGTGGACCGGATTCCACGCCGAAGCTTAAGTAAGTGCTATGAAACAAGTCTGTCATCCCCTAGTCAAGGCAGTGTGGCTATCGCAAGTGTTTGTTCCGGTGGTGAGTGGGAACGGGACCGTGATAAGACAATAGACAGCTCATTCAAGTTAGATGAGGCAATAAAGGGGTGGTATTTACGGTACGACAAAGCTACTACCGTACATATATCGTGTCGTCTACGAGTGCGAGCGTGGGAGGGATGGGGTCCCACTTGAATGTCGGGAGTAACGGAGTCGTAGCATGCCTCCAACTCGCACTCGAAGGAACAGGGCAAGTGTAACCGGAATCAGACGTGGGGCGAGACAAGGGCGAGGCGCGGCTCTTCGGTCCGCAATCGAAGCAGGCGTGGGGAGGAAATGTTGTGTGGAGGCAGTGTGGGGAGGGAATTGCTTTGTTAAGTGTGCCGGGCGGGAGGGGCAAGGTGGGAAGAGAACTTGACAAGAGAGGCGAGATCAAACGGTTTCGAAGGGAAGCTGATAGATGTCTCTGGTGGTTCTTGCTCGGGAGTGCACTGGGTAGGCGGGAGACAGACAAGGGAAGTCGGACAACAGCCTTGTGGAGGAAGCCTGAGCGCAAGAGCGACAGATGCGGTGTTGGTCGCGCAATCATCTATTATACAAAAGACGGGTGTCACGTGAATCTCTAGCCAGCCAATCAGGTTTATCCGTGGGCTATGGGCACGCGAGGACAAACAACGCTTCCGCTCTCGACTGCTGGATCGCGTCTCCATCGCCCCGTCGACGCGCTCTCTGCCGTGTTTTTCAGTGTACTTTGACTTGACTTCGACTACCTCAACCTGACTTTGGACTACGCACAACTTTGAAACTCCCCTGACTACCCTGGACCATCGAGACTCGACAAAGCCTATATACCCTATGTCCTCTCTACACATTCTATTAGCTGGCTGTAGTAAGCCCGGTTTCATGTATACTATGTACACTAATAAATCCTCTCCTGCTTGAATGATGCCTGAAATGAAAGCCACGAAACCAATAATCGTTCATCCCTATTCCCGTGGTCGTTCTCGCCGCTTTTCTTTCGGGCACGTTGGCGTGTCTACTGATCTTCTCCATGCACCTCAGGATCTTTCTACTGCTTACCCTGGTCCTCATAATCCTAATGCATGGGTTCATTTCACTGGCTCTCCGGCACATGCTGATTCTTGAATCTCATTTCAGGCTATCTCCCACTCCTGGGCCCTCTTCCTCTCCTTTACCCCGGCGACACAAGCCAAACGTGCGAGAAGCGCGACATGAAGCCATGCAAGAATCTGGGGCGCCAGGCCCCTTTCAAGACCTCAGCAATCTTCTGCCGGGCACACAGGGCCAAGGTTCCGTGCCTTGCACATCATCGCTGGAGCGCGAGCGTTCCGAACTTCGGGATGCAGAACGAGAGCGCCAGATTTTACTGCTCGAAACGCCGAGTCGCCGCCACTGTCGCGTTCCAGGGCAGCACGAGGAGGGGGAAAATCGTGCGCCGTCGCCGACGCCACATTCACAGGTGCACAATTGTTTACTTTGTTCTTCGAACCTGCTAACCAATCTACACAGAGGGCTATTCGTCAGTTAGCGACCCTGCCCGACACTCAGGCTCCCGGGCCACCTCCTCAAATTAACAATCATGCTCTAGGTCAGCGCCGACGGCGAGAACGCTAAGCCGCTGCCAAGGCTGCCGCCGCTTCTGCGGGTCCTTCGACAGCTACGAGGCCATCGTCTGCTGTACCCGGTGGTCGGGTTCGGAGGAAATTGGCTTACTGGTATGGGTACAGGTATGGGTACGGGTACGGGTAGTTGTCAAATATTTTGATTGGCCTACGGGTACAGGTAATGAGTCCAGATTGTTTAATCTTGTAATTCAATGCCTGCGGATGTGGGATGCTACAGTAAATTGGCCTACGGGTGTGAGCTGATGCCGTCAAACCTTTTGATTCAATGCCTACGGGTGCGGGATTGTACCGGAAATCGATATCGGCCTACGGGTATAGGTAACAAGCTGAAGTTGGCAAACCTTGTGATTCAATGTCTATGGGTGAGGGATGGTACAGGAAATCAATATCAGCCTATCGGTACAGGTAATGAGCTGACATTTTTAAACCTTTTGATTCAAGGCCTACGGGTGCGGGATGGTACAGGAAATCGATATTAGCTTATGGGTACGGGTAACGAGCTGACATTGTCAAACTTTCTGATTTAAGGCCTACGGGTGCGGGATGGTACAGGACATCTTCAAGGAATCTGATTTCTTATTATCGTAGTGGAGCACGGGTTACCCTTTTAGTTGCGGAGCAACGGGTCCAAGCTAGTGTTCATGTAAAAGTAAGCGCGTGGGAGTGCTCGGGCCGAGATCGCGGAAACCAAACACGAGCCCACAGCACTCATCCTGCAACCGCTTTTTGGTCTTTGCTTTTTTGGGGGGACCGTGAGTATATTGTGTGCCGGCATGAACGCGTCTGCAGTGGAATTGTGTTCTGCCGTAGCTGGTGTGTTTCCTCTTTCTTTGCCCCCCCGCGCTTGACGCTGATCAACGGCCAGATCAAGACGCATAAAATCGACAAACTTGCGGCTACAGCGTGGCGATTCTAATCGCCGGGATGAAATTCGTGCCAGTCTCTGAAGACATCCTTCAGTTCTCGGAGCTCTTCGAGCGGTACATGTTTATCTTTCTCTGTCTATTATCTGTTCTCAATTGAATCCCAGGAAATTGGACGCGATTCGGCGCCATATCGAGCAGATGCCTGGCGAGAAGGCGAAGTCCATCGCTGGGTACTAGTCCAAAACAGACATCAGCCGTCTGAAGGCGGAATTAGAGACCCAGTTGGACGCTCTTGTATGCGCCCGCCTTTGCTGTAAAGGCATTTCCGCTGACATCTCCGCCAGCTCGCGATCGGCGGGATAATGTCTCCAGCCGCATCGCGCAGCGCCTGCGTTCTCGAACTCGTTTCCCTAAGCACGCGTGCAGCGGGTGCCATCTGCGAGGCGCCCGTTCTCGAATCTCAATTTTCTGAAGCGGCATCGCATCATTGATATGCGACACGGAGAAGGTACGCGGCTTTGCTTCGACTTCAGTATGCTTGCTGACCATTATCAGGCTGTCAGCAGCAACCGCGACGCCGCCGTCGAACTTGCTATGCATGCCAGCTGCGTGACAGAATGCGCTGTGGACCGTGCATCCGCTATGGATGCACCAACTGGGACACGCTGGAGGATCTGAGCTGTGGGTTCTTCGCATTTTTCAGTTGATCCGTCGTCTTATCTTCCTGCTGCAGCGCCCTCGAGGATATCTTACTTTCCTCGGGAAACCCCGCCTGCGCCTGCGCCTTGTGCCCTGGATATTCGCTAACTGAGAGAAGGAGCGCTTAATAACGTGCTCGATCAGGCGTCTCTGTGTGTCCTGGTCCTTCCTATTTTCACCTCAATTCTGACTGTCATTCTTCAGGCCAGACACATCAACACGGCCGTGGACGTGCATACGACTAGCGGCCGGGTCGGTGTCCTCCTCTCTGCCGTAGAGCGCTTGGAGAGTTTGTGGACGGTCTGTATATTCTCTCTATTCTGAAACCGACGCTGAATCGGTAGCAGATCATCTGCGCCGATATCCCGATATCATTGAAAGGCACCGCCGCGAGGACCGACGTCAGAAACTCGCCCCCAGCGGCGCCCTCTCGCCGAGGAGCGAAAGCGCAGGCTGCACAGGACAATGACGCCCCGCCAAGTCCCCTGGCCCACCTCAAACCGCCTCAGCTACCCTCTGTATTCACATATTCCCATCCGCTTCGTGCCGGGCCCAGCGCCGACACCCACGCTTGACCGCGCCCGCGGCGCCATACGATACTTCGCCCGCGAGACGACACCGACGACTGTATTCGGGCACACAGGCACGTTTCGTGTCTAAGAAAGGACCAGGAAGAGGCTGCGTATCGTATCCGGTGACTGTCAATTCTATACACACCCCACGCCCCTGCATCGCGGGATTGCGCTGCCCGTTTTACCCCCTCTCTACATGTATTGCTCAGCGAGAAGAGTGCTTCCTCCTGCGCCCCGCCCACCCCGCGCGTGCGATGTCACGAGGCCTGTTTCTCCCGCTCCCGCGCCGTACGCCCGCGCCCTGGGGGCGGACGGTAGCGAGCGAGGGGCGCATACCAGGTCTTGACTCGAGTCGAGCCGTTGGGCGTGGCCGTTCGTTTGCTGTTTTTGGCATTATGATCACGGTCGAGCTCTGAACTGCGTACTGACGCCCGCGGACGGCGCCTCCGAGTCGTTGTCCGTTCCCGCGCCCTCCAAGTTTCCACTCGGCACCACGCCCGCGCACCCACCCACTGGCAGGCACGCACACCGGGCCCCCGAGGAATTCGAGCCCTCCTCGCCCCTCCTCCTTTCCCCCTCATACTCGTCTCGTTCTCGACTTCCTCTTGTTCTCATCCCTCGTTCTCACCCCTCGTTCTCATCCGCGCGTCCTCGCCTCGTGCTCCGCCCCCTCCCATCCCGTATGTATTCCGGTATGCTCGGAGGGCGGAACGGAGGCCTCGCTTTGTTATTTTCTTTCTTTGGTATGGATCGGACGCGCGTCCGAGGGCGAGGGACGGAGGGGTCGTGCTCCCGCCGCCTCCTCCTCGTCCTCGTCTGGTCTATCCGGTTATGGACCGGACGCGCGTCGTCCGAGGGCGAGGGCGAGCGTGAGGGTCGTGTGCCCGTCTTCTGCCCTCGTCCTCATTCTCCTCGAACGTTGTGAACGGACGCGGGTCATCCGAGGGCGAGGGCGGGGGACTCGTATTCCCTCCTTGCCGTCCCGACCTCGTTCTCGTCTATCCGGTTGCGGACGGACGCGCGTCGTTCGTCGTCCGAGGGCGGGGGACTCGTATTCTCTCCTTCCCGTCCCGTTCCCATTCTCGTGCTCGTTTCCGTCTCTTTCATTCCATTTGGACCGGACGCGCGTCCGAGGTCATCTCCTCGTCGGCTCGCTCCGTTCTCGAGCTCGTCGTTGGAGGTTTGGAGGTTGGGGCGTGAGTTGTTTGCCTGCGTGGGGGAAGGAGCGGTGGAGTAGCGGTGGGTGGGGCGCGCCGAAGACATTTGTGTAGATATGTCAGTAAGTACGAGTGGGATGCAATTGCATTTATTTCTTCTTGGGGAGGACGAATGTCTCGATACGAGGACAGTGGACCGCTCGTTCAAGTCGGATGGACGTATGGGCGCTCGGGGAGTAAAGGGTGATATTTAGAGTACGAGAAAGTGCTACCGTACATGTATCGTCTACGAGTGCGTGCTGGAAGGACACATACAGGTGCGGGGAGTACAGACAATGTCGGGAGTAGTGGAGCCGGGGCACGCCTCCAACTGCAACACCAAGTTTCCAACCCACTCGAAGGAACAGGGAAGCACAACCGGAATGGGAAGTGGGGCGCGGTGAAGGCGATGTGGCGTCCGGTCCGGAATCGAAGCAGGCATGGGGAGGAAGACATGGTGTGGACGGAGGGTGGGGAGGGATATGCGGGACGGGAGGGGGAACTTGAGAACTTGACAAAAAAGTGTCCGGGAGTTGGGGGGGATCAGAGAAGACGGTCTCCGCCGGGGCGCGACCTGGCACGACTCAGCCAAAGACATGGGGATAGTCCACGAGAGTTCTCGCTCGCATTGGGCTGTTGGGGCTGGGGTTGGGCACTGGGGCGCTCAGCAAGGGAATTGTCTTGATCGCCTTTTGGAGCCCAGCCAGCAGAGGAAGGCCCATGTGCGGCATCGTGGAGTTTATCTGCAGAGCATTAGCGCATTGGGCTGTTGAGGCTGGGGTTGGGCACTGGGCGCTGAGCGTTCAGCAAGGGAAGGGAGTGATCGGGCCGAGGTCCGCATCAAATCAAACATTCGCCCACAGCACTCATCTTTCGTCTCTGCCTGCGTGAGTCCACGACATGCTTGGCGCTTCTTAGCATTCTACAAACGACCGTTCGGCTGAATCTGAAAACACAAATTAAAAAAATAGCAATGGACAAGCGCGCCGGCGCCAAATCGCCACCACTTTCGAGCTCCAGTAGTCTCTCTTCACAAACTTCCTCTCGTGCCTCGTTCTGAACCCCAGAAGCGATGTCCACTGCACAGACATCCCTTCGTCTCTCCTCTCCGGCTCTCCCTCAATCGTTGGCCAATCCGAAGGCCTCCGCAAACTATGCGCGACGGCGCCGGGCATGAACGCGTATCAGCCAATTGCTACGTCTGCAGTCGAAGTGTGTGTCGCTGCAGCTTCGGTATGTTCTAACTCCTCTCGTGTCTCGCGCTCGACACTCATCCGCCAAAAGATCAAGGCGCAGAAAGCGGACAAACTCGGGGCCTACATCGTGGGTCGGATGGCGATTTTAATCAGCGGAATGAAACCTGCGCCAATCTCCACAAACACCATTCGGTCTCTGGGGATCTTTGAGCAGTACGTGCTTGATTCTCTATGTCTGTTACATGATGCAATCCGTCGACATATAGAGCAGATGCCGGTCGGATCTGGCAAGAAAGCGACGTTCGTAGGCTACAAGTCCAAGAGAGAACTCAGCCGTCTGAAGGCGGATTTGGGGAATCATTTGTGTGCTGTTGTACGCTCCCGCCTTTGGTATCGAGGCACTCCCGCTGACATCTCTGCCAGCTCGCGATCGGCGGGATAATGTCTCCAGTCGCATCACGTAGCGACTGCGTTCTAGAACTGCTGTCCCTGAGCACCCGTGCCGCGGGTTCCGTCTGTGAGGCGCCCGCCCTCAATTTTCTGGAGCCCTTGGTCGGCATTGCAGCGTTGATATGCGACACCGCGAAGGCAAGCGGTTTCGCGCCTCGACCCAAATATTTTTCTGAACGTTTTCAGGTTGTCAAAAGCAATAGCGACGCCGCCGTCGAGCTCACCAAGCATGCGGGCGCCGTGACGAAATGCGTCGTGGACCGTGCATCCGTCATGGACGCTGCAGCAGCCGACGGTAGGGACGCGCTCGAGGCTCTCACATCGCGAGTTCTCCGTATTGTGTATTCGACTGGTCGGCTTACCTTCCTGCAGCGCCCTCCAGGACATCCAGACCTACCTCACGTTGCTCAAGAAACCCCGGCGACGGCTTGTACCCTGGATATTCGCCAACCTAGAGAAAGAGCGTTTCGCGCAGCTCAATAGGGCCCTCGATAAGGTGCTCGTGATGTTCTCGGTGTTCTCTCCGCTTCCTCCTCGACTTTGACTCACTTTCTTCAGGCCAGGCAAATCCTCAGCACGGCCGTGGACGTGCGTGCGTGCGAGCACGGGCGAGATCGGTGCCGTCCTCTCTACCGTCCAGCGCTTGGACAGTGATGTAAATCGCTCGCTGATGGTCCGTATACGTATTTCTTTACATTTCAAGCCAGACGGACGCTAACTCGGTACCAGATCATCCGCGCTGATATCACGAAACTGTCGGAAACGGCAGCGTCGGCTCTAGGAAGTGACGAAGGACAGCGGTGTCCTGGGTGTCCCCGGGCAGAAACAGCATTCGTTCCGTTTTTACTTCACAGCTCACCTGTTTTTTAAAACAATCGACAGCCTCTTTGTCGGCTACGCAATCGGGACCGGCGGTGCGGCAAAGATTAGATTAGCTCTTAGATTAGTTCACGCTTTTATTTCAATATCCATTTGCCCATCTCTGAGTCTTCAAGAAGCTAAGCTATATCAAATGGATAACTCGCCCACAAAAGGCCCACGCTGAAGCTTCGGCCAACCCTCCACTGGCAGACGGATTTGGACCTGCGCGCACCACCTCGCGGACCCGTCCATGCTCACTGCGCGACTCGAGGCTCGCGTGTGCGTGTGGGAACGGGAAGGAAAGGCGAGGCCAGCGCTTTCCTATAAAACGCGCCGGCATCGGCACTCGTCAGCACCGACGTCCGCGGTTGCGTTGCGCGCCCATCGTCCAATCGCTCCTTCTGTCTCGTCGACGAGGAGCGACACCGCAGGCTGCACAGGACGATGACGCGCTACTCTCTCCACCCATCCAGCCGCTCGTGGATTCCTCCGCCTTCGTCAACCTCTCCGCCGTTCAGCGCTCAGCAGCGTAGGGCCGCTACGAGAGTCCCCGCTTCGTATTCAAGTTCTTGTTTTCGGCTTTTTGCTACGGGCGCACCCTACGCTTTACCGTGCCCGCGTCGCCAGACGATACTCTGGGATGAGGATGTATCGCGCTTGATATATGAGGAGTACAATCTGCTCGTCTGTCGCCCTCCACCCTCCGCACCACGCCCTTGCGCTCGCGCTGCTTCTGCCTCGTCTTCAGTGCGCTACGCACTGCACGTTTGCGCACTTCTGGGCGTATACCTGTACCACCTTCTCCGCCTCCCACTCCGCCTCCCGCATCCCGCTCGCCCTCTTGCGCCACGCCCACCCTTCAATGCGTGAGCACCCGGCTCGTACGCCTCCTGCTCATCGCGTGCGTCCGCGCAGCCCCGTCCCATCGATACACTGCATGACCAGAGCCTCATCGTATCGTTGGCGCCGATCACTTGCACCGGGACCCGCAACGCCGTAACTGCCAACGCGACAAGAGCGCTGAGCAAGACACCGCGCGCTGCACGCGTTGCAGAGTGGATGTGCCTGGATCCCCAATTCGACGAGGTCACCCCGGCAACCGACTTGGAGCTCGGCTCCGCGCGTCCCTACCGCCCCACCCTCCGCGCTCGCCCTGCGTCCGTGCGGATCCTCTCTACGCCTGTGATCTCAGTGCGCCACACCGCGACCCTCGTCCCGCTCCGTCCGCCCGCTCCGCCTCCAACTTCATCCGCCCGCGCCCACCCGCGCGTGCGATATCCCGGGCGCTCGGCTCGCTTCCCCCCCCCGCTTCATACGCCCGCACCTCCGGTCGCCAGCGCCCTTGCGGCCCGCGCGCCCTCTCCAGCCAGCGTCCCCCACGGCTCCGTCCCGAATCGTCCACTATCGATGAGCGGGGGCGGACGGTAGCGAGTCGCTACCGCTGCTAGCGAGTAACGAGACAGTCCACTCTGACTCGATCATCATGAGCCCTTTGGTGTATACCGGCTTCGGCGTCCGTAGTGTGCCTTCGTGTGCTTTCGGTCTTTGACATTCTCAAGTCGAGCTCTGAATCTACATACTGGCTCTCGGGGTTGTCGCCATCGCACCCGCGCCCACGCCCCGCTCGCGCTCGGTTCAAGCCCTCCTCCTCCTCCCCTCCTTGTCTCGTTCTTCCCTGCTTCCCTTCCCATCTTGATCTCGTATTGATCTCGTTTCCCTCCCGTCATCGTCCTCGTCCTCGTATATTCCGCTATAGACTGGCCAGTGCTGAAGACCTCCCCGCATTCTGTGCGACGACGCCGAGCAACTATAACATTCTCTCAAAGGGAATTATCGGCCTTGAAAGGGTCATATCATGTATTATATGTACTGTGTGGCAGCCAATGAAACGAAATGCTACACTATTCCTGGAGACTCGAGAGTGGTGTTATCGCCGCCAGTGCGCTGCTCAATGCCAGTACTGTGCCGAAGGAAAAGTCCAAGGATTTCGGTTCGTCTGTTCGCAGTTGCTAAGTCCAAGGCGGTGCGACCTGAAATGTCGCGCACTTCGATATCGGCGCCGTGTTTAAGCAGGATGCGGACAATGTCAGGATGGTTAGCGAAACATGCGCAATGCAGTGCGGCCCTGCCCGATTCCTGCGCATTAACGATGCTGTGCGCAATGGTGTGTCCGAAACTTGACGCGACATTCAATTCGGTCCAATCATCGCTGTCGCTGGCATTGTGTTCGAGTAATAACCGAACTAGATCGGAGCGCATCACCATTGCGGTTCTCCATGCCAGCACTATGCTGAAGCAGAAGTTCACGGATTTCGGTTCGTTTCTTCGCAGTTGCTATGTCCAGGGCGGTGTGACGTTTAGCATCGCGCACTTGGATATCGGCGCCGTGTTCAAGCAGGATGCGGACGATGTGAGGTTTATTGGCGTAACATGCCCAATGCAGTGCGGTCATGCCCGCTGTACCCTGTGCATTAACGATGCTGTGCGCAATGGTGTGTCCAAAACTTGACGCGACATTTAATTCGGTCCAATCAGCGCTGTCGCTGGCATTGTGTTCGAGTAACAACTGAACTAGATTGGAGCGGCCACGCCAACACGCTTTGTGCAGGGCGCCGATGCGGGCCTCGATGTTGACACCGTGGTCAAGCAGAAGGCTGGCTATACTGGCATTTCTATCCCCTTTTACCACAGAAATCAGCGGGGTGTAACCTTCTTTGTCGCGCGCATTGACATTGGCCCCGTATTGAATCAGCAGTCGGACGACCTGTTCGACCTGTCTGACCCCGATGAGGATCACCGTGGGATCTAAGCTTGCATGAAGCGGAGTAAGGCCCTTTAGGTCGCATGCCTCGACATTGGCCCCCCGCTCAAGGAGCAGACGGACGGTGCGGAGCCTTCCGTACTGTGATGCAAGAGACAGTGGGGTTTGACCGCGGATGTTGGTCGCCTCCATGGCCGCGCCGCGCTGGAGAAGAGGGTCAACGGTCTTGGTATGTCCTGCACTGGCGGCTGCGTGCAACGGGGTTGCTTTTGAGTCGTTACGCGCCTCAATGTCAGCGCCATGTTCAAGTAGCAGATGGACAACATCATGCCGGCCATTCTTAGCGGCAAAATGAAGGACAGTGTCTCCTCCACGCCCCACAGTGGCATTAACATTGGCACCATGCTTCAGCAACAAGCGGACAACCTCAGTCCGCCCCTCTTCAGATGCCAAGTGAAGAGCGGTACGACCGTCGTAGCATGCTTGGATATTTGCACCATGCTCGAGAAGTAGCTGCACCACCCCAATATGTCCACTGCGTGATGAAAGCTGTAACGGAGTAAAACCCATAAGATATGCCGGCCTGCGAAGCGGCTTGCTGGGGCCACCCTGTCTGGAACGGGGCTGGGTGGGGAAACACTGGGTAGGCTCCGGAATGGGTATAAAAACACCCCTGTCCAAATCCACCCCTCCAGCCTTGATTAATTCCTCGACATTACGACAGAAGCCATTGTCCGCGGCCCAAAGCAGACGACAACCTGAAGCTTGGTATTGCAGTGAATTTTGAGGACCATCTGGATTATAGTTGCGAGACCACACCTCGAAGTGGACACGTCCGGGGTCAAAGATTTGAAGCAGCAACTGTGCGGTCGAGCTCGAGACATGACCATATTGGGCATGAAAGGTCCAATATTCGGTTGCGTAGTCTGCAAATGGCCCGATGAAGGTAGTGGCCAATGAACTGGCATGGTAGTGGATTTGCAGCAGTGTACTCGTCTGAGAGGATACAACTCAGACACATCTGGGCAAGCACAGTATGTGCTAGCTCGCATCAAGTCGGTAGATTTCGAGAGTGTTACTCGCATGCCCTGCACGCAAGTACTCGTGGACGGTGAAATGAGAGAATTCGACGATTGCGAAGTTGTATCTGGGCACAATGCGAATTAAACTGGAGCAAATCTGAAGCAACTGCTTAGCCGGATCGGGTTCCCGATGCTCCGATCCTAGACGAGGGCACGCGGGATCGGTGTCGAAGTCGACAGTAAACACTTCTCCGAGTTCTGCGACCGATACGCCCGTTGTGCGAATGCAATGATGTGGAGGATGCGGCAAGCATCAGATTGACATTGGGGGGAATGCGGTCTAGGATGCGTTGGTAGGTCTCCTCCAGATCTTTGGGAAGAGACTGTAGGATGAGTTTGACATGCTTCCGCAGACATGTCCGCAGTGAGTCGATTTGACAAGCCACCCAACGGAATCTACAGATCAGTCATTAATAACTCTCCGCATCGGAAATGAATCTGAACGCACGAGCCATTTGCCTTTGCAGTCAATGTATCGAAAGCAAGGCGAACAAGTGTGTCGCCCCATTTCATTTTCTCGAGTTCGTAAGAGACATACACGCGCAGGTCATCAACCTGCTCCTCGACGGCCTGAAGATCCAATTGGTGTGTCTTCATCCGCACCATGTAACTCTGTATATCGGCGCACGGACGGCTTGTTATAAGGAGGTGGAGCCGCGATCGGTCGGTTTTCGCCAGACGTTCGAGGTATTCCAGCATCTCGCTCGTTGGGCACCGCTAGGGCACTCGTCAAGAGCATCAATGACAACGAACACATCGCCAGATGCAGTCAACATTTCGCTCAGGCAGTCGAGAAGTATGCCTCGTTCGGCGCTCCAGACGTGGAATGTAACGAATGGAAGTGCTGCAGGATGCAAGGCAATCCGAGGAAACGACGGCAAGCTGAGAGACCAGGAGGAGAAAAGGCCATGTGCGGTCTGCTTCCGTGTATCACGGAAGTCGCAGTAGAAGTAGGCCAGCGAGCGTGTATCCCCGAGCCTATCGATAATCGAGAACTATGATGAATGATGAGGAATAGTCGCTCGAGATTTCGTGATGAAGACCGCACCATAAACACTCTTCCCTGAGCCAGCTGTACCAATATGATGAGAAGAGGAGAGCGAAAGAGCAAACACCGCCTACGTGAGCCGTAGATCCAGAAAACAGAATTGCTCGTTGTCTTCCAGTTCGCAAATGCATCACTTTCAAGAAACCACAAGCCGGTGCCCGTGTGGCGGGTCTTGACCACACTGCTATGGCTAGTAAAGGGATCAGGGGCGGACAGCCAAGTCTTGATATTATGGTCGACTGTAATATGCTTGAGTATATATGCATGTTATGAAAGGTCTTTCGCACCCTGTAGATTGAGCAGCTTCGCCACCTTACTCTCAATGCTGCTTATCGCACCCCTGTCAACCCGTCCGCCTGAGGAGCATATGGTCAACGAGGAATTTACCGAAAGATGGCCATCCACGTACTCGACTTCAGATCCTTCAACTCGTCGAGGATCTCTGCTGTAGCTTTCTGTGTTTCCGCAACACTCGCCTGCGTCTCGAACGTCGTAAGCGCGTCAAGATGCGCCAGCGCATCTTTCATGCCCTGGTTCCCGAACAGCGTCTTCATATACTGCTCTGCACCGAAGCGTTGACCCTCCGTACAATTGAATTAATCGAGTCCGCTCACTGATGCGTGATGTCTCGATCAGCTTGGTCGATAGAGCGAATACATGGAGTAGGTGAACGAGAATATTGACCGCGATGGTCTTTGAAAGGTGCCCGAGGCTGGAAGCTCCCTCGAGGCGGATTTCAAGGCGGCTAAGAAAGCTTTCCAGCTTTTCGAAGAGTTTCATGAGCGCATCATAGCGCTCGCTGACACCTTGTGTCGCCTGTACAGCGCGAATGAATTATCGAGCCAGTCTCAAAGCACAAAGACCGACGGTGAGCAACACGCCAAACGCGACGAAGATGGATTTTCCTCCAGGAGTACTCTGTATTACGTTGAGATGGTGCGCTACGCATAATGTCGATCTATACACACAGAAGAGGCCACCTCGGCAACGGCGTCATTGAAGAGCAGGAGGAATTGGACGACCGGCTTGAGCTTGTTTCGCAGTGTCGCCCACTTGGAGTCATCGGCCCGAAACTTCTTGAAATTCTCCATCTTCTCCTCGAGGGCTTCGAGGACGGTGTCCACTGAGTCGCACTCGTCGAACAGCTGCGCGTAACGGGACCGGAGCAGATCGCTGCCCGTTTCTTCGCTGTACTTATTGAGGGCATCATTCCAAAGGGCGTCAAACTCGTTAGCAACCGCCATCGTCGTTAGTCGTTAGACTCGGAGGTCCTTCAGAATAACGGCAAGTCAGAGGAGTGGACCGGATGACGCGCGACGTTCACGCCGAAGCTTAAGTGCTATATGTGGCGCTTTAGCTCCCGAGACAAATCTCAAGATACTATCATTCCAAAGAGCGTCGAATTCGTTAGCAAGCGCCATCGTAGTTGGTCGTTGGACTCGGAGGTCCTTCAGAATCACAGCAAGTCAGAGGAGTGGACCGCATGGCACGCGACGTCTACACCGAAGTTTAAGTGCTACAAGAGCGCGCTCCGAAGCGCCCCGGTGTGGTAGTAGAGCAGGTCGGCTATCCCGTAGACACATCGTGATGTAGTTGATCGGCCATCATCCTACCCTTGTCCGCATTCGCCATGTGCCTCTGAGTAGCCGTCGTCCCTGCCCTGCTACATATGGTGATTGGAGTGATTCGACGATACGCACCTACGGACCAGATTCCGCTTTCAGCTGGGAGGATCATTTCTAGCTCTTTTTCGGCCTCACCATCTGTCGACATCCGTTTTGTGTGGCCTGCATCCACCTCACCGAGCTTTTGATCGAGCTAGATCTTACTGGTACACCATCATTACCACTTCCCATCCACCCCTGGCAACATTGTCGACTTCATTGACCCCGCGCTCGCCGTCCTACCCTCTCGACACCAATCCCCGCCGCCGGTGGAGCGCGGGAAAATCCTCGCCCCATTTGGCCTTGCGTGGGAGCATTTCGTACCAATGCTTTGCGCTTGCGAATTGTGGGGACGCCCGGCTGTGGTCAGTCGGGCTGTCCTTGCCTTGGTATACTTAGGGTCTAGGGCAAATTGACCGGCAATCTGCTCGACTATTGGGGCATGCGCTGTTGGTGCTACCCTTTCGCGCTGTTCGAGGTATCCTCCGGCCCTGATCGTACTGTCCGCTTCCAGTTGAACGCGATCATTCACCCGCTTCTGATTTCTCCCGACAAATCTTATCATCATAAATCCCACATGGGACCTTTTCCCATTCCGCTCGATATTCGACACCTTTCCGCGATTCTTGGGGCCTCGCCGGAGGACGAGTTATAAAACCTGAGGCTTGGATGGGTTGGGTCTCTGGGATTGCGACGAGGACGTCGCTATTCTGTTGGGTGGGCACTGGGTGGCAGGGTGCTATCACTCTATCATTCACTTCATATCCGACACTTTCCGCGCTTCCTTAGGCCTCGCTGGAGGACAAGTTATAGAACCTGAGGCTTGGATGGGTTAGGTCTTTTGGGATCGCGACGAGGACGTCGCTATTCTGTTGGGTGGCCAGATGTGGTAGTAGAGCAGGTCGGCTATCCCGTAGACACATCGTGATGTAGTTGATCGGCCATCATCCTACCCTTGTCCGCATTCGCCATGTGCCTCTGAGTAGCCGTCGTCCCTGCCCTGCTACACCGGCACTTCGACTGGGGAGGCTTTTTCTTTTGCGTTGTCGTGGTGCTACGTGGTCGAGCGCCAATCCGCTGATTGTTTAGCTTCCGAGACAAATCTGGGAACGGGACCGTGATAAGAGGACTCGTTCAAGTCAGATGAGGCGATAAAGGAGTGGTATTCACGGTACGAAAAAGCTGTACTACCGTACATGTATCGTGTCGTCTACGAGTGCGGGAGGGATGGGGTCCCAGGAGATGCAGCACGCGTCCAGCTCTCAGGGCAACCGGAATCGGAAGTGGGACTAGGCGCAGGCGAGGTGGCTCTTCGGTCCGGAATCGAAGCAGGCGTAGGGAGGGGATTTAGTAGGTCGGAGGGTGGGGCGGGAGTTGCTTCCGCTGCGCGAGGCGTCTATGTAGGTGCACTACTTCCTGGGGTAAGACAACTTGACAAGAGGGTGTCTGAAAGCGAATCCGGAGAATTGATCGGAGGTCATTAGCGAGTCGGGAGGCCCAGGTTGATGTTCGAGTGGCAATTGGCACGAGCTCGACGCCACTTGTCAGGGGGTGGGATCGGCCACGGGTGTCGAGAAAGGTGGGAGATGTGAGCGGAGGTCTGGAGATGTGGAAGCAGTGTCAGATCCTCGTTGGGGGAGAGTGCGGGACGTGGTATGGTGGTGGGAGGAAAGAAAGTGCATTGTCGTGCCAGCAGCCAGGACGTCGGAGAATGAAAGGGACGTGTGGAAGCTTGGCCCGATTGGATCTTCATGAATTTCATGAAACATGCTCTGTGGAGACGCACCCGCGCGTGATCCGGCTTGATCCTTGTGATCCTTGTGATCCTGGCACAGCCCGAGCGATGGAAGCTTGATGGAAGCTGTCAGCGAGCTCGCGCGATCGCCGACAGAGTCCGGCCTACGACGATTGCCAGACTGTTCGGATTTATGCATCTGAGTTCCACTGGAGGAAGACTGAAATTATTAGTGAGTGTCAATTGATATGTACAGAATTACAAAGAATCAGTTCAGCGCGACCACCTCAAGCAGACCTCAAGAATCACAGAGGAAATTGACCACTTCTAAAGTTTCGATGGTTGTTGACAGCCACAAAGTCCCAGCTCGAAAAGGTCTTGAAGCGGAAATCCCGGCAGTAGTAAACACTCAGCAGCAGATGCAGTGGGAGGTGCGAATTCGCGCCTGCGGTACATCTGCAGCTGCAGTGAACACACCGCCGAATCCGCGGAGGTATGACGATAAAAAGTGGGGCATAGGGGCGTGGAGAGAATGTATGGGTAGTACCGAACTTGTGTATGTGAGTGTACAGTGCCAGGATGGGACCGGTTCGATTAAAATAAGCAAAAAAACGAACGGTGGTGCGGGAGACGAGATGCAGAGATTGATCCAGTGATGCGCGGGACGCGCCGAGAGCACAGGACTAATATTTTGAATTGGATTGGCTGGACATGTTCGCTATATCTCCGAACGACATATTCGGGAGATCAGTGATCTTCCGGGCGGAGATACTCGAACATGTGGTAATCAGGAAAGCGGGAATGCAATAGGGTAAGAGACGGTGAGTTTGGGGCTCTCAAATCTCATGTAGATAATACAATGTACATCTCCAATTCTCTCTCTCTTTTCCCTCTTGTCTCTCTCTTTTTACAAGGTGAAAAACTTGAATACTGCCCGCCGTCCACAGACATAGTGCATGGGCCTGAATTTCTTCGACGGGTCGCGCAGCCTGCCGGACATGTTACGCACCCTGCGCTTTAACTGCAGCGCTCATGTTCACAGCTTCAACAGCCCGCAAATACAAACATGGTGGCAATTTGGCGCCGAAAGGGTGTGCCGCAGCGGCGACTGTGCGCCTCAAAACCGCCACAGCCTACAGGAATCGAGCCCTCCCTACTCCGTGCCCATTTCCTCTGTTGTAACGGAGCCCGCTTCTTCAAGGGAATATGCGAATCCATCAAATTGGTGACTTTATAATCACTGTTCAAAATTCAACTTTGGAACCTGCATGCGCATTTATCAGAAGCCTCAGGAAGGGGATGCGAGGCCACGAAGCGGCCGAGCAGCCGCTTGTGCATCTATAAATATCAGGGAGAAGTACAAGCAATTTAGAGAGTGTTCGTCGGTAATGTGTCCATATATTCTGAGTTAGCTGCCCTAGCCAAGGCTGAGGCGGCTCTCCTTGACCTTTTGACTGAGCTGAGCTGCGACTCAATTGAGAGCCGCCTCGAGCAGTTTGGAATATATTGGGGTGCCAACTCCGCCTGTAATGATTTGCGATCCGTTAGACTCATTTAGCAAGGTGGCAGCCCCTTACTCAGAGGATCCCACCCCACAGCAGCGTCGAACGCCGTCTACATTAAAAGCAGCGTCAACTCAGCCAGCTTGCCATTTCATCCACGATGCAAACTCACCGAGTTCGGCGGACAGATGAACCCCTGGTTATGTCCGATGGTAATATCGTTGAACGCCGCCTTGGCCTTGTCACTGTACAAGAGAGGATTCAAAAACCCAAGCACGGGCTTGCCCGCGGCGAGGAGCTGATCGTTGATCAGCGCAATCATCGCCGCGAAGGTGGGCGAGGACGCGCTCGTCCCGCTAACCGGCTCAGTCTGGCCCGACGTAACAGTCGCGAAATTCAACCCCTGCAGCGAGACGTCAGGGTATCCCCTTCCGCTCGCATTGAAGATCCCGGGGAAGCCCGCTGGGATCCCGGTTTCGAGGAAGGTTGAGACGGCTGCGGCTTGGTAGGCAGGCGTAGAGAAGTAAGAGCTGAAGCCGCCGCTGGTGAAGTTCACTGCGACCTCGGGGGAAAAGCCGATGGTCGAGCCGACGGCGGTGCTGTAGGGGCAGGTGGCCGGGAATTGAACGAGGAAAGTATCGTCGTCGCAGAAGATGTCGGCGTTCACGCGGACGCCGCCCTGAAATATTAATTCAACCACGTCAGAATGGTTACAATAGAGACTGACAGGGACACACGGACATCACCTGAAGAAAAAAGAATAGAGATACCGCGAGCGCCGAGCGCCATGTAGTTGTTGCAGATTTTGCTGCAAAATCATTAGACTTCTATCTGCAAAACGTGTCGGGACAGTGGAGTTTGGTTTAATACTGACGTAGCCAGGCTGAGACCAAATGCGCCCTCAACCTCGGAATAGGACGTCGTCATGACCGTCGGTGGATTCTCCACCCCGAGGAGGTAAGTCGTCGTATCGAGGATGGCCGTAGGAAAGGGATCAAAAGTAGTATTATCGTTGCCAATGTTGCCCACGGCCAGAAATTGTACGGGAACCCCCGTCGCAATACCTGGCCCACTAGGTAAGGATTGAAAACAACTGCCAAAATCCGGCGGAGACGCACCAACGGTGTACTGGATATCAAGATTGGCCTCTACTGTGGGTTGACTGGTATCGTTTGTCTGGTTGTTGACCCCTCCGTCAACAGACAAGACAGTGAAAGTGGTGTTGAGCGGAATGTCTGGACGGAACCGGGCGAGAAAGTCCTGCGGAAGCGGTGAGCCGATACTTCTGCAGAGGAAAAAATGACTAACAGCCAAATATTCCGTCTGTGCCGCTTCGTTCGAGTACTCAGGGACGATAATAGCGTTGGTAGATAGAGTAGAGTGCGTAGCTGGGGCGGTCGGAATTCCATAAAGCGCTTGCAGGCACGCGGGGGTTATGAGGCCGTTACCGTTGCTCGTGTTGCAGGATGAGGCTTGACGCTTGGCGAGCTGCATGCCCGAATCGGGGTTGGTTCGGGGCAGGCTGGCTTTAGGCCGGGTAAATTCAGTGCTCGGATGGATGACATCGACGTGGCCCACGAGCTCGGAAGGCAACGAGATGGACAACGTGCGGGCAATAGCACTTTCCATGGATGGGTGCGTGAAAAACTCAAATTGTGCGTCAAACAGGTCGTTTGCTTGGGAGACTGGAAGAGTGAGCGCCAGCCAGTCGCCGTTCGGCGAGATGACGCTGGCATTGAGGCCGTTGGCGGATGCGAATGCGTTAAAGGCCGTCACCGTTTCCGAGGAAGGCTGAGTAAAGGCTTTAACCTTGGGATGTAGTACCGTCAGCGCAACATAAATCGAAACAAAGACGGCCTCATACCTCGTCCTTCGACAGCCACTGTCGGAACTCTGGACTCCCAGGGGTAGACAGGGACGTCAGTCTTGCCTCCAAACCCGCAAGATTATTAGCCGCCAGACCGACGCGCAGGGCGAGCATGTAGTCGGCGGGAGCAGTACCCTGACTGAAGAATCCGCTGGGAACGGTTGTGCGTTGTTCGAGCACGACCATGTTGCGTGAGGGCGCCGCGGAGGCAGCAGCAAAAATCGAAAAGAGTGATACTAGCAGCTTGGGGACTTGAAGCGCCATTTAAACTGGCTTGAAGGGGTGAGAGTTGGATGAGAGCAGATATCCACTCATCCAGCAGTTTAAAACGCCTTGGAACGGGACGCTCATGGGGCAAGTTGTCCAACGACGGCGAATTAAGCCCGAACTCCCCACGGAAGTAGTCACAGGGCTCCCAAATTGGGATGTCAGGAGAGTCTGTGTACGAGACTACCACGGAAGAAATGGAACATTCACACCGGAATTAGACGAATTTTGGGCCGCACGATGTTAGTTACGAAAGGATGAGAGCAGATATTCACTTATCCAGCGGTTTAAAACGGGATGCTCGTGGCATACGCTGTCCAACGACGGCGAATTAAGCCCGAACTCCTCACGGAAGAAACGGAAAATTCACACCGGAATTAGACGAATTTTGGGCCGCACGATGTTAGTTACGAAAGGATGAGAGTTGGATGAAAACAGATATCCTCTGATCCACCACGGAAGAAATGGAACGTTGACGGGCCAGTCCGATGAGTATTGGTCCAGGGTCCAAGTGTAAGCGAGACACCCCCGCTGGCAGGATTTCGACGTTTTGCTGGTAGAGTGGTTGGGCTGAACAGAACTTGATTTTGCCGTCCATCATCGATCATTGAATCGAGAACAGGCTACCGCCCCAAAGGCGACCGGAATTAACGAAATTCATGGTTATGCTTCTGACACGAGTGGCAGATTCGTTGGAGCTGCAGTTGGATGAGAATTGATGGAACCTTCAGCTTGTATCGGATACTTGCTGGCGAATCAAACCCTAACTCCCACTTGTGATCATACTATAGGTTAGACACGGGACGCACAAAGTCGAACCCCAGATCCGTCGGAGTTACCGGCGGGTTGCAGGCAGCAGGCTTTGCTGTTGAGATATTGAGACGGCGAGTTGTCTCCGAGAAAAACCATCAAGGAAGCTATGATATTTGAGTTTCCTCGTCGCACTCGTCCTGGTCAATTGCTAGGAGAATGCAATAGCTTTATAGAGCTGGGATCTGCCAGCGTCAGTATTTGCTTGCTAGACCAAGCTGGAAGTTGGCAGGAAGCAAGCTGAAAGCGAGACGGATCAACGGAACATGACCGTGTACACGTGTGTCACGGTAACCACACGACGCTTCCCCCAAGGGCTCTGGATCCCCGGAAATAGATCTTGCCACTGATCGAGGTTTCGGCATTGATCACATCATGCTTAGTCACGAACTCATGCCCTGCAACCGTTCAAGTTGCTTTTGTCGACCGTACTCAATGCCATCCACGTTTTAACCCTTGCCCGGCCTGCGTCCTCATAGCACCATGGAAACAATTTGGGTCCTCATCAGATGGCTTGAAAACAGCGCAAGTGGATAGTGGCGCCCTCAGACTGGCTCTCAACAGCTTTCGATTAAAATTCGAGCAATTGAAACCTAGGCAATTGGACGCGATTCATATCGTGCAGGCGCCCGGCGAGAAGGTGAAGTTCCTCGCCGGGGACCAGTACAAAAGAGAATCAGTCGTCTGAAGGTGGAATCGGAGAGCCAGTTGTACACTCTTGTACGCTCCCGCCTTTGCTATAAAGGCATTTCCACTGACATCTCCACCAGCTCGCGATCGGCGGGATGATGTCACCAGGCGCATCGCGCGACGACTGCGTTCTGGAACTCGTTGCACGAGCACGCGTGCAGCGGATGCCATCTGCGAGGAGCCCGTCTCAATTTTCTGAAGCAGCATCGCATCCGAGTCGTTGATATGCGACACGGAGAAGGTACGGGGCTTCGCGCCTCGACTTCAGTATGTTGCTGACCGTTATCAGGCTGTCAGAAGCACCGGCGACGCCGCCGTCGAACTCGCTAGGCACCCCAGCGCCGTGACAAAATGTGTCGTGGGCTGTGCATCCGCTGTGGATGCCGCTACACCCAGCAATGGGGACGTCCTGGAAGCGGGCTCTTCGCATTTTTCAGTTGATCAGTCGTCTTATCTTCCTGCAGCGCCGCTGCGCCCTCGAGGATATCCAGTCGTATCTTCTCAGGAAACCCCGCCGGCGCCTTGCGCTCAGGATATTCGCTACCCGAGAAAAGGTGCGTTTCATCCAGCTTAATGCCGCTCTTGACAAGGCGCCCGCGATTCTCTCGGTGTTTCCCTATCGTTAATCCTCGACTTCGACTCAACTTTTTTGTAGCTTCTCAGCACGGCCGCGGGTCAAATCGGTGTCGTCTTCTCTACCGTAAAGCGCTTGGAGGGCTCGTTAATGGTCTGTTTCCATTATTCTAACCTGAGTAACGTTGAATCTCGATGCCTAGATTATCCACGCCGAATTATTGGATATTCGTTCCGTTCCCGACGCAGCCAACGGGGCGGTACTGCGCTATCCAAGCTATGTACGCTGACGTGGTCTGCAAGTACCGATCCCGGAAATACTTATGCCCGTCGCGGGGCTCAGGTCTTGGCGAGTAACATCGCATATCCAGGTACGCCGCTGGCCGTGCTATTTCGTCTTGCCGAGCTCCAGCTAACGCCCACCAAGTTCCAGCCCGCAAACGAAAGCCTCATCGTTGACGGATCTCCTTGATTGGCTCATGTATGTGTCCACGCTTTCCTCTGTATCTGCGCTATTGACGTGTCGGGCGCACAGGCGGAACCAAGACTGAAGTCGCGAAGCTCCACCTCTGGCCGATCCTGAACGGCAACAGCACACCGTTGTGGTCGCTGGGCTCGAGCAAGCCGCTGGTTAATGACGGGCCGCTTCCGAATATATGGGTCTATGGCAAGGTGTTTAGTTTGTTGTAATTATCCAGGTGTACGAGTCGTATCTCTCGTCCTAAGTACAGACTACCGTCGGTAGCTCGCCTGTATCAATTCTCTAGTTTTTTGCTGACACAACTGACGACCACCGAATCTTGACCGACACCGAAGCGCGCGAGGCTGATCATGAGCGAACCGTGTCGAAGTGATGTCCGAGTCGTCCTGCAAGACACACCACAGCATCGCCGTCGCGCCCGCACTCGCGGTGGAGATAGCGGAGTGATTCCGACAATGCGCTTGGAATCTGGGGCTAAGTCGTTGGAGATGTCGAGTCTTTCTCAAGTGCCGGCATTTGCGCGGAGTTCAAGAAGACGCAGACGGGGGCGTTCTTTCCAAGTTCAAGCGCCGTAGATTTTAATCTCCGAGTCTTCCTCAAGTACCATTTGCGCAGAGTTCAACGCAGACGAAAGGGACGCAGCCGGGGGTGTTCTTTCCAAGTTCAAGCGCTGTAGTAAATTGTTCCAAGTTCAAGCGGAGCGTCGTGAGCCGTTCTTGGTCCGAGTTGGTTCCTGTCGAGTCCGAGGCTTCTGCCAAGTCCTTGGATCAACGAGTCCTCCCCGAGTGCCATTTGCGCCGAGCTAAAGACAGAGACGCAGCCGGGGGTTTTCTTTCCAACTTCAAGCGCCGTAGTAATTTTTCCAAGTTCAAACGGAGCGTCACCCAGTCGTGAGCCGTTCGTTCTTGCTCGTTGGTTCGTGTCGAGTCCGAGTCCTCTGCAAAGTCTTTTTAAATGTTCGAGTCCTCCCCGAATTCCATTTGCGCCGAGCTAAAGAAGACGAAAAGGGGGGTGTTCTTCCCAACTTCAAGCGCTTTCAAACGCCGTAGATTTTCCCAAGTTCAAACGGAGCGTCGTGAGCCATTCGCTCTTGCTCGTCGGTTCGTGTCGAGTCTTCTGCCAAGTCGTTGGAGATGCTGAATCTTCCCCGAGTGCCAGCAACATATAGTTCGAGCTCAAGAAGACGAAAGGGGGGCCGGGGTGGTCTCCCAAGTTCAAACGCCGTAGATTTTGTAGAATTTCCCAAGTTCAAACGTCGCGTCGCGAGCCGTTCGTTCTTGCTCGTCGGTTCGCGTCAAATATTCTGCCAAGTCCTTGGATCCAGATAACGAGTCCTCCCCGAGTGCCATCTGCGCAGAGTTCAAGAGGACGAAAGGGACACAGACCCGATAGGGGTGGTTTTTCAAGTTCAAACGGAGCGCTACGGAGCGTCGTGAGCCGTTCGTTCTTGCACGTTGGTTCGTGTCAAGTCTTCTGCCAGTGTTTATCATATCACAACCCGCAAGTTCTCGCGTGCGTGCAAGGACGACTGCTGGCGCGTGGTGGAGGCCTGCATCGACGCGGGCTGGCCCAATGTCGAATGGATCACCGGATCACCGAAGCACGAAGGTACATCACAGCATCGAGAGCATCCGAGTCGACACTCGCCGAGTCGCCGTACGATTGACGCGACGGAGGTACGCAAGTCGATCGTGTCCATCAGAGTTCAGATAGCCAGCAGGAACACAAAAAACCAAATTTCTAGTATCCCTCTCTCTCACTAACTACGCCCCCTCCCCTCCCCTCCCCCTACTCCCCCATCTCGCACTACAAATACATCGTTCATCGTTCTTCATCTCACAGCAAATTTAACGAGTGTGGGCCGCCCCCCATGCTGAGGGGGCGGGTCTAAGGTAGGGTACGGGTAGGGTTGGTAGGGGTAGGGTAGGGTAGGGGTATGCGGCATGCGGCGGGTGCGGGTGCGGTGGTTGTACAATGCACATTGTGGGCGAGCTGCGGGGGAGGGGGGAGGGGGGATAGGTTAGCAGTTGGTGCGGAGGGGTGAGAGAGAAACTCACCAATAAACACACATGAACTGCGAGAAAGAAAGAAAGAAAAAAAGAAATGTATGTAAGAAAGAAAGAAGTATGCAGAAGAAAGAAAAACAAGGGCGCGGGTGTACGGGTCTGTGCGTGAAGACCAGGCGCGGAAGAAGGTATAAACAAAATGTGTAGTAAAGTAAAGTAAAATAAGAAGGTAAAAGTAATAAGGAAGAAGAAGAGCACACAAAAGAAGGGAAAAAACAATGAAATGCGTGGAGCGATGCGGTATGGTAGTATACACATGTGTCGTTGGCGTTGGCGCGGTCGTCGGCGGCGGTGGGGGGGGGGGGGGGGGCAAGGCGGGTGGATGGAGGTGCGTAGGCTAGACGGTGTGGTGGGTAGGCGAGGGGGGGTGCGTAAGCGGGGCGGGGCGGCGAGTGCGGGTGGGTGGAATGTGGTGCGTAGGCAGGGCCAGGAGGAACGGGCGAGGAGAGGGGGGTACACGAGCGCTGCACCCCAGCTATCCATACCAAATAAAACCCCACCGACCCAGCCATCATAAAAGTACAAGAGCAGCCGCTCGTCGCATCGTGCGGAATAGATCGGGCCGGGGCACTCGCAATTAACGGCGAGCGAACGCGGCGTGCAGAGGAGATAAACGTCGGCGCGTAGGAGATAAATTAAGGCGGAGCGCGTCGATGCGTGTTGTCTGCGCTGCTGAGGAATTTTAAGTTGAGGTGCTTGGATCGGATCGGATTGATTGGGGGCAGTGCGGATGACGTCAGCATCGTACAATGGGACAACAAGGAAAGCGGAGAGCGAGAGCGGGATAAGCGGGGTCGAGACGTCGGGGGAGAGGGAAGAGAGCGGGAGCGGTGGACGTCGAGCCGTCGGGAGCGGGGAGGGAATGGAGTTATCTGTGCGCCCGCCCGCCCGCTCTGTACTGTTCTTTGGGATTTTTCATCATCTCTTCCTTCTCATCGCCTTCGTCCCGTCTGTATCGTATCGTATCGTATCGTATTGCGAGGTCTTATGTGTACGAGTACTTAGAGGTGCGTTTTTGCGTTTCTTTTCCTTCATTCCACTGTGCATGTCGGCAAGGGGTGCGGTGGAAGGGGAAGGTGGAAGGATAGGATAGTGGAGGGGTGAGGCGGGGAGGAGGAGGTAGATGTGAAGGTCGGAGTCGGTGCGTTGCGTTGCGTATCCAAGGAGGTCGGCGAGTCGAAACAAAATGGTGAGGTGCGCGGGTGTCCAGAATGAGTGTGCGTGGCCGGTGGTGGGGCCCAAAATAATATAATAATAATAGCATCTGCTCTCGTCAATAAACCTCCAACACGACAGAAAAGGGCGCACCAAGCAAAGAGCGGCGGCGGCAGCTCCTCGGGGCTCGGCGAGTTCTGGAACACGGAGCTAGCGAAGAGGGCCTCGGGGCCAGGGCGTCGGGGAAGAGCGCAGCGAGCGGCGAGAGGTGCTTGGCGCGAGCGGGGGGCTGGGCGGGGCGGCGCTTGGGGCTCGTGTACGGCGCGGGGTTGGGCCCGGTACTGGGGAAGGGGAAGGACGCGCCGGTGGACGAGAGAGAGGCGGTGCGCGGGGGCTCCGGGAGGCGGGCGCAGCGCGGGGGGCGTGCGGGGCTCAGCGAGGGCGAGGTGGAGGTGCAGCCGGCGGGCGGGGGCAGGGGAAGGGGTGGCGGGGCGCGAGGGGCCGGTGTCGGTCGTGTCGTTGGCGTCGCAGGGCTCAAGTCATTCGTAGAACTCGCCTCAAGACAGCTTCCCCAGCTAGATAAATCCCGACTAGTCTCCACGTAAGTCGCTGCCCGCGCTCGTATATGCCAAGTGGGGTTCAACAAAGCGAGGTACGAGCTCAAATTTTGTTGAAGTGTCTGTCTACGAGAGACTACAAGTGGGGGCGCCGCAGTCCAAGTTGAGTCCGATGCCTGAGACTGCTGAATAGTTTCCAAGCGTCTAATTTCGGTCGTCTAGATAATCAGACAACGGAAGGTCCGTAGACTTGCTAATGACGAATTGCGTGGTGGAGCATTTGGCAGGCTACAAATTCCATGTTAGCAACGCAGGAGGATGCGGTGCCGTTCGCAAGGACAGTCGGGGCTGGAAACCACGAAGGCCGCGGTAGGCAGCAGTGAGCACCGACGCGTACGAGGTAGACCGTGGAAAGAGAAACACCGCTGGTTTCCTAAACGGGCGACATCAATCTTCCCTCTTTTCAAGCCACATTCATTCCTATCTTACTTTCCTCGGGAAATCCCGCCGGTGCCTTGCGTCCTGGATATTCGCTGACCGAGAGAAGAGCGCTTGCGCAGCTTATTTAATAACGTCCTCGATAAGGCGCTCGCCTCGCGATGTTCTCCATGTGTCCTATCCTTCCTATTTTTCCCTCGATTCGGACTGACCCTCGACCAGACAAATCCTCAGCACGGCCGTGGACGTGCGCACGACCACGGGCCAAATCGGCGCCGTCCTCTCCACTGTAGAACGCTTGGAGGGCTCGTTGACGGTCCGTATACCTATTCCATTCCAATGAAACCGACGCTGAATCGGTAGCAGATCATTTCGCATCGATATCCTTCAAAGGCACCGCCGCGAGGACCGACGGCCCCAGCGTCTCCTCCTTGCTTCGACGAGGAGCGAAAGCGCACGCTGCAGGACGATGACGTGCGCCCCGCCAAGTCCCCTGGCCCACCCCAAACCGCCTCCGCGATCCTTATTCTCATCCGCTTCATGCAGCGCCGACGCCCACACTTTACCGTGCCCGCGGTGCCATATGCTTCGCCTGCAAGATGACACGACCGACGAGTGTATTCGGGCACACAGGCAAGTTGCGTGCCTGGAAGAAAGGACGTGGAAGAGGCTACGTATTGCTAGCCGGTGGCTCTTTCTATCTACGCGCACCCCGCGCCCCTGCAGCATCGCGGGATTGCGCTGCACGTTTTACCCCCCTCCGGGTCGCTTTTACGTACGCTGCTCCGCCAGCAAAGTCTCCGTCCGCCGTCCTCCTACGCCGCCCACCCGCCCGTGCGATAGCGCGGGCGCCTGCTTCTTCCGCTCCCGCGCCGTACGCCACACCCCGGGGGCGGACGGTGACGATTGACCGGTACGGCCGACGGGGGTCCACGGCGCGCATACCAGGTCTTGATTGGATCGTCATCGGCGAGTCGAGCTTGAGTCGAGCCTTTCGGTGTACCGGCTTCGGCGTCCGTCGTGTTCGTTCGCTCTTTTGGCGTTCTGGAGGCGAGCTCGTACTGGCCCTCGGGGTTGTCCGCACCGCACCCGCACCCAATGTCACCCATGCCCGCTTGCGCTCGGTTCGAGCCCTCCTTGTCCTCATCTTCCTCCTTCCCTCCTTCTTGGCTCGATCTTCATCTTGACCTCGTCTTGTTCTCATTCCTCTTTCTCGCTCCGCTATGGACTGGCCGGTGCCGAAGACCTCGGCACATTCTGTGCGACGACGCCGAGCATAAAATCTACACTGTAACATTTTCTCAAAGGGAATGCTCAGCCTTGAAGGACTCATATCATGTATTATATGTACTGCTGGTTTGCAACTGTGCAGTACCATTCAGCAAGACGAAATGTTACAATTCCTGGCCTAGAGTTGTGACATCCCCACCATTGCGCTTCTCAATGCCAGCACTGTGCTGAAGTAGAAGTTCAAGGATTTCAGTTCGTCCATACTCATTTGCTATGTCCAGGGCGGTGCGACCTCCAACGTCGCGCACTTGGATATCGGCACCGTGTTCGAGCAGGATGCGGACGATGTGAGGTTTGTTGTTGCGACATGCGAAATGCAGTGCGGTCCTGTCCGATCTGTCCTGTGCATTAACAATGCTGTGCGCAGTGATGTGCCCGAAACTCGACACGACGTTCAGTTGGGTACAATCGTTGGAGTCGTCGGTGGCACCGTGTTCGAGTAACAACCGAACTAGATCGGAGGATCCAAACAGACACGCTGAACGCAGGGCTCTGATGCGCGCCTCGATATCGACACCGTGGTCAAGCAGAAGGCTTGCTATACTGATATCTCTATTCCACATTACCACAGAATCCAGCGGGGTGTAACTTTCTTTGTTGCGCGCATTGACGTTGGCCCCGTATTGAATCAGCAGGCGGACGAGCTCGATGAGGTTGCTCGTGCCGCTCTCTAAGCTTGCATGTAGCGGAGTACGGCCCTTTAGGTCGCGTGCCTCGATGTTGGCTCCCCGCTCAAGGAGCAGACGGACGGTGCTGGTCCTTCCGTATTTTAAGGCAACAGACAGGGCGGTTTGGCCGCGGACAGTGGTTGCCTCCATGGCCGCGCCGCGCTTGAGAAGGAGGTCAACGGTCTCGGTTCGTCCTTCAGAGGCGGCTACGTGCAACGCGGTTGGCTTCGACTCGTTACTAGTACGCGCCTCAAGGTCAGCACCATGTTCAAGTAGAAGACAGATAACATCATGCTGGTCTTCATTAGCAGCGTAATGAAGGGCAGTACGGTGCCAGTCTCCTTCACCCGTAGTGGCGTGAACATTGGCGCCGAGCTTCAGCAACAAGCGAACAACATCAGTCCGCCCGACTTCAGATACCAGGTGAAGAGCAGTACGACTGTCGTCGCATGCTTGGGTTTTTGCACCATGCTCGAGAAGTAGCTGCACCACCCCAAGATGCCCATTGAGTGATGAAAGTTGTAGCGGAGTAAAATCGGGCATATCGTTGTAGGCAAGCTTCTTGGGGCGGGTGGGGAAACACTGGGTATGCTCCGGAAGGGGTATACAGCGGCCTGTGTCCAAATCCACCCCTCCAGCCTTGATCAATTCCTCGACGTTGTGACAGAAGCCATTGTACGCGGCCCAAAGCAGACGGCGTCCCGAAGCGTAGGATTCGATTCGCTTTTTTTCAAGAACCTCTGCGGAATAGATGCGAGACCACGCATCGAAGTGGGCACGTCCGGGGTCAAAGATTTGAAGCAGCAACTGTGCGGTCGAGCTCGAGACGTGACCATATCGGGCATGAAAGGTCCAATATTGGGTTGCGTAATCTCCGAATGGCCCAAATGAAGGTAGTGGTCCAATGAACTGGTCTGACGGTGGAAAAGTTGCAGCAGTGTACTCGTCTGAGAGGATACAACTCAGACACATCTGGGCGAGCGTAGTATGTGCTAGCTCAGCGTCAAGTCGGTAGATTCCGAGAGAGCTAGTTGCATGTGGAGAACGCAAGTACTCGTCGACGGTGAAATGAGAGAATTCGATGATAGGGATGTTGTCTTTGGCGGGCACGATGCGAATTAAACTGGAGCAAATCCGAAGCAACTGCTTAGCCGGATCACGTTCCCGATACTCTAATTTGTGACGAGGGCACGAAGGATCAGTGTCGAAGTCGACAGTAAACACTTCTCCTAGCGCTTCGACAGATAGAGTTTGTTGTGCGAATGCGATAATATGGAAGATGCGGCGAGCAATGGGTTTGGAAGTGGAGGGAATACGGTCTAGGATGGCTCGGTAGGTGTCCTCGAGATTCTTTGGGAGGGATTTCAAAATAGGCTCGACCTCGCTCTGCAGACAGTCCTGTAGGGAGTCGATTTGACAAGCCACCCAACGGAATCTAAGGATCAATTAGGAACAACGCTCTGAGATGTCAAAATATATCTGGACGCACGAGCCATTTGCCTTCGCAGTCAACGTATCGAAAGCAAGACGAACAAGCGTGTCACCCCATTCCATTTTCCCGAGTTCATAAGAGACATAGAGGCGCAGGTCGCCAACCTGTTCCTTGATGTCCTGAAGATCCAATTGGTGCGTCTTCATCCGCACCATATAACTCCGTATATCTGCTTCCGGACGGCTCGTTATAAGGAGGTGGAGCTGCGATCGGTCGATTTTCGCCAGACGCTCGAGGTATTTCAGCATCTCGGCTCGTTGGGCACCGCCAGGGCACTCGTCAAGAGCATCAATGACAACGAACACGTCACCAGACACAGCTAACATTTCGCTCAGGCAGTCGAAAAGCATTGCCTCATTAGGCGCTCCAGACGTCGAATGTGACGAATGGAAGCGCTGCAGGACGGCGAGGCAATCGGAGGAAACGACGGCAAGCTGAGAGACCAAAGAGGAGAAGAGGCCATGTGCGGTCTGCTTCCGTGTATCACGGAAGTCGCAGTAGAAGTAGGCCAGCGAGTGGGTCGCCACGAGCCGATCGATAATTGAAGAACTATAATGAACGATGAGGAACAGTCACTCGAGACTGGCGAAAACCGTACCATAAGACGCTCTTCCCCGAGCCAGCTGTACTAAAAGAATGAGAAGAGGGGAGCGAAAGAGCAAACATCGCCCACGTGAGCCGTAGATCCAGAAGACAGAGTTACTCGTAGTCTTCCAGTTCGCAAATGCGTCACTTTCAAGAAACCACGAGCCAGTGCCTTCGTGGCGGGTCTTGAGGACACTGTTATGGCTTGTAGAGGGATCGGGGGCGGACAGCCAAGTCTTGATATCACGGCCGACTGTAATATGGCGCTTGAGTAAATATTCATGTTATGAAGGGTCTTTCGCACCCTGCAGATTGTGCAGCTTCACCACCTCACTCCTTATCCCACCTCTGCCTGAAGAGCATATGGTCAAGCAGGAAGTTCACGAAAGATGGCCATCCACGTACTCGAGTACAGAGCCTCGACGCCCGCGAGGATCTTTGCCGTAGTTGTCTGTGTTTCCGTAACAATCACTTGCGTTTCCGCAACAATCGCCTGCGTCTCGAGCATTGTAAGCTCGTCAAGACGCATCAGCGCATCTTTCATGCCCTGGTCCCCGAACAGCGTCTTCATATACTGCGCTGCACCGAAGCGTTGGTCCTCCCGCATAATCAAATCAACCGACTCCGCTCACCGAAGCGCCCTTTCTTGATCAGCTTAGTCGATAGAGCGAACACATGGAGCAAGTGAGCAAGGATCTTGACCGCGACGGTCTTTGAAACGGGCCCCAGACTAGAAGGTGCCTCGAGGCGGATTCCAAGGCGGCCGAGAAAGCTTTCGAGCTTTTCGAAGAGTTCCACGAGCGCATCATAGCACTCGCTGACACCTTTTGTTGCCTGGACAGCGCGCATCATGGAAAAGAATATAGATGAACTTAGAACAACTGACGGTGAGCAACACGCCAAACGCGACGAGGATGGATTTTCCTCCAGGAGCATGCTGTATTACGTTGAGACGGTACGCTATGCATAACGTGGAGCTATACACACAGAAGAGGCCGTCTCGGCAACAGCGTCATTGAAGAGCAAGAGGAAATGGACGACCGGCTTGAACTTGTTTCGCAGCGTCGCCCACTTGGAGTCATCGGCCCGAAACTTGCTGAAGCTCTTCATCTCTTCCTCGAGGGCTTTGATGACGGTCTCCACTGAGTCGCAGTCGTCGAACAGCTGCATGTACTCGGACTGGAGCAGATCGCTGCCCGTTTTTTTGCTGTACTTGTTGAGGGCATCGGTCCAAAGCGCGTCGAAATCATTAGCTGACGCCATCGTCTTTAGACTCGGAGGTCTTTCAGAATCACAGTAAGTCAGAGGAGTGGACCGGACACGCCGAAGCTTAACTAGGCTTAAGTACTACGTGCGCCGCTTTAGATCCTGAGACAAGCTTCAGGCTGTGTCTGTCATCGATCGATTCATGTCATCACCGACTCTTTCAGTCAAGGTGTAAAGCATATAAAGTATTGCGCTGTGTTTTGTAGCATACTAGCAGTTTGCCCGTGCTACGCCACGGATCATGCAGAGAGAACCATGGGAGTAGTCTCCCACAGGCAGAGTAGACAATTCCTTGAACCTTCGTGCCTCAGGAGTCAGGATATCCCTGTCTGACGTCTGCTTTTTGATCCGGAGGTCTTGATACCAATAGGTGTCTTTCAAACTCCGCTGATATCACGTGTTGACCACTCCCGACCAAACATCGAGCGCGTCGCTCACTCCTTCAGCGCGTTCCGGACGCACTTTCACTCTAAAAAAGTGGTGGTCTTCCTATTGAGATGATATGATATACTGTCCGAGCTTTTAATCATCTCTTCAGCACATGTATTCCCAAATCGGCCGATTCGGATTATTTTATGCGGTTATCGCAATTCGGGGGGGTTCAGGAGCTCACCGCATCGGTAAAACCTTTCAGTGGACCTTGCTGTCAACACTGAGTCCAACATGCGGGCAGATTTGGTATTTAATGGCGAAAAAATCATGTTTAAGGTGTTTATTAGTTGTAAAAACAGCAATAATTACGAGGCAAATATGCGATGACATTGCAACGGTACATCGGAAGCACCAGAAATGCTCCAGCAAGCTTCTGCAATGGGGGCTGCAATTCTGAGGATGAGAGGGAGGTAATCTGCCGAGATGCACCGAAATGGGCATGACTTGACTCGCAGCCGCTCGCAAAGGCCAATCAGCACTTCCTGAGGAGTGGTTTATGATAGGGAAACAATTTAAATGACTCACAGATAATCCTCCCATGTTTACAGAGGAATCAGAGGCGACACAGGCCATTACCACGACATCATTGAGGATGGTACCCCAAAATTCCTGCACGGCACATTTGTGAGATGAATCTGGATGGAAATGGAAAATAAACAGTTAGGATACCCAAGGTATGTTTATATTGAGCTTATATTTCAAGGAAGAGCACTGACAAGGCTCTGAAAGGCAAGGTTAGACAGTTTTGGGGGTGGAGGAGTGCACGCACATTGCGACAGGTATTTGAGCTAGATTGCGATGTGAGACGTGCCCACAGGCAGGAGAACACCTTCTGTGTCCTATAAGCAAATATTTTCCCTAGGAAGTTGCGTCCAGGGGAAGGATAAGGTTGCATGAGACCAAGGGTGTGTTAAAGTATCCATCGCTCATTGACAAGTTATTTCTGGGACAAAGGCTTAGATATCCCGAATTGGGCTACCAGGTATGTATCCCCGGGCTCTGATAAGAGTGCTTGGCCATTGGTGAAGAGACCATTGAGAATGGGGGGAGAGATGGCCAGAAATGCAGGCTCAAGCAATTCAAACTCCGCTTAGAGGCAAATCAGATCGGAGTTTGAAAACACCTATCGTTAAGCATCACGTGTCAGAAAGCAGATGTCAGACAGGTATCTTGAGTTTGCGAAAGTTTGCGCCGCCCGTCTTACGTTTGCCTCAGGGAGACTACATGGGAGCCGATATCTGAAAGATAATCACACCACTCGTCACCAACCTTCGGTTGGTTCCTCGCGGCTCTGGGGGCAGAGCACTTGAATTTATAGTTTCCCAGTAACTTATGTATGCCTACACTTGCATTCAGCTCATATTGAGCTTATTTTCTGAAAAGTGATCCACGTGTATTTCAACTTTGTATTTACACTGATTTCTCTCCCAGCTTCGACCGGTGTTCTTCTCCTCTTTCATTTAACATGCACTGGCAGTCACAGATGCATGCCACAGAGCTGCATGAACCAACTGAGGTCACTGGCATCTTGACAGTTAAAATAGCAACCCGACAGTTTGGTGGAGAATTGACCATTTGGGTGGAGTGGTGGGGTAAATGACATCATTCGGACCTCAGCGCGAGGTTGTCTCGAGACAAAGCAAGCCGTGAGCCAATCAGGTTGTGTGGTCAGACATAAACCTATGTGGATTCTTATATAGATGTGGATTCTTATATAGATGTTCTGGTGAGTGGAGGTCTTAAGTGTTGTAGTATGACCCCGCGTATCCAGTCCGAGGCAGCTGCCTCGTCATTTTACTCTGTTTGGTTATGCCACTCATGTATTAATCAAAAGCCTGTAGCCAATCTCTTCAGTCTGAAGAGAATGGTTACAAGAACCCTGAACTCTTGACCTACAACAGGTTATGGGCACCCAAGATGTTTCCAGCATGACACGCTATGTTTTCAATTTGCTTGACGGTAAAAACTGGAAAACCTTTTCATTCAAAGCAAAGAACAAGTTTGAAGACGAAGACTGTTGGAAGTACATCAGCGACCCCCCAGTCCCTGAAAAGATAATCATCCAGAGTCCTGCGGTGTCACCTGCCACGGGGACGATAGACATCATCGCCGACAATCCAGCTTATGCAGCCTGGGTTGAGGGCAATGCGAAGACAATGCACAGGATCATGGAGATGGTCAGCAATGACCAGGTGCCATATATCAAACATGCCAGAACCACCACGGAGATGTGGAATAATCTTCGCTTGATATACGAAGCAGTGGGCATGCAGTCCATGATTGCAGTACAGGAAAAGCTTTCCACAATCAAGTACACGGGGATCCAGAGCGGACCCCTCCAGGCCCGCATCAACATCATCTTGGGCTATGCCACCGACCTGAAGCACGGAAACAACGGGCTCACCAAATCCAAACTACTCCAGCTTGTGCTCAAAAGTCTCCCAGAGGAGTTTACTTCCCTCGTCCAGACCATTTTGGTCGTCGCCAGCCCGCACACCACCTTGGGGACAGTCACCCCGATGCTCCTCGAGGAAGAAGTGCGCCAGCGGATATTCTTGAGGTGAAGCTTCGTGAAGAGCATGCACTCAAAGCCCACACAGAGAAGCTTGTGTTTGCAAAGACCCATGAAGACGAGATCGCTGTGAATGCAGTCAAGGCATACATTGCGACGCAAAGAGGTTCTTGGCGTGGGCGAGGTGGATGTGGTGGTACCGGTGGTGGACGTGGCAGCAATGCCAGCGGCAATTGGAAGAAGGATGTCACCTGTTTTGGATGCGGTGTGAAAGGGCATATCCAGCGCGACTGCAGGCTTGGTAAGAGGGACCAAGCTGTTGAGAAGCTGCGTCTCGCAAAACTGGCAATGAATTCTTTTGACAATGATGAAGAACCCAAAGTCTTTCTCATGAAGAAGACAACAGATGCATTGAGTCCTGATGCAGACTTTGTCGACTCGGGCGCTTCACGCCACATCACCCCCAATTGCTCCTCCTTCATCACCTACACCGCCCTAGCCAAACCAATTCCCATCCAGCTCGGGGATAATAGTTTGATTTTCGCGATCGGAGTTGGCACTTGTTGCAAACATGTCGGGCAACCATGCAATTCATGCATACCCTGCACGCACCAAAGCTTGCTGGTTCACTCCTATCCATTGGGCAGCTGACAGCCACCGCCGGCGTCACGCTTGAGTTCAAGGGCAATCTGTGCTTGATCAAGTTGCATGGCAAGACCTTGTGCCAGGCCACCTTCAAGGATGGCTTGTACACCCTCGATGTCTCCGACTCTACGGTGCCAGCTGCATTCCAAAGCTCACCATCTGCTCTCAAGGCCAAAACCCCCGTGCTCGCCGGTAAGCGCCTCGACATCCTCACACTCCATCGCCACCTCGGCCATCTAAATATCCCTGATCTCAGGAGACTCATTGCATCAAAGATGGTCGATGGGCTGGATATGGGGATGGCTGGAGATGATTTCTCGTGCGAGGCTTGTCTTCGTGGAAAGACCGCACGGAAGCCATTTCCCAAAGGCAGCAGAAGGCGAGCAGCTTGTGTTCTAGAGATTGTACACTCCGACATTTGTGGCCCGTTGTCGAATTCAATTGGCAGAAGCCGTTACTTCATCACCTTCATTGACGATAAATCAGGACATGTCAACATGGATTTCCTAAAGAAGAAGAGTGACACGCTCTCGAGCTTCCGTGCATGGAAGAGAGTACACCTCAGACGAGTTCAAGATGTACCTCGCGTCCGAGGGCATCGTCTATCAGACCACTGCACCATATAGCTTGCAGCAAAATGGTGTTGCTGAGCGCATTAACTGGACACTCGAGGAGGCTGCTCGGACAAACCTGCTAGAGGCTGGTCTGTCGGATGGGTTCTGGCCTGATGCTGTTGCATACAGCATGTACACACGAAATTTCTGCCTGACACGTTCCTCCTTGGATGGGCGCATCCCGGAGGAGGTGTGGACAAATGAACAGCAGGACTTCAGCCACTTGCGGCCTTTTGGATGCGAGGTGTGGGTGTCTTCTCCTCCACTGAAGGGGTGGCCAGCGCTAGCAGACACGGGAATCAAGTACATTCTATTGGGTTACTACACACTCCCGGGGACACAGTCAAAGGCCTACGAATGCTATGATCCTGTGAAGAAAAAGGTGCACAAGTCTCGCGACATAATGTTCTTTGAGCATTGAAGGAGCTCTGGATGGACTCAAGTCATTATGGACCTTCGAAACCTGCTGCCCATCGTCCCAACACCTCCTGCTACTGCTGATGAGACCCCTGATCCCGACGCTGCTGTCCCTGATGTGGATGTGTTGTCGGACACAGATATATTGCCTGACATGGATCAGGGGGAGCCGGACCTCGAGCCTGAAGACTACACACCCGAGGTTGATGAGCCACTACCACCACGCACACAGAGGCTTCTCATACATCTTCAGGACATGGTTGACGAGTGACCAAAGCTGCCGAAAGGTCGCTACAAACATAGGAATGTGGTATCAGTGCCAGCAGAAGCTGAAGCCGCAGCAAACACATCTGTGCTTGAGGAGGAGGAGCCCGAATTTCAAGCACAGGCTCTTGCTGCGCAGGTACCCGAGCCTCCTTTTGTCATCCCATTGACGTTCAAGGAAACAATGGCCAGTGCAGAGTCCGAGGGGTGGGCCAACGCGATGGCAGCCGAATTTAGCTCCCTTGTGGATACTGGGAGTTTTGAGTATACCAATCTTCCAGAGGGCAGGAAAGTGATAACGTGCAAGTGGGTTTTCAGCATCAAGAGGAACTGGAATGAGTTTGAGAGATTTGAAGCTCATCTCGTGGCACGGGGTTTTACACAAATATTTGGGATTGATTACCAAGAGACTTTCACCCCTGTTGTGAAATTCCCTCTCTTCACGTTATGTTTGCCGTTGCTGCCTACTATGGCCTCACCATCTACCAAATGGATGTTGTCACTGCTTTCCTCAATGCCGAACTCAATGAGGAAATCTACATGTCTCAGCCGCCCAGTCTTCCGCCGAAACTCAATGCACACGGTGACAAAATGGTATTGCGGCTTCACAAATCCCTCTATGGCCTCAAGCAAGCCTCCTGGTAGTGGTATCATCTCATAGACTCCATATTTAAATCCCTTGGCTTTACGTGTCTCCAATCCGACCACAGCATCTATCTTTGCATCAGCAAAACCTGGGTCAGCTACATAGCACTACATAGTAGCCTATAGCTTGTATAGTGCCCATAGCAGCTGTAGCAAAGGTCTTTAGATGTGTAGCACTGTATAGTTGGGTCGGAATTATATAGCAGTCTGTAGTTGGCCTCTAGTGTTCTGTAGTACAAGGTCCACGGTATTATAAGAAAAGTCAATGCCCTTCAAACATTGAAGGTTAGTAAGTAAGTAAGTAGACTAGTCAGTAGGTAAGGTCAGTAAGGGCATTCTAGGGGATATCTAATGATTTGCCACCAGTGAGAATTGAACCAGGGACCTCCGTGCGAATCCAGAATTTAAAGTGCAGACAAAATAACCAGTATATGTACCATAGGCCCGATATGAGGTATGGTACTCTGTACTCTTTATTAGGTCCTGCCCACTGTGCTTCCGAACACAAGGCCATTTTCGACACCAGCTCTCCTCAACTCCACCTGACATCATTCTGACACTTATTTCCGGAACAATGGGATGTAGAATTTGATGTAGTATTTGACCTCAGTCATGTGACAGACTGTAAACCGAGGTTGTGAGTATGGGCAATGGCACGGGATTTTGATGGCATCACCGAGCGATCCCAATTCGGACACACTGCAAAAATCTTAGCCTTGATGGATGCACCTTGTATAAAATCAACCCTTTGCGCTACCACTTAGTTCTTTATCTCAAAAATACTCATAAATCATTCTACATGTATTCTCCAGAACCCATTTTTTAGACTTAGACTGTCTGTCAAATTCGGCCGGACATGCAACCTTATCAAATTGACTACAGGCAAAACTTTCTGGACAATACATGTAGAATTGATCAAAAGAATATTTGGGCCTGTTTCTGGGCCCAGATAGAGGCTGGGGGTGACCATATTAGGTGCACCTGGACCAGCGGTAAAGCCGCCAAAAACTCGGACAAGCAAAGGTGGATTCATTGTTTCTGGACTACAGGAAAATCTCCGGACCTCAAATAAATTACCGTGGAGCTTATTTGAAGTATAGAATGTATATGTCCAACAATACAGAAATACAGGGAACAAGAGGGAGAAGAATGCGTGAAAAGCCTCTTTTGCCATCAAAAGCGCTGGATCATGCTGAGTCAGTGCATGATTTTAGAACCGTGATTGCCCATACTCAGAGGTTGAATTAGACTTGCGAGGGGCATTTTCGGGAATTGAGGTACAACATTTCCAAAGTACCTTGATTAATGGTGCGAGTGGGATGTGATTGAGCCCAAGGTAAAATCTAACTCCCAAAATCTTATGTGATCATCAAAAACTTCAGAGCGCTACAGAGATCCACAATACTACAGAGGACTATGTCGGAGAAATAAAAATAGCCTTATAATCTCACGGCCTGATAATTCCATAATAAGGCTCCTATAAGTCAGCCCACAGCCTTATGCAGCACTTATGCAGCTGCCAGGTGTAAACCTGTTGCTCGATTACTCACACAGCCTTACTCATCGTGATCGTGACGTGACCATTACAATCCTTCTCTGCTCTCACCTTCACTCTTCTTGGTACCATATTTTTTCCTGTATCGTCGCTCTACTCTCTTGGAAGCCCGAAAGGGTCTTATTTGTCTCTTGCCTGATTTCTGGTGTTTCCTGGTACGTCCAGGTTTCCACTTTTTGACAAATACCATACTCTTTTGTCGTCGTACGATACCCATCAATAACGATCAATAGAGGATCTGGGTGTGCTCGCCACCCCACATCCCTCCCCACCACTTAGCTCGTCTACCCCACCGTGGAAACGAGTCTGACGACCTCACCGCAGGTCTCCATACTGCATACTTGCGCGCCGCCGCTCGACACGTCACACACGCTGGCGTCGTCCTCTCACCGACCATCAACCCCCACCTCGCTTGTTACCTGCGGCCAGTCTCGGGTCCGCAACACGTCGGACTCACCGCTACCCTCGCCGTTGACCCTGATTCCACCGACACCGTCACCGCCTCGCACGCCCCCACATAAGGAGAAATCTCCATCACCCCCCCCACGCCTGATCGCTCCACATCGGACTCATCCTCAGACTCGAACTCCTCGCCCCCTCGAATCCCCACCGCAACCGTCCACCATATGTCGTCAGCAGCCACCCTCGATGCCCCCTCGGGCAAACATCCCATCCTCAGCAGCGGCGACTGCAACCCATCCCTGCTTCGCAACTTTGAGCTCACCTTCGTCGACTACATCACGATCAAGAAGATCATCGACCCCAAGAGCATCATGGAGAACACCGTTGGGTGTTTTCGCCACCACCTTGTTACCGACTTACTCTCCGTCGCCGAGGAGTGCGATCGTGTGCTCGCTGGCACGTTCCCCGAGTTCATGAAGGAGTTGTGCGAGCTGCTCCTCCCTCACAACTGGGAGTGCTCACTGTGCATGACCATCCTCAACTGTCGCCAGGGCCCCAACGAGCCCTTCTCCGCCTTCACGACGGCCGTCCGCACCCAAAACTCTCTCCTCACCAACACCGAGTTGCACCACAGCAACAAACACCTCCATGTCATCCTCGAGGTCGCTATGTGCAGCGACCTGCAGGCAGACTACGACGGCATGCCACCGCCAAAGCCGAGACAGTTTTCTCTAAGTGGCTCACCACCGTGAAGCGCGTCGATGACACCCGCCACTGCCACATCGAACACATCAGACTCGCGGCTGAGGAGCGCGAACGCGACCTCGCTTGCAAGCGCAAGGCTAACCACGACGCCGACAACCGCAACCCCAAGCGGAACAAAAACCAGAACGTCCCCCCGTCCTCACATGCCTCCGGCTCGTCGTCGAGCACCTCCGAAAACACCCGCCGTGTCCCTGCCCTCACCAACACTGAGCGCGCCCTTCTCGACGCGAACTCGGGGTGCCGCAAGTGCCACAAACCTTTCGTTGGGCACAAGGGCTCTGACAAGGTTTGCAATTTCCCCAGCGCCGCCGCCCCCTACGTGCCCGTCACTGCGAACTCGATCAGCGCGGCCTTCAAGGCTCTCTCCAAGGATGCCCAAGCCCATTTCCGGCCTGCCGCTCCCGCCGCTCACGTCGCTGACCTCAACGCTGTCGCCGCGGTCCTCCCCGACATCGAGGACCCGAACGATAGTGGGACGACAGACGGCGACATGTCGAACCGCGTGAGTTTTCCTCATAAGCTCCCTCACCTTTTCTGGGACTTCCTTATGGAAGGCCCAATGTCCAACCTCCCTATTCCCGTATGCGGCCTTATTGACAATGGCTGCCATTTAGTCTTAATCCACCCCGATCTTGTTGATAAACTCGCTCTTCGCCAATTCTCCTTGCACAAGTCTGAACTCGTTGGGGTGGCCATGGACGATGGTCACAAAGTACGCACCGAACTCTCCGAATTTGTTAAACTGAAATGCCTGTCCCAAGATCTCGCTTGGGAAAGTAATGTTGTTCGCGCCCTTATCGCTCCTGGACTTTGCGCACCTGTCATACTCAGACTGCCATGGTTATCGCGTAACGAAATTGTAATCGACCATGCCACACGTACCATAATTGATAAACATTGTAACCGTGATCTGAACCCGCCTCCGCCGGCGCCGCCAAAGGCGCCATTCATTAAACTGCGCGATCATCTTAAGAAAACGAAGGCCGACCACAAACTACTGGCGGCTGAACTAAAGGAAATTTGCACAAAGCGCCGACACAACATGACCGCCGCTGGCCTCTTTGAGCATGTTAAGGAGGTGGACGTTGTAGCCGCTGTTCGCGAGCGCGTCAAAGTACTTGCGGAGTGGGAACGTTACCAGAAGCTTGCAGAAAACCTGAAGAGCCAGTACCGTCCCATTTTCGAACCAATCCCACACGTTGACGACTTACCAACTGATGTCCTATGCGAAATCAAGATGAAGGAGGCTTATAAGTTCCTTTCAAGGCGCACATATCAAAGCCCTCGGAAGTACAAGGACACATGGCAGATGTTAATTCAGAAACATCTCAACGCCAGGCGTATTCGTCCCTCTAACTCCCCTTACGCTTCACCGGCCTTTTTGATTCCGAAAGCAGACAAGGTTGTACTGCCCCGATGGGTTAACGATTTCCGTGAGACTAATGCAAACACTATTCGCGATGTTTTCCCCTTGCCTCTCATCAACGACATCCTGGCGGATTGCGGCAAGGGCCGCATATGGTCAACGATAGATTTCACGGATAGTTTCTTTCAAACTCGGATGCATCCCGATTCAATTCAATACACAGCTGTCAGTACACCACTGGGCCTTTACGAATGGCTGGTCATGCCTCAAGGCCTGTGGAATGCACCTTCAATACAGCAGCGCCGCGTTACAGCGGCCCTGTGCGAGCACATCGGCAAAATTTGCCATGTCTACCTCGAAAACATAGTGATCTGGTCCGACACTGTGGAGCAGCACGAAGAACACATCAAGATCATCTTCGACTGCCTAAAGGCGAACGGGCTTTATTGCAACGAGAAAAAAACCAAACTGTTTTGCTTGGAAATTAATTTCCTCGGCCACCACATTTCCCAGCGAGGAATTGAGGCGGACGAAAGCAAGATTGAACGAATAAAATACTGGCCTGTACCCAAGTTCTCCACGAATGTCCGCGCCTTCCTGGGCGTTGTGCCTTACCTTGCTCAATTCCTCCCGAACCTCGCTGCACATACAGAAGTCCTCTCCAGGCTCACGACAAAGCAGTGCAATAAAGCATTCCCTGACTGGACTTCCGAGCACCAGTCTGCCTTCGACGCGATCAAGGAAGTCGTGATCGGTGCGGGCTGTCTGACCACGATTAATCATGAGAATATGGGGGACAAAAAATTATTTGTGACAGCCAACGCAAGCAAGCGCAGATCCGGTGCTGTCTTGCCTTACGGCCCCACCTGGGAGACTGCTCGCCTAGTCGCGTTCGACTCCATGACTTTCAAGGGAGCTGAACTTAACTATCCTGTTCATGAACTGGAGATGCTTGCAATCATCCGCGCCCTGCGCCGCTGGCGCGCGGACTTGATCGGCTGCCCTTTCTTCGTTTATACCGACCATCGCACCCTTGAGAACTTCAACACTCAGAAGGATCTGTCGCATCGCCAGGCGCGATGGATGGCATTCATGTCTCAATTCAACACAAAAATCGTCCACGTCAAAGGCGAGGATAACACCGTGGCGGACGCGTTGTCGCATACCGATTTAGAGGACAGCAGCGAGGCAGAATGCTATGCGGTGGCCCCCTTCAATGAGGAGGAGGATGGGGTGGGCATGGTTGCCTCCCTCATGTGCGTCTCGCAAGAGTCCACTTTCCACGCAGCACAATGCCTCGCGCGCACGCGTGTCCGTATGCCCCACGAACATCCCACATTGGACTCTATCTGCACCGTAATGAACATTAACGTAGATGGCGAATTCGTCGACGCTATTCACGCAGGGTACAAGACTGACCCTTGGTGTGCGAAGTTTGACGCTATCACCCCCAGTTTCCCTGGTCTGCGAAACGAGAACGACCTGTGGTACATTGGCCAGCGACTGATGATCCCACGTGCTGGAAACATCCGCGAGACCCTGTATCATCTTGCCCATGATGCGCTCGGCCATTTCGGTTTCGACAAGTCTTATAAGGCTCTACGCGACTCATATTATTGGCTGAACATGAGACCTGATCTGGAGGAGGCGTACATTCCTTCTTGCCCTGAATGCCAACACAACAAGTCCCGAACCAAGACCAAATCTGGCCCTCTTCACCCTCTTCCATTCCCGATGACCGCGGCGACTCCGTCGCGATCGACTTCGTTGGCCCTCTGCCCGAGGACGAGGGCTACAATTGCATTGTGACCTTCACCGACCAACTGGGCTCAGATGTTCAGATTGCACCGACACGCACAAATATCTCAGCCGAGGATTTCGCCGTTATATTTTTTGACAATTGGTACTGCGAAAATGGTTTACCGCTGGAAATAATCTCGGACCGAGATAAACTCTTCGTCTCCGCGTTTTGGAAAGCGCTGCACAAGCTCACTGGGACCAAAATTAAGATGTCGACCGCTTACCACCCAGAGACCGACGGTGCAAGCGAATGCACCAACAAAACTGTGAACCAGTGCATTCGGTACCACGTCGTGCGCAACCAAACAGGTTGGTGTTGTGCACTGCCCTGCGTCCGTTTCAACATCATGAACTCTGTCCACAAGTCCACGGGATAATCTCCTTTCCAACTTTGTATGGGCAGGTCTCCACGCATCATTCCGCCTTTGGTCGACGTGCCCACCAAACCTAGCAGAGCCGAGGCGTCCGCGATCGAGATCATCCAACAGCTCGAAAAAGATGTTGCAGATGCTCAGGACAACTTGCTCGCTGCCAAGCTCACTCAAGCTGAACAGGTGAACAAAACTCACGCGCCCGACCCGGACTACAAAGTTGGCGACCGTGTTAAGCTTTCGACCGCTAATCGCAGGGGCGCGTACATTCGGTTGGCCGAAAAAGGGGAGCTCCGCGTCACCAAGTACATGCCACGTTTTGACGGCCCCTTCACCATTGTTGCTGTCCACAAGGAATGCTCAACAGTTACACTCGACATGTCCTCGGAGCCCCTCGTTTTTCCTGTGTTCCACACATCCGAGGTGGAGCCGTATATCGAAAATGACGCTGAGCTTTTCCCTGGACGTGAAATTCCTCGACCTGGCCCCATTTTTACAGATCTTGGCGCCAAGTGGGAGATTGAGGAAATCATCGACGAGCGCAAACGCAGACGCGGAAGACAATATGTTGTTTGTTGGCGCGGCCACGACACCGAAGACGAACATTGGCTCCTGGGCCTCGAACTCGCTGAAGCGCAAGCATTCGACAATTGGATCACACGGAAGGAGAACGGAGTGCCGGCTGGCAACACCTTCCCTTCTACCAGCGGTCGGCGGGTTTCCCCACAGGGGCCAGTGTAAAAACTGCGACTTACCTGCCGGGCACACATTTTACGATTGTTTACTTACATTTTTCCTTCTCTGGTTGCATTGACGAGGATGCATGCTTTTGGGAGGGGAGGGGTGTAAACCCGTTGCTCGATTACTCACACAGCCTTACTCATCGCGATCGTGACGTGACCGTTACGATCATTCTCTGCTCTCACCTTCACTCTTCTTGGTACCATATCTTTTCCTGTATCGTTGCTCTACTCTCTTGGAAGCCCGAAAGGGTCTTATTTGTCTCTTGCCTGATTTCTGGTGTTTCCTGGTACGTCCAGGTTTCCACCAGCCTCAGTTATCTGGCCCAATAATCCTGCGCTCCCGCTGCTCTCTCTCGCAGCCGTCTGGTGTACTTCTTGTCATACCGCTGCCTCACACAGTCAATGTCTACCACCATACATTCCTGAAGCACCCTCAGCATCACATATATGGACTTGTTTAATATGCATGGCTCTCTGCCCGCTGTCAACCACTGCCTGCAGCTGTGCGCTTCTCACGTTCTTGGTACGTTCTCCCAAGCTTCCTCAACCATGTCACAGTTTTCCTGCACTATATCTCATCGGGTAGATAGCCCTGGTAACCTCTCTCTTTTGTGCTGCACTCATGTGAATGAGGACTCAAGTCCCTAAGCTGATGAAGACTTGACCAATGGCCCCCATCCAATCAAAACTGTATGAATCATTGTGGCATATCATCACGGTGAAGATTAAAACAGGGCAGCTGAATCGGGGAAAACTCGCGGAAGGTATGCCTTGTGGCACATTTGGCACTTGCTAGTTGATGTTCGCTGCAGCCGCTGAACATTTCTTCAAAAGACAGTACATTCACCGTGCGGGATGGCTGTGTATCACAGTTCGGCTTCCCAGGAGCATGTGTAAGACTTGGTTACAGTCTAGCAAAGGGGAATCACTGTCCGAAGACCCTGGCAGGAGATAAGGCATGCAAAGTGGTTGCCTGCTGGCAACAACCCTGCTCGAAGGTAGGAATAGTAAGATAACAAGGGATAGAATAAAGGCTTCTTAGCTGTAAGCCCTTATCCAATAGTGTAGTGTTTATGTGGTGTTGCCTAGTGCGCAGTGCCGCATCTCAGAATGAGTATGGTTTGGCACATGGGCAAAGGCTTGTAGTACAGAATCACCTATGCTCTCTCGGAGGTACTCAACAAGACTGCTTGGAGTTACTCGACAAGTAGATTTGAGGGCACAGAGGCGATGGTTTGGGATGAAAGATGATTAGATCACATGATATGTAAATACACATGACTTGTAGCTAAAGAGTCCAAAATAGTAAGGACAATTCCTTACAGAGCCCCCCACTCTTCAGCTGCAAGAAGAGTATATGTGCTAAGGGAGGGAATGGTGGGGAATAAAAAGTGGCAAGCATGAATGAAAAAGACAAATATTTTTTTTTTTGCACTGCATTTTGCCTCCAAGACATCTCGTCTCCGTCTCCGCGGGCCTCTCCGAGTCCTCTCCATCTCTGTCTCCATTGCCTCTCCGGCTCCACTCCATTGCACAGTTGCTGCGCTCCCTATTCCAGACCCTTGCTCCACTCCCTATCCTACCCTACCTGCCCCCCATGGAAGTAGGCGGTAGATGCGATCAAGCAAGACCGTGTACTTTCGGAACAACTCCAAAGGTCAGCTCCAGCATTGGCGGTCACAAAGAAAAGGGTGTGGGCTGTGGTGGGAAATGCTTGAAAGCGAGGTCGTTAATGTAAGTCGCAGAAGCACGAACATCAATTCGGCGCAACAAGGAGTCCAAGAACTGAACTATGCCCCAAAATTGTGTGTGCACAATGCACACAACACTCCGAGGATGCCGATTGGAAGCGTTTTCGGAGGAGTGCGGTGTGGGTGGAGGAGGAGAGCAGACACGGCAAAGGAGGAATCCAAATGCAGCCTCTCCAGAGGGCTTATGCAGAGAACATGGAGAGTGGCATGGGAGAATCTCAGTTTGCAGCAGCGTCGCAAATGCGAGGGAGAATCGAGTGCGATGTCAAGAGCTGAGTAAGTGAGGCGCTCGTCGCACCTGACACTCGCAAGCAGCGGGAAAGGGACCGGGGTGTGAAACACCTGACCTGAGGCCTCGCTTGCGCGATCCTCTCGCTCTAGTTGTTACAATGACAAAAGCGGCACAGCTTTAAAGCAGAACTAGCGTGTGCCCGACGTGTAAAATCCAGGCGTGCGATACAGCAGCCTAGCACCAATGTACAGGAGAGTTCTCGGGGCCAGATATCCATGCCCATTGAACCCTCCATCAGCCCACAGCCAAGCCGGATATCCAGGCCCACTGATGAGCTGATTTGTATGTTCAAGCGGAGAGGCACGTCGATGCAAAGGCGACAAGGCAGTGGCAACAGCAGCGCTGCGCGAAACTTGGTCGAAGGAAAGTCTGCATGCAGCCTCTTCAGAGGGCTTACGTGCGTGTGAGGAAGCATCCAGGATTTGCCAAAGCTGCAAGACTCCGAGATGCTGCGGAGCGAAGCCAGCACAGAAATGAGAGTAAGCAACATGTGGGATGTACGATGCGGGCCAAATTCTCTGCCAAACCCTTCACAGTTCTCCTACAAACTCGAATCCTTTGATCGGTACAAGAGGCCTCTCAGGCTTGAAGTCACGCGACGTAGAAATTCCAATGGCGGGCATGGGAGGTAAGGGAAGAAGAAAGAGGAGGGGGAAAGAAAGCAAGAAGCAGTGGGAGAGCGCCAGAAAAGAGCGCAAGGAAGCAGTGAGAAGGCGCAGGACCGTGTCGTGGCCGAGAATAGAAGAAATCATTTGTTTGGTGTTCGATGATGATGGTGCCAAACAACTGCTTTGGTACCTTATCTCCTGCTTCCTCTTGTCGCGTCGGATTCTGGCTTCAAATGCCGAGGCTGACTGCCTGTATTTCCGTGTGCCCATGCGCTGAATAACAGGCTGAATCCAGAGTGCATGGCCGCTCTGGATTTGGTGCAGTCTTGACTGCAAAATCGGCCGAGTCGCGGACCGTGTTGCACATCGCCGAGTTGCTGCAGCTAGGCATGGGACACGCAGCGTGGACGACTTTGAAGGCTGTATGTTCCAGAAAGGTAACAAGGTCCAAGGATTCGAAGTAGAACCTGAAATTTTGACAGAGAAGTGGGAAATGATGCAGGAAAAATGCGTAGCTTGGTATATGGTGTCTCGAGGCGCTCCGAATCGAGCGCCTGCGAGGTTGAGTTGCCGCCGATGGAATTAGACCGGGTGAATTTCTAAGCTACGCCAAAATCCACAGTAGTATTGATTCTGAATCCAAGGAAAGATCTGAATGTGCTAGCGCATGCCCGCACCTGCGAATCCAAATCTAACCTGAGTGCTGATACCTTCCCGCACCCATGCAATGCACGGAGCAGTTCCACTGACCAAAGACAGTCCAAGGTATGAAATCCGCGATGTCTGTATGAACGTGCTAAGGAACGCAACCATTCCAGTTACCGTTGCTAAAGGGAAGACCAAAGGAGAGTGGGAATCAGATGCGAAGGACGTGCATGTGGTACTGATGAGTGCGCTGGCAGCCTCCACTATTACAAGCTGCTGGTTCCTCAGAGGTGGAAGTTGCTGTGGCCCCCCAAGCTTTACCGTGGCCTCATCGGAAACAAGAGCAGGAGCAGGGAACCTGGATGGGGTAGGCGCAAGTACGGCGAGAACCAGTCAATTGTATTCCTGGCTCGCACAGCTGTGCTTGACCAAGGTACGTGTTTGCGAATCCGAAATGACAGGCTCTTGATCCAAGTCTTCTAGTCTCCCAAGCTCAATCGCCAGAGCTGGAGCGGGAGATGTGAATACTAGGGGCTCGGACGCAGACACATTACACCTTGCTGGGGAAGCGTCCGAAGGAAGACCAGAGCCGCTCGTGTTTTTCCCTGAGGTGCATATTTCCGTTTCCGGAATACCATGCTGCTGATGAGATCCTTTCAGCCCCCCAAGCTCGACCTTATCTTTGTCATTGATGAGACCAGGAGCTGGGAAGCTGGACAATGGAATGGAAGCCGCAGCGGTGGATATGGGCACCATACAACCCACACCCGAGGTGGATGTCGTAGGGAATCTTTTACTCTCCGAGGTGAGTGAATCTTCAACTCATTTTTCCGTGCTTAGTTGATCTGCCTCAACTGAAGCTCCCTCTGACCTCGCTGTGTCAGCAAGCACTGCTCTGCGTAGTGCATCTGCAAGCACCAAGACTCGAGCACGCTCGCTACGAGTCTCATTGATCCATTGCACGGCCTATTGCACAATTGGGCTGCCTGGCACATGCTCCCTTGCCTTGATAGCTGGCACCAGCGCTTTCACCGAGGAACGGCAGTCGCGACTGGGATAGGCAGTGGCAGAACGGAGCGGGTGGTCATTGTGCGAAGGAGATGGGATATCCTCAGTGAGTAGCTGTACAGGTCGCACACAAGTAGACTCAGCCAATGTACCGACAAGCCGCTGCTGCCCCCCAGATTCCTGTATCCCAATATCCATCCTGCAAGTCATCGGCGCCGTCGTGGACACAGCGAGAGAACCATGGGTGTATGTTGGGACCTTGCGCACTGGTGCCTTCAGGCATGCACACAGAACATCGACCTCACACGGGACGATGGAGTGGTGCGAGTGGTCACATCTCGGATGAGTAGAGAGATGCTCGGTGAGTAAAACTGTACATGTTGCGCCTGATTGGACTCAGTTGATGTACGCTCCACCCTCTCCGGCTCCTGCTTCGGGACATTGTCGCCACCGTCACAATCGCAATGGTTGAGGCGCGGGTGAACATCACGACTCTCCGTGCTGGTGCCTCCAGGCTTGAGCATAGAATTTCCACCTCGCACAGGCTGAAAGAAATGCCGCAGGATTCAACAAGGTTCTGGGGAGTTTGGTGCGGAGCGAGAGGGAAGAGGCATAATGAGCTGCAGGAGTGCTGAGCTCCACACACTGTAAAGGTTCGAACATGCTGCTAGCACAGAGGCTCCCCATCTCGCACATCACCACTGCGAGGTGACTGAGGAGAGTGACCCATGCGAGAACGATTTCGTTCTGCGTGGCGCGGTGCATGCCCGTAGTTACAGTCAACATATGTAGCTCTTGTAGACCAATTGCAGGAGCATGCGAAAGGCCATGGTGTTGAGCAGCGAGGCGGAGGAGACAATCCAGAGCAGGGACTGCTTTCGCCAGCAGTGTAGCCAGATCTGGATGCAAGGTGAATCCACCGGGGATGAGGGTGATATGAGAGGGTTGCAGAACATGATTGAGGAGTCTCAAACACATCCGATTGAGTGACTCCACGCCTGATGACGGGATGGGGGAGTCGGTGTATTCAGAGCATATTGCACGAAGGCAATCGTCTGTCATTTCGAAAATCGAGTGATGGGTATCTGGCCAGGAGGACAACAGTTCCCAGTGAGTCCACTTTGTAAGACTTGGTTACAGTCTAGCAAAGGGGAATCACTGTCCGAAGACCCTGGCGGGAGATAAGGCGCGCAAAGTGGTTGCCTGCTGGCAACAACCCTGCTCGAAGGTAGGAATAGTAAGATAACAAGGGATAGAATAAAGGCTTCTTAGCTGTAAGCCCTTATCTGATAGTGTAGTGTTTATGTGGTGTCGCCTAGTGCGCAGTGTCGCATCTCAGAATGAGTATGGCTTGGCACACGGGCAAAGGCTTGTAGTGAAGAATCGCCTATGCTCTCTTGGAGGTACTCAACGAGACTGCTTGGAGTTACTCGACAAGTAGATTTGAGGGCACAGAGGCAATGGTTTGGGATGAAAGATGATTAGATCACATGATATGTAAATACACATGACTTGTAGCTAAAGAGTCCAAAATAGTAAGAAAAATTCCTTACAGCATGGTCTGGTTCTTCATAGGGCCTGACATGGTGCAGAATGCACCAATGCAAGTCATGTAGCCGTTACAATTGTTACCATTGTACATCATTGTGGTTTTGAAATATATTGCACAGTTCCTGATCACGTACGGAGGCGGTCTACCAAACAAGTGTACCAGCTATCTACGCTGTCCTCGGGTACAAACATTTCAGCTGAAGTTTCATATTAGCGTCTAGAATGTCAAACACAAGGAATTCATTAGGTTTGTCGACATCTGGGACCAGTACCGCTCCGCGGATGATAGAATGCACAGAAATGAATTTAGATTTCTTTCTGGCCTGTTCCTTCATGCGACACAATCCAAGGAGCTTGTCTTTCCGACTCCTATGACCAATCAGAGCATCCATTGGAAGAACCAGTACAAACAGATGTGATTTTTTCTCCACTGTGCACAAAAATGGGAAGAGGAGGTTTGCAAAGATGGGTTTATCTGCCGTGTTGATCAAGACACAGTCGTACCGTGGATGGCCTTGGAGTTTCGGATTGCACCACAGATAGTCTTCGTCAAGGTCCAACTACTCAAAGATTCGTAATGGACCTTGAGGAATTGGAAAGGCACAATCTGCAACGCCAATCAAACTTATTTAGTATCGAACTGACAGTATGAACATACCGTGTCTGTGTCGTCAAATCTCAACCTTTGTTCACCAGGTAGTTTATACCCATATGCTGGGAGGAAGTCGAAGATGAAATCCCCAAACTTGAGACGAAATCAGTGAAAGGCAGGGTCTCCGTAGTCTAGATTTTGTTGATGGGTTGATACCGGCGGTCGGGTTTCGGAGTCAAATAAAACATGTGACTGGCAAACAACACCACATAAGCTCAGACGCGACCACAACATCCATGCGCTAATAGCCACGCCATGGCTTCTTCTGGCGCTTTTCATGTTCTGGAGCACTGTCTGTGCTAATTCCTTCACTTTTTACTCGCCTGAAGGCTTCACCCTGGTCCGAAGCATCCTGCTCACTGCCCTCCCCACATTTGTGCCGCACAGCTATCAACTGGACGGAATTTGCAAAGTCCTCGACAAAATAGACCTTGTAGCAGTTACCCCGACAGGCTCTGGCAAGACAGGGTTTCTGTTTCTGACCATAACCGTGATGATCGCCATTGCGGTAAATCCATCATTATGTTCCACCGCGACATTTCCTGAAGATCCCGCAATTGTTGTTATCTGTCCGACGAACTCAATGGAACAGCAGATGGCGAGTCTTTCGGATCTGATTGCTTTCTTACGGAAATTGACAATTCAAAGGAGGAGAACATGACTAAACTCGGCATCTCTGCGCTGATAATTAACTCGGACACCATCGCGTCTGCCTGCATTCTCGGGGAGAACCTTTGGCTCAAGGCTTGTGCAGGCATCACGATGCTCATACTCGGTCCGGAGCAGCTCATATCGAAAGGCTGCCAAGATTTGCTCAAGCATGAACCCTTCTTTGACTGTTTTTGCGCTCTCGGCATCGATGAAATCCTTCTCCTCACAATATGGGGTCTGGCCTTCCGAAAGGCCTTCACGCAGATCGGTTTTATACATCCCCGCTTTCGTTTGGGCGTTCCGATGATTGGGCTAATGGCCACCCTCCTGTCGGTTCCCAGAAGCAATCTGGAGGTCAGTGAATTTTTCGCCCATCTAGTTTTAGACAGAAATTGACGAACCTCCAGCAATCGAGCATGCGCGCATCCAATACCAGGTGAACTAGTTGTGATCCAGGGTAAAATTCAACCTTTTTCATGTTCGACGGAGCTGCCCGTCCAATTTTCCCAGCGCTGTGCCCCAAGCTTGCTGGGTTCGTGCTCTTTCCGGACACCCGTCCCCAATGGGTCTGAAAAATGCGAATGAGATCGGTCCACTTGGTGTGCCAAACCTGCAGTTGTGGCTCGAGGATCTCGAACGATTTAAATGGATCCTTGTGAAATTGGAGGTAAGCCTGTAGCTGAAGAACCATGGCGTATGAGAGGCCGTCACCGCCAATAATGAGCTTCCGAAGAATATAGTCGGCTGGCAGCTGCCCGACCTGTGCTAGGAAATCAAGCAGGCCATCCTTGAACTCGGAAGGAATCGTCTGCTTCTTGCCGCTGGCGGCGAGTGGATGGACAACAAATTTTTGGAGAGGGATGACGAGTTTAGCTGTAGCTCGGTACCGAGCGCTGACCTCGGCCATGTAATGGTTCAGAGGTTTGGTGCAGCGTACAAGCACCTCCATCCATTCGAGATAACCCGTTGCATTGGCTTCCTCTTGATCCAGGAAGCCGAGCAGAGTATCAACAGTAAGATCTGCACGCTGACTGTTGGCGATGAATCTCTGTTTGTCATTTAGGTCAAAGACCGCAACATCGGTGCTGTCCGAGGCTTCAACCCATAATCCGGACATCCCCACATTCATGTGGTTCTCCCGCCCAATTCGGAGATCGCGTATGCGTGCAAGATTCTGCACATTGTCGAAAAGCAGGATACCGGCTTTCGTTGGATCTCGGCCATGATTAAGGGTGACCAGGGCTTCCTCTGTTGAAAGCCCTTCGAGGCTGCGATAGATTTTCGAATACGATGGCATCGTACTGATGCGATAGTTGTAAGCCATGATTTCGACGGGGACCGAGGATCCGAAATAAAGAATTCCGCGGGCAACGGGGAGAAGGTTCGCTCGGCTCGAACGGCAGAAAAGTAGATCTGCGAGTGCATGTATGATGACCTAGATTAGAAAGAAGATCAGTTATGTCGCAAACAAGCCTGATACAAAATTCTGACCCCTCTCGATGGACAGCTTTTGCGTGGTGGGAGTTTCACACTGTCACGGGTCCGAGGCTTGCGCACCGCGATCAGATCCATAAGGTACCATGCTGCCGCCAGATGTGATTCAACTACATCTCCGACCACGGAGATTGTGTTCAAGCCCAGCCGAACCCACTTCAGCTGCTTCACAACATCTCTGCTCTTAACGGAGGTATGCAGTCCACTGCTTCCCTGTACCGCTTTTTCAGCACCCCGAGCAAGGTGTTCACCGACAGTCTGAAGAGCAAAGGAGGTGAGGGCGGGTCGAACGGAACAAATAGCAGTATAAGGTGTTGTTGTTGAATACATGTCCGTGGATTGTGGCGAGTTGGCGGGAATAGTGCTGTAGGGGTTTGTCATTCAGTAGGTCAGAATATCTGACGGTGTGTAATCACCCTCGCCTTTGAAGAATTTGGAAACTATCTGTGCATGCTGGTTTGATCGAGGTGCTTGATCTTCATCGTTGCATCGGAATAACCTGTACAGAAACTCGCCAAGAGTCCATCCCTGGCTTTTGATAGCATCGAGGACATTCTTCCTCTTCTCGTCATCAAAACGATGGGACTGGCGGACAGACTGAGATTGTGAAGGGAAGCTGGATGTGCCGCTGGTTTTGGCGTGCTTCTGGGATGGATTTGACGGTGTTGGGGGTGTATTTTCGTCATTGGCACTGACTTGATTGATATGGGAATTGCGGTGCCGTTTGCCGCCAGAATGCGGGGCCACCCCAGATTTGGGGGTCTCGATGTCCAGGAAAGTGATAGGACCAGTCTCGCCGCTCCTATACATTCTGTTGTTCGCCGGGGTAATGGGAGCTGTGTTGGAGAAGAATTCTTTAGTGGGACTATACATAGTCACGGTGTCCATGCTGGATGAGATAGAGGTGTTCCGGCGGTGGGGGGTGCGAGGTACCATTCACTGGGACGATCCTTCACTGATATTCATCGGAAAACATGTCGGAGGGATGCAACTGCTTTGCAACTGCTGGTGGATGTCGACGCACCGCGACAGGTGATGGCAGAGTGATGGCAAAGTCCCGATTGAGCGAATTCTCCATTAGGCAACAGTTTCCCGATTCAGCTCGGCGGTTGCTGAACCTCGACCGACGGTTACAGAGGCGCGACTGAAATCAGACCATAATCAAGATTTTTTTCCACTCTCACAAAAAAAAAAAAAAATCTCATTTGATTCATGGTCTGACTACGGGAGACTAGGGTCTCCAGACTCTGCCTGTTCTAGTGCCGAGTATGACACGACCTTGAGCTTTGAGCCGATGTCAACATTGGATAATACCCCGGCTTCTAAATCTTCAGGGGCGTCTTCCTCATCTTTCTCAAGCGCCTCAATCTGCTCCCAGATAAATTTGGCCACCGTCCGACGGTGGTCATGTTTCATGAGCTGAATTATGATGATTGGCCTGGTGAGTTGCACTCTACAATGAAAAGACACAAACTTGCCTGTGGAGTCACATCTTTGAAATTAGTCAACCTGCTATAGGTTTGCCGGATCGGACCGTGCATAGCTTCGCTTGGCTTTGTTCCGAGTTGCTCCCTTCTTCTCAATGCCATCGAAAGCATGGAGGCAAGCATGAAATTTCGGGAAATTCCAGTTTTTCTCTGATCCTTCGCAAGCACTAATGTATTCTTGCAGCAATGGATCAACCTCAAATTGTATCCAGGGACTGAACAGTACTCACCTTCATTGCAGAGTCAAGAGCAAGAACTTCATGGCAGCCCCGCCCTCAGCAATTGTTTCAGTGGTATGAACCTCGTAAGAAAGGGATGTGCGATAGTCCAGATAGCATTGAAGTGCCTGCAACAGTAGAAGGTCGGCATTGTCAATAAAAATGTTGTGAGCAACGAAAAGCATCATCTTCACAATGTCTTCGTGTTTCGAGCCATCATTGAAGGACTTGTTCATTACTCTGTCAAAGTGATTGAGATTTCTCCAGCAGGGGGGCCCCTTGATCCGCACCACCATGGTGGGCGATCTTCCCACGCCGCTGGGAAGGGTGTGCTCGTCCACCGACCGATGACGGCGACGCCTGCTGGGTTGCCGGAGGTCGGTGGAACAGCACAGGCGTCGTTCCACCCCCCGCGATGTCCACGAACGTTCACGAACGTCGGGCATCGACTCGCCCGACGTGGCTACGCCTCATTTCCACTATGAGACCAGCGTGATGAACCAATATATATAAAGAGTTGCATCCACTGCATGTGCGCGACGGACTACCGCCTCTCACCGCTCGACCGACCCGCGGCCCCTCGTGCCACCCCCCAGTGCCGCCTCCCCCGTCCTCAAAGGCCCGGCCTCTGCATCTTTGTGCACCCGCAACGGCACAACTTTGATCGCCGATCCAACTCGTGGCCAAGCAGGCTCTCACGAACGTCACCGGACAAACAACACGTCCCTCGACTTCCTGCATCTTTTTCCCATCCCCTCTACTTCTCCCTCCCTCTGTCGACGCTGCACGCAACAACGACGAAGGCCACCTTTTCTGCACAAAAACCGATCTCCCCGATGTAGGTCGTCGGGCAGCATGGCCTTTGTCTGCACCACGATAATACACACCCTTGTACCGGTACGAAGGTCTTTCCGGGACCTCAAAGACAGTTTTCTGACATCTCTCGTCTGAATCGATAGCCCTATGCCTCATTCCTCCCTGCCACACACCCGCCGCCGTCCGCTGCCGAGCAAATTCATCATCTGGGCCCGAGACCCAATCATATTCACCTCTTTGTTCCAGCACCGCTAAATAACGATGGAAAAGTGCGCATTCTCCACTTCAGTGAAGCCCACCCCAGTCTAAGCCCTACCACCAATCATCAGCTCTCCGCAATGGTTAACACCCGTAGCAACCGCCCTTCCTCCCCTACCCCTCTGACGGCAGCGAAGCCTACTAGACCGAAGTCGATGACCTCGACGGTGTTTCGCTTACGCCCAGCGAGACCGCCGATGCGAACGGATGGGACAGCAACGCCTCCTCGGCCCCCTTTGACTCCGCCAACGCCACCCCGACCCCAGCCGCTCGCCCCTCATCCCCCGTGGCATCGGTCGTGGAGATCTTGCGGAGTGAGTTCCCCCCCTCCAGACCCCCACGCTCACCACCGTGACCAAGCCTCGGACCAAGCCCTCGAAAGGGAAGGGCAAGAAGAAGGCGGCTCCGGGTACGTGCAGACCATAAAGACACCCATCCCCCCCTGACACTTGAGCCATAGCACCCAACGACGACGAAGACCCCTTCCTTGCCGCCGACCTCGCGCGGGCCAAGGCCGCCTCCCTCGGCCAGACTACCGACACGGACCACGCCACCGCGGGGCATCGTCATCGCACCGCCCGGAGGCAGACCCCGGATCCCTGCCCAAGCGCCAGCGCGCCAATACCTCTGGTGACGCTACCCCCGCCCCCTTCAGCGCCTCCACCGCCTCCGCCGCCCCCAACATCACCGTGCCGGCCACCGTGAATACACCCTCCGTCAACCCCAGTGGCAGCTCCACCGCCGCCAGCACGCCCGGCGCCGCCACCGCAGCACCTGGCATCGCTCAGACTACCACGGCAAACGTCGTCCCCACCGCCGTCCACACCACCATCCCCGCCACTGTCGCGAATGCCGTACCCGCCGCCGCACCTACCCCCATGTCCGCCCCCGCCGCTGCGACGTATGCTGGTGCTGCGGCTGCCGCACCCATTGCCGCCGCTGTGCCTGCCGCTGCTGTCGGTGTCGCCCTGCAGGCGCTCTGGCTGACCGCAGATGGCCTTCCCCCGCGAGGCTCGTACACCCCGACTCCGGCGGGGGGGTTCCACTCCATCGTCTACTCGCCCGAACTGCTGCTCCAAGGTGTTCCACCGGACTTCACCCGGATGTACGATGAAGTAGCCGGGCCCAAATTCTTTATCGTCGTCAGTGGCGGCAACAGGGCGGTCATGAAAACCCACGGCCTTATCCGACAATGCCTTGGCAACCGAATCAACATCGACCCCATGAGCTTCACCCTCGGAACCCCACCCACCGCCGCCAACGGCACGAGCCCCGCTCTATGGCTCGTCGCAGACATCCCGCCCCAGCTCGCGCAAGCCGTCGTCGACGACCAGGTCATCTCCTCGTCCAGCATTACCCTATTTCCCATCCCGTACGAAATGCCTGTCATTGGCTTCATCGGGGTCTTCGCCGGATTCACGCTCCCATACACCAACGCCGGCGCTAACGCGGCGTGCGACCTCATCCGCACCACGATCGCGGCCAACAACAAGATTGCACAGTTCGTGCAAACCCATCGGGACACCTTCGGACCGCAGGTCTCTGCGGAAGGAGCCTGGACGGCCTTCCTAGCTTCCGTCACTGTGCGGGGCATTGCCCTTCTGTCAACGACACCAACACAGTCGCGTGGCGCCTCCACGTTAACCCTCCCACCAACGTCCGCGACCTCTGGGGCAAACTCCGTCGCCTCTTCGGCAAACTCAACATTATGACCGCACTGTACGGCACGGCGCGCCTCCAGCGTGCGTTCAGATGCCACATATGCCCCTCAATCAACCACCCGACCCCTCTCTGCCCGCTCCCTGGCACCCCCGGATGGCTCGGCCCGACCCACGCCACCATTGCCGCGCTCGAGGATGCGAGCCGTGCGGCCGCTACCAAGGCCCAGGAAATGATGCGCCCGGCAAACTTCGACGCCGGCCCCTCCAACTCTCGCGGCAGCAACAGACGCGGTCACGGCAACCTGGGCCCCAAAAGCCGCCGAGGTGGAGGCGGAGGAAAGGGCGGGAATTACAAGGGTAAAGGACGCCAACACGATGATTTTTTCTGAGCCCCGCGCCGTACATATACAACTAGATGCTGATACTCAACTCAACTACCGCCTGATGTACTTTCTTTTCTACAAACAATCCATGCCCTTATCCCCATAATTCTACTGTGCGACGCAAACCTGAAGTAACTATGGGATCCCTGACTCTGGTACGAGCACCGGGGGATCGCAAAGTGCCGCGCGTGTACATACGCCGCTGCACTGACCTAACGCGACGTAGTTCGCTAGCTCTACCAAAAACAAAACACCTTTACCATGACAATACAACCTATTCAAACCCGAATTAGCGCCACAAACCCTCCTGGAACGCGGGAGGGTTCCGGGGAGACGGCGCATCCTCCTCGTCAGTGCCCGCAGGCTACGAGAATAAACAACGAATCCACCGGGAGCCGGGGCGACCGGGGGCCTAGCCCCGGCTATCTTCAACGCGACCCCCCCCGCGCCAGCTCAATCGTAGCTCTGGCTGAGGCGGTGACTGGCGAAGAGCGACGGAACCCAACCACGCGCGCGCGTACGTGACGCGACGGAACCGGTGATGCTTCAGGACTTCTGAGCACGCCGCCCGGGGGCGCAGAAGTGCCATCCCACCCACGAGCAACTGGCCGCACAAGGGGGAACTCAAGCGCAGCTAACGACCAACTGGGGGGGACCGCACCTGGCCCCAATGCTCCGGAGAATGGAGCAAACACCCCGCAACAGGGGAGTATGTCTGATTCGAGGCGACGACACCCACCTAGGGGATGTCCTCAGGACGAGGACCACGTGCCCGCTTTCTTCAACCGCAAAAGAGGGAAGCAACAAATCGGGAACCCACGGATAGCACGCAACACAAGGGCGACCATAAATCTCAGCGCTATTAACATTAACGGAATTAAGGCTACCTCGCTGTCGCAAGACAGTCACAAATGGCACTGGATACATCGCGCAATGCGTGAGCTGAAAATTGGTATATTAATTGTAACGGAGACCCATATGTCCGCGGCGCAGGCCCTGGAGATAGAGGATAGCCACATGAGCAAACGCTTGAAGGTGTTCAACTACGAGTACCCGGATAATCCCGCTGCGAAGGGTGTCGCTATTGTCCTGAACAAGGAAATCACCAACACAGAGGGCGTAAAAGTCCACTACCTCATACCGGGTAAGGCAATTCTGGCCGTCATGCCCTGGCACGGCTCCCGAACTATGACGGTACTGGGCCTCTACGCACCAACGGAATCTGATGAAGAGAAAATTCAATTCTGGGACACCTTGTGTGACCTATGGCTCACCACCGATCTACCCGTACCAGACGCCGTAGGCGGAGATCTCAACTTAGTACCCGACACTATCGATCGGCTACCGCACCACGCGGACTCAGACGCGGTTGTTAACGCATACCTATGATTTGTCCGTCTGATGGAACTGAAAGACGGATGGCGACACAGCAATCCAGAAACCAAAGCGTACACTCACGTAAGCTCCCGGGGGACGCTGTCCCGAATAGACCGTATTCTGGTCTCGCCTACCCTCCTAAAGGAATCTCATCACTGGGAAATTAGCGATGCAGCAGGGGGACTCACAGACCACCGAATGGTATCCACGACAATAACCGCGCCCGGCGCCCCCTACATAGGCAAGAGCCGACCCGCGTTACCGCTTTTCCTCCTTCAGGACAAGGAATTCATGGACCAGGCCATGAAGGAGGCCTGCAAATTAGAGGACTCCATGGACGACCCTCGCACCGAGGCCAGCAACGCCCAATCGAGGTTTGAAAACTTCAAAGAATCCATAGTGAGCCTCGGGCTAAAACGGGCGAAGACTGCCGTAGGCGCATCAGAAAAAAAGAAGAAAGCCCTAACGGGCGAACACAATGCGCTGCTTAGCGCCCCACTGCCAGAGCCCCCACCCCGGGAAGGCCCGCGAGGGGCCGACCCGACAACTGAGGCCGCAATGCCGCAAGCGACCGGAACCGAGCCAGGCCCGAAATCGCAGGAGGAGGTCACCGAGTTAGTGGCGGTCCTAGAGAAGAAGATCGACGAGTTAGTGGACCGCCAACGCAAGAGGCAACGGCTACAGACCCGAGTCCGAGGTATACAGAGCTGAACCACATCACCAAATACGCTGTCGGACTCAGCAAGGACGCGAAACTGAGGGACACCATGGATTACCTACAACGCACCAACGTCACACCAGAGAGAGGCAGCAAACGCTCCTTCGAAATGGCAGAGATTGCACGCAACTACCACAACGATCTCCAGGCAGACGGTATAGGGATCACCGAGGCCGAGTGCAGCGCTGCGCGAAAGGAAGCTCTAGAATCGCTGCCCCCCCCCGCGAAGGAGTTGACATGAAGCTGTTGACCGAGAAACTCACAGAAGACGATATACTGAAAGCCCTACTAGAAGCGCCGACCGGGCGGGCTGCGGGGATGCATGGCATTGCGTCCGAATTCTGGCAACGGCTGCAAACAATCAATAAGGAGAACCAGGGCGACGGTGATAACGCACCTCAAAAACAGACGTGCGACATTGTAAAAGTCCTCACCTGGGTCTATAACGACATCGAGGAACACGGAATGATAGATGGCTCCAAGTTCTCCCTGGGTTGGATGTGCCCGATTTTCAAGAAAAAAGACAGGACGGACATCGCGAACTATAGACCCATCACTGTATTAAACTCCGATTATAAAATATTCACTAAGGCGTTAACAAACAAGCTAGGTAGAGTAGCACCTTACCTCATACACAAGGACCAGTCCGGATTCATGAAGGGCCGGAAGATCACGGACGCCATCTACCTGGCCATGGAAGTTGTCAAGTACTCAGAGGAGGACCTGCAAAATGGCGTCATCGTTGCGCTTGACCAGGAAAAGGTGTACGACAAAACATTACACTTGTACCTTTGGGACACCCTCCGGGGGCACGGCCTCCCGGAGCTCTTCATAAACACAGTGAAATCACTATACAAATATGCCGACACGCACGTCATCATCAACGGAGAGGTTAGCTCGGCGTTCCGAGTGACCAGAGGAGTTCGCCAAGGGGACCCACTATCTTGCCTATTATTTAACCTGGCCATAGGGCCGCTGGCATCGATGCTGCAATGCTCAGACCTGAAAGGGTACTCGATACCCGGTGTTGCCAAGAGAGCCGTGGTCCAGCTCTTTGCGGATGACACCACCGCATACCTAAGCGAGCACGACAGCTTTGCAGAACTTAAGAAAGTACTAGACAAATGGTGCCTTGCATCAGGAGCTCGCTTTAACATCACGAAGACCGAAATCATACCTTTCGGTACCCCCAAATACCGCGCAGACCTCCTCGAGACAAGACAGCTCAACACAAACAACACGCCAATCCCACCGGACGTCCACATCGCAAGGAAGGAGAAGCAGTCAGAATCCTCGGGAGCTTTATTGGCAATGGAGTTGACGTCTTCGGGGTATGGACCCCGACAATCGAGAAGATAGACTCCGACTATGAAAGATGGGCTAGGCTTAACCCAACTTTGACCCTAAAGAAGAACGCTGACCAGATTATCGCCGGCTCCCGCTCACAGTACCTAACACAGGTCAATGGCATGCCGAAAGCAGTGACCAAACACATACTGAAGTCCCAACGGGAGTTCGTAAACGACTCCAAGTCATCCATGATATTGCGGGACTCACTGATGATGCCCCGCGAGGAGGGAGGCATAGATCTGCTCGACCTGGAAGCCCGAAACGAGGCCCTGCAAATGATTAAAGCCTCTGCACTTGCGGAGACCGACACGAGCAAGCGCTCACTATGGGCGTCCCTGGTGCTCCACCGTCTGTCCCAGCACATTGTTAAGCCGGAGTCGGTGGCGAAGGAGTCTAGGACGCACCTCATGATACAAAACATAAAGGTCAACCAGCGCGACCCCCCGGCGCTACACAAGGAAATGATCAAGTGCCTGAATAAATATGGTGTCGGCTTCGAGACAGTTAATCCGTTGGCGCAGATCCAGAGGGACGTACCACTATGGCACCACCCCAGGCAAGATCGCCAGAAGAGGCAGGGGAACAACGGCGGGAAGGCAAAGTGTCTGAGGAAAATCATGGCGTGATAACGACCGGCGACGGAATAGACATGACCCGGAGGTTGGACGACCCCCTACATGAAGAAAACGACTCGTGCGCATGCGACGCGTGCGAGGAAGACAGAACGGGAAGGGGATGTAAGAACCCCCACGCATGTGCAAAGGCTGCCGCGTCGCGTCTGCGACAACTACTCCCCAAATGGATCCCAAGAAGGGATGGGACGAATGAACCAGCCCCCGAGGAGCCAAACGCCGCGCAAGATGCAGTCATCGCGCGCTTCAAACCCCCCATGGCAATTACAGCACTTTCCCAAGGCCTCAGGGTGATCACAAACAGAACAGACGAATCAAAGGAGTGGGCAGAACCACGCATTAGGAGAAGGGCTGCCGTAACGCCTGCGGCCGCAACGGAGGTGGTTTGTATTGCAGGGGCAGTACATGCAGCATCAAGTACACGAGCTAGGGCGGCCGCCGGCCTTTTCATTAAAACAGGCGACAACAGGAACCGAGGAAAGAGCCTCCCCATCTCCGGGGAACAATCCCAGTATGCGGCTGAACTGTTCGCCGCGTTAGAAGCGATCCGAATAACAAATAAGGAGTCCATACCCACAATCGTAAGCACGCAGAACTACGTCCGAGATGCAATGAACAAAAAGCTCACCGAGTGGGAACACGAAGGCTGGATGGGCGTACCACACCGGGACGTGCTACGCTGCCTCGCCGCCGAATTGAAAGCGAGGAAAGCCCGCCCAAACTTCATTGTAGCGGCTGCTGGCTCCGCAGACAGAGCTAACTGCAGACAGGCCTCCGAGCTCGCCAAAAACGCGGCGAGAACCCCGGCAGAGGAGCGATGGGTCCTCACGCTGGCCCCGGACATGGCCCTCCCAGGTCTTAGCCTGCAAGGTAACAGACAACGGGTCTTCTATCGCAGTATACGTGAAATAAAGACTCACAAACAGGCGGCGACACCCAGGCCCTCGACGACCAGGATGCTCGATGTTGTGCGGAAGGCGGCCGCGGACATATTTGATAGACACGTGTCCGACGCGGATATATGGAAATCGCTGACGCCGAAGGACTTCCTCCCGCGAACGGCACAATTCCTATGGAAGGGAATACACAACGTGCACTGGATAGGGAGATACTGGACCCACATACCGGAATGTGAGGAGCGCGCGACGTGCAAAGATTGCGACGTTGTCGAAGACCTGGAGCACATCCTGCTCAAATGCGAAAGCCCGGGTCGAGCGACCATCTGGCGTGCGGCCAAAGCCCTATGGCGGGGAAAGGAGGGCGAGTGGCCCGAGCTAACGCTGGGCACCGTTCTCGGGTGCGGCCTTGCTGAGTTCCGCGACGAGAGAGGAAAGACCAAGATGGGATCACAACGGCTTTATCGGATACTGATGTCCGAATCTGCCTTCCAAATCTGGAAGCTACGGAACGAGAGAGTGATCTCTCGGGACGGAACACCCGCGTCCGAAGATGAAATAGTAAACAAATGGAAATTCGCGGTTAACCAACGACTACAGGTTGACATAACCTTGGCCAACAGACCCCGGAAAGGTAAGCGCCCCGCTCTGGCGCCCCACTTAGTCCTTGCAACCTGGTCCAAAACACTGGACGACGAGCACAAACTTCCGGCCAACTGGCTCCGGGAACCCAGAGTTTTAGTGGGTAGCCGCGCGTTCTTACGGCCCCATCCCCGGCGACGAAACCGGGGATCGGGTGAGGCGGCAGTCCCACACTACCCAACGGGTGTGCGCAAAGCATTTCTCTGGGTGGTGTACACCACTCCCAATGGAACCAATGTTCCAACCTCTACGACTCGGATGGGCTAACCTATTGTTAGTTGCTACCGATGAATGTAACACCAAAAAAAAAAAAAAAAAAAAAAAAAAAATTCTCCACCACGGAAAGGCATCATATCTGGAGATTGTGAGTAGGGAAGTTAGATGCAAGTTCCAAGTACACACTGTGCATGGATTTTAGCAATTTCTGCACAGCCCAACTCTGTTGCCCTCTCCTTGATTTCTTTAAAAAGATGATCACTCCAAAACCCACTGTCATCTGTGTGCAGGGGGTCATACGAAATCGCTTCATGGGGATCTGAACCCTTAATATTCCAGAAAACATTCTAGATTACAATGATCCTATTGTTAATTGTTGAAGACTCATGAAAGAAGTTAACATACATCAATATCTCGTAAACCATGGTCTTTCAGTATCTCTTCACGCTCCCTGAGGAGCTGTTGTGCTTGTGCATTCTTGAGGATTTCTTGCGACTCTGTTCCAGTATGCAGTGGATTCTCCGTGGTGAGATCAGACTGCTCATTCCAAGGGACGAAGCAGATTGGGCATGGGTAGAGGCCCATTAAACCCCGAATGAGGGCCATCACACATCTAGAAATATGGTTAGCACCCGCCGATACCGCATGATCAAATAAAACATATGCTTCCTTGTAGTCCGCTGATGGGGTGGGCCTGGGCCCACCCTGGTAGTGTCACAAGTTTGAGCCGGGAGATGGGACCGGTGAAGTGGGACCAGTAGGCCTGGGGGCCATGAGCTGGGGGACTTGTGATCACTACCAACGTCGGCACGATAGCTCAGTTGGTTACAGAGCACCTTAGCATGTAATGGGGAGGTCCTGGGTTCGAATCCCAGTCGAGCCATCTTTTGGAGCATTTCACCGCTGTTCACATCTCAGTCGTATCACCGCGGCTAAAATCAAAATTCTTGGCCAAAGCCAGCCAACAAAGAACTCCGTCCCCACATGCCGTTCAATCACCTACCTTGGCGGCATGTACAAGAGACTCTAGCAAATTGTAGAAGGCAGTATGCCATACAATATTCTTAAAATTGGCAAAGGCAGGCTTGCCATCTTCTTTTGTGCCGCCTTTTACCTATGCATCCAGGTCTATGAGTACGAAAAATGCAGCAGAGCTTGAGTGTATGATGGGTTGATGACCAACCACCTGACCGCTGCCAAACTGAGTGCCGTTGCGAATCACAATGGGAACATTTGCTAAACGAGCAACAACCACGTATGCTTTTTCAGTGCCAAAAGACGACAGTTTGGACTTGTCAGCATATAAGAAACAAGACATGCCATCGCTACGCTCTGGCAGCCAATTTGTGTAATCCTTCAATCTTTGTGTCTTCAAATCCTCGTGTTTCATCATACATAAATACAGCTCTATACATTCTCACATCATGTGGCATATGTCGCACTTCGCTATGTAATGTCTCAATGAATAATAAAGCCGCTATCTATTCCAACAGAACCCTGCGCTCCGCGATTGTTGAAACGGAAGACGATGCTCATATCAGATTTGATAATTATTAATTGGTTACATCCATGCTCTCGTCCAGCTAGTCGTGCTGGATACAGACCGGGCGTAGTAGCGATGGCTGTTACGGGCAAGCATGTTAATAGCAAATTTCCAGTTGGAGTTGAAGGTGAGTCATTGTACAGTGTGAAGGTGAGTCATCGTACAGTGCAATCAGCCTAGCGAAGCATGATGTATGCATGAACATGAATAAACATTAATTTACCATGGCCCGTTTAGCAAATATAATCGTTGATATCTCCGTCTACTGGATGTCTAGATTACTCCAACCGCCCTCTCGTCCTCGGGTCGGCAGCAGCAAACCCTTCCCATTCCTCCTGCTTCCACTGCCACCAAGCCTCCTCCAAACACGCTCCCGGCCCACCACCCGCACCACCCGCCGGCACAACTTGCCCCACGCCCCACGCCTCCCCTCGTTGTCACTATGTTTGCCACGCCGCCCTCGACCAGCACATGCGAAAACACCCTCAGCGTGCGCTGGTAGAGCCGCAGCAATTCCAACACGTACTTGATGATGACTTTGGCCCCGAGCTTCGAGGCGCCGCCGGTGCGCACACCAAAGGCATAGGGGACTTCAGGGGGGCGCGCGGCGTCCGGATGGAGAGCTCGAGCGCAAGTTTGAAGCCTTGGGGGGATAGAGGGTGCACGTGCATAAACTGAGAAGAAGACTCATGTCATTATGCGGGCGAAGGGGGGATAGCGGAACGGAATCTGCTCACCACGTCCTTCCACACGGCAAGGAAACCCGTCATGGGATCGCTCGCGGTCGTCAGCATGCGCACCAGGATGCGCACGCCACAGATGATCCCGCGGCGGTACACAGGCCAGCTCGTGTTCCATGACGACCAGGTGCACGCTGCGCCCACTCAAGGTCGCAGATAACTGCCGAGCTGAGGCCCGTCTCACGCTGCACGCAGGGGCGTGGGGGACTCGACGGTGGGGTAGCCCTCTGTGCACGAGTAATTTCTCAGTTGGAAGAAATTGAGCCTCCGAACGTGTAGTTCCTCTGGAAGTATTTTGTCGTCAGTTTTCGATGCCACGGATTCCTAGGCCTTGCGTCAGTAAAATGTAGGTGAAAAAAGAAGAGGTGCACGTACCGTACGCTTGCACAATGGCGGCGACGCACGCAGAGACAGTTCTATGTGGTTGAAATAAGTCAGATAACTCAAAGGAAATCAGATCAGAAGGACCCCATGAGATCTAAACGGATGCGGAGCGTGCTGTGAAGAGTCGCCAGTATAATATGCGCGTTGTAGGGGGAATAATTGCATGCTGTAGTGATCGAGTTATCTGAGGTGTTGATGATTGATGAGAACGATGCCTGGTATTGAAAGCGCTGCAGGCTTAGGAGATTTGACTCGGATTTGCGACCAAACGTTGCGTTGCTGAGTCGTTAAACTTGATGCTTCCGGGTCTTGCTGAGGGCTCGATTGGACGGCTTGCGCTGTATTGACACGGGAAATGCTGCTGTGGCTTTGTCTTGCGAAGGGCTTGATCGGCTGACTGTTAGAGCACTGTCTTGACAGGAGGAGGAACACTCTAGGATGGCGGCATAATACGAAAGAGGCACAGCAAGCTTCAACGGAGTTGCAGTCGTCACGGCACTGGCATGATGCTTGGGTTGATGCTATAGGTCTTGCGGAAGACTAGTGCCATGTTGAGCACCGTATTGAAGGGCATAGGGACGCTCCCGGGAGGTGAGATGATGATGGGGGAAGGGAAGAAGCAGCGTCAGACAGGTCTCCCTTTTTGCGCAGGCCTTGAGCGCTCCACTCACGGGCATGTGGTCTATTCAAAATAGAAATCCCGTCACAGCACACAGCCCATCGAAGGCGCCCCGGAAGTTAAACTGTGATGTTCAAGTGATGTTGAAAAAATGTATTGTGAGGATCGAGGCCTTGAGGAACCGAGAATAGTTCTCGAACTGGGTTCTGCCCAGCCGCCTGGTGTAATACCGCTCGCAATTGGGTGTCAAGGTGTTTTATAGTTATATCTCCTTGGTATGGTATCTAGCTTTGCAGTACAGCTCGCCCCTATGTATAGGTTGTGAGCTAGATCTGACGGGCCACATGTAATACTTCTAGGACCGTTATGCTGATTCCCCTTTGGTAAGAACCAAGCATATACAACTCCACAGTACCAGTTATTTCCCTCTCGCATCATTGATACACAGCCAGCAGCTCGGAGCTCACTCTGACTCTAACCGTATATCACCGAAGAGGAGGTTCTCAAAGTCCGTATGTGTTCTCAAACTCCTGTAGAACTCGCAAAAATGTGTGATTCCACGGCTGGTACGATACCTGCCGTATCAGCGGTTTCTTGGTGCGTCCCGATTCGGAAGGAAGGGTGATTCGTGCGTGTGGTTGTTGACACGGCATGGGTGAGATGCGAGGGCCCTCACAGCAGGCCTCAGGGCGTAGGTGCAACGACCAGGAATTTGGGTCTGATGCATGGTGATGGTCAAAGTTAAATACTGTTCTGAGTTTCGTTGTATAGTGGCGTGTCCAGAAATACTATTCTTGGTGAAATTCTTGTCCGTCCACCCTGAAAATCTCCAAGAATGTGTGTTTCCCTTCACAGTACGAAAAGATTCTTATGTAAATGTGGTTGCTGCTAGTGATGATTCACCTGGCAGACTCTCTTTGTGTGCCCACAATTCTCTTAAGTCTGAGTTCGCCATGTCAGATGTGTCCGACAATGAAGACGACTTGCGCCTACGGCCTATCAATGACAATGCCTCTTGAGGGGAACTTATCGATGTTTGTGCTTCAATCTCCCTGTGTGGGGAATATACCAGATTGATTTATGTTTCTTTTCAGGCCCTGAAAGAGTCCCAGGTATCTGTCATGAAACTCATCAGCGAGAACAGGACACTTCAGAAAAAATACAACAATCTATACGCAACTTCTCCAAAAAACAACGTAGAGGCGCCGATGAGGATAAGCTGGGCTACAAATCCGAAGTCATCCGCTGGGCCAAACGCTTCCTGTTTACGCAAGCATTGTGCATCAATGTTACGGCTTTTCAAGCCAAACCAGCAGATACTCTGGATCCGACTCAGCCTGAGGACCAATTTGCAAGCGATGACGTGTATGTTCAGAGTATCACCGCTGCTCTTTATCAGGAGATTCCAGAGAAATTCCATTCTCTGGTGGATTCAGCCACGTACAGGTTGTTTGCGAGGACTGTGCATAATTTGACTGTTGAATCCACAAACTCTCACCATTAATATCCAGTTTATTCACGATTTTGGGGAAGGACACTCAAGTCTCCTCAATGTGCTTCAGAAGCTTCTCCCCGTCATTTTGAATGGCGCCAACATTGATATGAGTCTCCTTACCACAGCGGGGGCTGATCGTAGCAACAACACCGTACTCACCGCCCTTCTTTGCTTCCCTAATGAACAAAAACCCTTGTTATACCCCTCTCCTGTTCCCTGGTCCGATGCGGCAGATGACGGATATATTCACAGGACCTATCGTGATGAAGGTGAGTATCAATCTGTGTTGTTTTCGATGACACTGAGCCTGTGAGAAGGTTCACCATCGTATTTCGGCCCCAAGAGCCTTACCGGAGGGAAAAAGCCTGCATCGAATTCAAATGGAGTAAGTTTGGTTTAGACGAGGTCACTGAATCATCAGTCGCAGTGTCAGCAATTCTGGTGCGTTTTGAAGCCGTCTGAACTCTCCTGATTGACTCACGGGTACCAATCAGGCTCGGTTTATCGTGTTGACTGATAAAGAATGAGTGTCAAAAGGCGCCATTTCTGGGACAGGGTGGGAAGAAGAGTATCGTGTATACCACAAGATGTTGGCGTGCGGCTGAAACCTGCCCCATGTCCAGAAGGCTTTCCGAACCATTAACAAATTTGTGTTTGCAGGCCTCACTCCGAATGCGACGGCTCGGAATCTCAATGCAGTTGATGGCACAGAGAATATTGCCGAGCTTCTCAGACAATTCGAGCTTGGCGCTGGCCCCGTGTTTGATCCGGAAGAAGACGAAGTGGTTATTGCACAGCCAAGACCCGTGCCAGACGAGCCTGTCGAGGATCACGCTGTTCCAGCACAAGTTCATGTGGAGGAGCCACCTGCCGAAGCTCCCATAGTTCCCGAAGGTCACCTGCGCCGCACTCAGAGAGTCGTAGCAGTTCCTGCAGGTCGGGGTAGAGGTGCTAGGGGAACAGCGAAACAAAGGGGCAGCAAATAGATATGCATAGAATAAGCGTAGAACAAGCTTTTGGATAGCTTTGTTTTTCTTTAGGAACCCGGAGAGGAGCTAATCGCCTATGTATTGAGCTATGTTTAACATATATAAATGGTTGCCTGGTGCAGTGGCTTTGATAGACATGTAGAGGTCGCTGGTTCGATTCCTTGAAAAGCCTGGTTTCAGATGCAATTGAAATAAATAAAATGATTAGTATAATCAGTATATTTTTCCTGTTAACTTTAATAGTATCTAAAATCCTTACCTATCCTTACTAGTCGTTACAATGTACTGCAAAGATTAATAGGCCTTGTAATGTCAGCCCGCCTTGTCATGTCCTCCAAACTTATCATATCTCCTTGTCTTATCTGGAACGTCTATCTTATCATGTTCAGATAAGACGGCCGGGGCCTTGCGGCCTTTTCAGGCCGCATAACTCCTTATCGGCTTAGCCGGGTTTTTCCGACATACATGGAGCCCCTATCCAACTACAGAGCACTATTTAGTTCTACCCGAGCTATGTAGCACTATATAGTTCCCCCAAATCTATAGAGCACTATGGAGCACTACAGCCATGTTTGAGGCTGCTACTATAGGTGTCCTGCCCGGACTAAATTAATGATCTTGTCTCACGACAGTCAATCTCATTTAGCCGCCCAAAATATCTCGTTTTCAACCGTGATTATTGTGCACACGGTTCAAAAAGCAAAGGTTCCCAGACGGGATCTTAAACACGGGAGACACCTACAATAGTAAGATGTGCCTCCCTGAAAACAAAATCGCCCAAAATGAAATCAAGGTTGCCGAGAATGAAATTAAGATGGCCGAGAATGAAATCAAGATGGCCGAGAATGAAATCAAAATCAATCAAAACGAAAACGAGATCACAATTTTCTGATTTGGATTTCGTTCTCCATCATTTCAATCTTGTTTTGGTGATCAAAATTCTTGTTTTCCGTTCTCGCATTAAGCCATCTCGTTTTCATTCAGCAGCCGTACCACTCTCAATGTAGCCTACTTTCTCCTTTCAACCTTGGCCTTTTTGATCCTGGTTCTCCACCGTGGGCCATCAACATATTCCCATCACTGCTGCCCCAAGACAGTCTCTGCTGTTGCTCATGGACAACCAAGAGCTTGTGCCTTTGCCTCTAGAAACTATTCATATTGCATTCTCTCTACCCTCTCATTTCCTACGATAAATCCCCTCTCATGACGTGTTCTACACAAACACAAACACAAACACGTCGCGCTCATTCTGGAGTTGTCACTCCAGAGTGACCGCCCACCCGTTTCGTCACACCGTGTCCCCCCTCCAGAGGGTGAATCCGTACAGCCACTCACTTACATCAGCACCCACGGACCTTTTTTGACCTCTTCGCTTATTTTTGCTTGTACTGCCAATGTGAAATGGTTTTACAGGCATTTGGAATGAGAAGTGTTGCTAGGAATCAAGAACAGAGCATCTGAAATCAAAAGAGCAGCAGCAAGATTGAAAGTTGGCTAGGTGAGATTAAGATTGGGAAAAGCCAAATCAAGACCGGCGAACTCCGAAACAGTAATTGAGAAAAGCAAATCAAGATCTGCGAAAGTGTAAATGAGATTTCTACGTGTTTGTTCTCATTTTTGCCAAAGTTTTAAAGCTTTCTTGCTGTAGCTCATTAATGTTTGGTATACAGGTTTTAGATCTTGAAAAGAGAGGGCAAAAGACATTTCCAGCTGTGTTCACGATGAATCATCGTGTTCACTGTTCAAGAACAAGATCACATCAAACGAGATGGTCCGGAAACGGCCGGACCAAACCGGTTTACAGCCGTTTTCAGAAAAGAATGCCCTTTTGATCAAATGCTCCACGCTCGATTTTGCTTACCCTTGTTTGACCGTGCGTCCGTCTCGTAACGCCTTCAGCTCCACCCGGAGTATAGGGAGGAGGGAGATCATCCCCAGCGGCAGGTGGCAGAGCAAGGACCGTCCACCCGTCTTATTCCCGGGTGTAATCCCGGTAGTGACGTGCGTTCGAAACTTCTTTTGTGAGACATCCTTAGATCGTAGAGAGAGAGAATGGGGGATTTAATTCAACCTGAGTGCCTAAATATGTGGGAGCTTGGTTTGGAGTCACACCACCGCGTATCGCTTCCATGACGCAAACAAAGGTGGAGCAAAACGGGCCACGAGATGGATGCAGGGTCAAACAAAGGTAAGTAAAATCGAGCGTGGAGCATTTAATCAAAAGGGCATTCTTTTCTGAAAACGGCTGTATTTTAGTCCGGGGAGGACACCCATAGCTACACTCTACTACAGCTGCTACAGCCTGCTAGGGTGAAAATCAGGGTTTGCTGATGTGTTCGGGCCGAGATCGCGGAAACCAAATATGAGCCGACAGCACTCATCCTGCAACCGCTTTTGGCTTTGCTTTTGTCGACCGCGTCCTCAACGCCATCCACTACCCTCTGCCCGACATACGTCCTCATAGCACCATGAAAAAAATTCGGGTCCTCATCAGATGGCTTGAAAACAGCGCAAGTGGATACTAGATAGTCGCGCCCTCAGGCTGGCTCTCAACAACTTTCGGGCCCCAGCAGCGATGTGACATATCCACAGCACAAGCCTTCCTTCATGTCTCCTTCCCCCCAGCCTGCGCTGAAACTGTACCTAAGCGCCCTCCCTCAATCGTTGGCCCGTGCGGAAGACCTTATAATATTATGTGCCGCGACGCCGGGGATGAACGCCTATCAGCCAAGATCAAGAAGATAAAATGGACAAACTCGCGGCGGCAGGACGGCGACAGGACGGCGATTCTAATCGTGAGGAAACTTGTGCCGGTCTCTGAAGACATCCTTCCTTTCAAATTGGAGGCTCTTCGAACAGTACGTGCTTAATTTTCTCTGTCTATTATCTCTTCTCAATTGAATCCCAGGAAAATTGTACGCGATTCGGCGCCATATCGAGCAGATACTTGGCAAGAAGGCGAAGTTCATCGCCGGGCACCAGTCCAAAGAGAAATAAGCCGTCTGAAGGCGGCAGAATTGAAGCGCGATTTGCGCAGTCTTGTAGCGCGGTCTTGTACGTATTTGGACTTTTAGTGTCGAGGCATCCCCGCTCACATCTCCGCCAGCTCGCGATCGGCGGGATAATGCCTCTGGCAGGCGCATCGCGCAGCGGATGTGTTCCTGAGCACGATGGCACCGGGTGCCATCTGCGAGATGCCCGTCCTCAATTTTCCGAAACGGCATTTCAGAAGCAACCGCGACGCCGCCGTCGAACTCGCTATGCACCCCAGCGCCGTGACAAAATGCGTCGTGGGCCGTGCGTCTGCCATGCGCCGCTACACCCAACAATGAGGACGCGCTAGATGCTCTGAAGTTGTGGGTTCTTCGTAATTTATCGGTGGTGGTCTAATTGTCCTGCAGCGCCGTAGACGATATCCAGTCATATCTCCTCAAGAAACCCCGCCGGCGCCTTGCGCCCAGCTCCATGACGCTCTTGAAAGGCGCTCGCGATGCTCTCGGTGTGTCCTTCCCGTTCAATCCTCGATTTTGACTCACCCTTTTTGTAAGCAGCGCAGCTCCTCAGCACGGCCGCGGGTCAAATTGCGATCGTCTTCTCTACTGTAGAGCGCTTGGAGGGCGCCTTATAGGTCTGTTTCCATCATTTAAATCTGAGTGACGCTGAATCTAGATGCCCAGATCATCCACGCCGATATCGCCAAATTCTCGGAAACGGCGACGGCGGCTGTTCTCCTTGGCTGGGCTCATGCAAGTCAAAGCATTTTCGCCCCATTTTGAATGTGCTCTTCAGGAAACGACGACGAGTCCTTCGCTCTTGCTCATATCAGGGTTCCTACCCGATCTGTTTCTCAAAGTCACTCGCAACGTCGACCCCACCACCCTCGGTTTGAGCCCGGCAACGGACGGGAGCTTATCGGTGCTCACGCTCTGCCAGCGGATCGTCGGCGAGGTCACCAACGAGTGCAGAGCCAAGCCGCTCCTCTTGGCGCCCGCTGCTGTGACGCTTACCGGCTTCGAGGGATTCGTTCCGTTCCCGACGCAGCCGAGGGGGCGGTAGGTACCACGCTATCCAGGCTACGGTGACGTGATCTGGGCCCACCGATCCCGGAAATATGCCCGTCGCGGGGCTCAGGTCTTGGCGAACATCGAATGGACGCATATCCAGGTACGCCGCTGGCCGCGCTATTTCGTCCTCCCAAGCTCCAGCTAACACCCATCAAGTTCCAGCCCGCAAACGAAAGCCTCATCATTGACAGATCTTCTTGATCAGCTCATGTATTTATCCACGCTTTCCTCTGTATCCGCGCTATTGACGTGTCGGGCGCGCAGACGGAACCAAGACTGAAGTCGCGAAGCTCCGCCTCTGACCGATCCTGAACAGCGACAGCACGCCGTTGTGGCCGCTGGGTTCGAGCAAGCCGCTGGTTAATAACAGGCCGCTTCCGAATATATGGGTGTATGACAAGGTGTTTAGTTTGTTGTAATTATTCAAGTGTACAAGTCGTATCTCTCGTCCTACATAAGTACAGGCTACCGTCGGTAGCTCGCCTGTATCAATTCTCTAGTTTTTTGCTGACACAACTGACGACCACCGGCTCTTGACCGACACCGACCGAATTCCATTTGCACAGAGTTCAAGAAGACGAAAGGGGGCGTTCTTCCCAAGTTCAAACACCGTAGTAGATTTTCCCAAGTTCAAACGGAGCGTCGTGAGCCGTTCGTTCTCGCTCGTTGGTTCGTATCGAGTCTTCTGCCAAGTCGTTGGAGATGTCCAAATTTTTCGAGTGCCATTTGCGCGAGTTCAAGATGGCGAAGGGGACGCAACCGGGGGCGTTCTCCCAAGGTCAAACGCCGTAGTAGATTTTTTCCCAAGTTCAAACGGAAGCGTCGTGAGCCGTTCGTTCTTGCTCGTTGGTCCGTGTCGAGTCTTCCGCCAAGTCCTTGGAAATGTCCGAGTCTTCCCCGAGTGCCATTTGCGCAGAGTTAAGGAGGACGAAAAGGGTCGCAGTCGGGGGTGTTATTCTCTTGTTCTTTCCCCCAAGTGCAAGCGCCGTAGTAATTTTTCCAAGTGCACGGAATGGAGCGTAAAGAACGCCGAGTCTTCTGCCACTGGCCAGAGTTTATCCAATTTCTCGTCGCGTGGGGCCGTGCGTGCGAGGGGCGGCAGGGCTTCAGCGACTCGCGCGGGCTGCGTGGGCCCCAAACCACCGACTCAGCGCGTGAGGCTGCCAATGAACATGAGCGAGCCGCGTCGAAGGGATGTCCGAGCCGTCCTGCGCTGTACCACATCGCCGCGTCGCGCCCGCCATGGCGGGGCGATTCCGAGAACGAGTCGTGTGCTGGTCGAAATCTGGCGACTCGCAGGCGGCGAGGGCAAGCGGACACTCGCCGTATACGATTGACGGGACGGAGGTGCGCAACTAGGCGCGGCCAGCAGGAACACAAAAAAACCAAATTTCTAGTATCCCTCCCACTAACTACTCTTCCCCCCCC